>VXAC01004161.1:773742-1086603 GCA_013399225.1 Rhipidura dahli | reverse complement strand
CCTGCCCCGGGCATGGAGGGAAGGGGCGGCCCCGACCCTGCCTCTCCCGGGGCGGCCCCTCAGCCCTCCCCGCCGGCACCGCCACCGACCCCCGGCAGTCCCCTCACTCAGGGTTGGGGGGAAATAGCCCCGCCCAGCACGGGGAGCCCGCATGACAGACACGCCGGTTAGCCAATCGACTTTCAGTGCTTGCAGCCCGGAGGCCCAATCGCAGCGGGGAGCGGCCTTGGCGGGAGGGGGTGCTGGGATATGTAGTCCGGCCGAAAGGCGGTTCTGTGGTCCGCGCGGGGGACGACTACGTGTCCCGGCAGGCAGTGCGGCGCACGGCCGGGATCCTGCCGGGGAAGGGGAAGAGAGAGCGTTCGCTGTGGGATGCGCGCACGGTACTCCCGTCGTCCTGTTTGTTAAGGTTTTGGGGGGTTTTGCGGTCTGTCGCGACAGGTTATGGACAGGAGTGCAGCAGTCCCCGTAGCGGGTTTGCCTCAGAGCTTTGCACCGGCAAGCACTTGAGCACTCACGTGTTGTAAGCGGCCGCGTAAGCGTGCCCGAGGCGGAGCCCGGGATGTAGCCTAAATTAGCGCGTCAGCGGGAAGGGAAAAACTGCAGGTGCTAGGGAAACGCTGTCCCGTCATCACTTGGGATAAAAGCGAGATTGGGGGAGTGGAAATCCCCGGAATATTCACATTGAGCAACAGTTCCGCGGTGTTTTTATTTAAATTAATCCAAGGGGATTTTTTTTTTTTTTTTAATCCCAGTTGTGCAGGGGCTGATGAACCTGGAGGAGAGAAGGCTCGGGGGGAAGTCTTACCCTTGAATATCCGTATATTTTTATGTACCTGGGGGGAAGGTGCAATGGGGATGGAGCCAGGGTGTTCTGGCAGTATTAGGGGCAAGGGGCTCAAACTGAAACACAGGAGGTTCCCTCTGAATATCTGGAAGTGTGTTTTTTTACTGTGAGGGTGACCAGACGCTGGCACAGGTTGCCTAGGGAGGTTGTGGACTTGCTATCCTTGGGGATATTCAAGAGCTGTCTGGACACAGTCCTGGGTAACTGTCTCTAGGTGGCCCTGCTTGAGTGGGAGGGTTGGACCAGATGGTCTCCAAAGGTCCCTGCCAACCTCAGCCGTTCTGTAATTAAGTGTAATCTGCCACTAAAGAGGCTGGTATTGCTGTTTCCCTTGCTTTTCCTGCAGGGAAAAAAAAAGGTGCTGTTTTTGATAAATTTTAATTTTCAGCCAAGTCAGTTCCTTGATCCAGTTCACCTCTTGGTAGAGAAAAGGAAAACAAGAGCAGAACTGTTTGCAGCTGTGACATTGAAGCAATCGTGAAGCTACAATTTTGAGTGTACAGAAAGGCAAAAGAATACTTGGGAGTTAATTAGAAACAGGACACTGGGCCTATATAGGGTCTTGCATAATTATTTTTAGCTTCTCGCATACGCATTTCCCATTCTAAAATTCAGATCTCAAAACTGAAGGTAAATGCAGAACAAGTGACTCTTATGCCACAGAAAGACACACAACCCACTTCTCAGTCCAGGAGCAGAGGTTGGGCTGGCTCACCAACACCATGCATCAACAGCTCTCTTCTTTGTAAAGAATCTGGGTTCTTCATCTGACATCCCTTTGCTTTCTGGAATTGTTTCTTTAAAACTTGCATTTACCTGTACCTTTCAAGGAAGACCAGTATCTTTTCTCCCATAAAATCCTTTCTGCAAGGAGACTGCATTGCCATTGTTCGGTGGGGTGAACAGGCCTGGACTGCTTCACACAGCTGCTTCCTCCAGGCCTTTGGCACCCTCGTGAACAATGTATCTGCTGAAATCATCACTACCTGTAATAAATATGAGTCTTGACTTCTCTAAGCATTCGAGGCCTCCACCCATCATAACTGATGAGTTCAAAGAAAATAGTTCTGCCAGTGCCCTTTATGCTGTTGGAGAATTTTTTGTTTGTTTTGTTTTTACATTAGCTACCACTTCAGCTTCCCATCCCATTCTGTTGTCACGTACTATGGTCTCCCATTTTCCTGTGAATGGGCATGTCACATCTGTTTGCTTTATTTCTATCTAAATTTTGATCTCCAGAAGTTGGCTAGATCTTATTTTTCCCATCATGAGTTGTTGGGTGTCTCTGGCAATGACTACATACATCCAGGATCAGTAGACTGAACCAGAATCAGAACTGGAGCTTTGGTGTTTTAGACTTTGGTACAGCTATATTCACACACTGAATGCTCAGATTGATTGAAAGTCACAGTACTGCCTTTTATCTTTTAGAAGCTGTTTTTTCCACTGGCTCCAAATGAACTCTGGCTGCAGGAAACAGATTGTGAAACTGGCTCCAAGGCCTAAACTTCAGATTTCAGCCCTTTGTTTTATAGATTTTAATGTATTACTTAGGGAATAGTGATGAGGATGGCTTTATTTTTTTCAGACCAAATCTCTGCAGTTTTCTGATACCAGGTCAGGCTTCTTTATGCACTGCAAGACATTGTGGAAATCAAGGTCAAAGGCTACCACTGGAATTAATCAGAGCCCAAAGTTAGGGGAATGTGTTTGTTTGATTTGCGTGTTCACTGACTGAAGTTAATATGCTTGTTTTTGATCCCTAAAGAATGGATAAGAGAGAGGCAGAATTATGAAGGAAACAATCTGGCAACTCATCCAGAATTACAGCAGTTGAGTTTTCAAAATGATAAGCTGAAGAAAAACAAATTTGTGGCTGTTTTAAACCTCAGTATTTCCTTCCTTCATGATTTATCAACTTCCTTTTTTTTTAACTAGATAAGGACTTCTATAGCCATGACATCCAGCAGAAGAATTATGTTTGAAAATTCAATATATAGCAATTGTATTGGTGTCTTTTCTAAGATCTAAAATATATTATATTTACTTTTAAAAGTGTGTTCCAGTTTCTGTATGTCACAAAAGAGCACTTTACTCCAGAATGCATTTAGTCATTATTCTGGAGAACTAATTATAACACAGTAAAACTTGTGCAGTCTAGAAAGAACTGCTTTGTAAATTACATTCCTTCAACTGTTTTCCTTTACACCTGGTTTTGTTAAGACTTACTTCATTCCAACTGCTAAATACCTAGGATGGGATGACTCTCTTCTAAAAGTTCGCCCTCCCTTTTTAGATCTTGGTTTTGGCATGTTGCCACAATAAATGGCACTCCACAGTAAAATGCATTTTTCTTCACAGCTACCCTCTGAGAAAACAAAGTTCTGTAACTCCTGTTTTGCAAAGAGACACCAAAAAGCCAGAGGCTACTCCTCTTCTGCCTTTGAACCAAGGCTCAAGCTTGGTGTCAAGCCCAAACCATTCTATTTGGGAGAAGATGGGACCTTTTTTTCATCTGAGCATGTGTTTGTACACCTAATGTGTTCTGGCCTGTTATGTGTTGCAGGTGTACGTTTGCACCAAACCCTGCCACCCTGCCTCCTGAGAGGTTGCAAACACAGCAGGGATGAGTAAATTAGACACCATCTTGTTCTTAGGATACCAAATATTGCATGCAGAAAGTCTGTGGAATAGTTTATGCTGGAGAGTGGGTTGCTTTGAGAAGAGCTGGACTGTGATATACCAGAACTACAGGCCTGTTAAAGTCTTGCTGTACTTTGCCAGCTCTCTGACTACACTCCACTTAACTGAATAAATGTAAACTGAAACACTGAGGACTAGGAAAACAATATGGGTGCAGTAAAAGTGCAGTTCTCCTTTGAGCAGCTCCTCTGCTATGTGTCTATCAAGACACACTAAAAAGTCCTCTGAGCAGCCACTTGAACTCTTGTTAATCTGTTTCTGGATTGAAGTGTTCAGAATTGCCCCAAACTGTGCATGTTGGAACCTCTCTCCCCTTTGTTCCCATTTGTGATCTAGGAAGTAGGTAAAGCAGCTCTAAGAGAGGTGCTAATGAGTGGAACCTCTCCAAGCCTAACAAGTCAGATTCTTCTGTCGTAGCCACAGATGGCTTCAGTGCCTGGCAGTATTTGGTAGAGTGCTCACCTTCAGTACAGCAACCCAGGAATTAACAGATTGCCTTTTAGTTCAAGGGCATTTACATTAACACCTCCTAACTACCAGGGGAGTGTCCCGGGTGCCCAGGAGGATTGCAAAATGGAAGGGAAGCATCCATCACCTCAGTTGTTGAATTTGTGCCCTATTGGAAAGGATGGCAAATGTGTGGCACTAGTGTGAGCTAGAAGGAAGGTGACAAAGGGAGCTGTAGGCACTTATTCCTGGTTTCTGATAACTTTTCCCAAGCCAGTGCTGGTTTTTATCCAGGAGCTATTTACTACAAAAATGCAAAATTTTGCAAAAATGCAAAAATTAACTCCAGGACTCTGTTTTTATGATTGAACTAGATGAGAGACACCTCCTTGTTTTACTCTGCATTTTGCCTCAGCTGCCTTTTTCCTTGTTTGAAACTTGCATGCTTTTTGGAAGAGGGTCATAACTTCAAACGAAGAGGTGGTGACTCCCTGTTTCCTTCCTGCTCTTCCTCCTCCCAGTCTAGCATGGTGGTCAGGGATGAGGCATGAACGCTCCTCAGGAACTCTCACTTCCCGGCCAATGCTCTGACCACTGGGTAGCAGCACAGAGAAGGTGGACACTGTTTCCTCCAGCTGCACTTTAAAAGAAAAGGAACATTGCTCATTGGGAATTTTATATCTGCTGACAGCCCGAAAGGCCCTTTAAGCACCTTTGGCAGGCTGTTACCATCGACCTTGGTGTTTTCCAGCAATAACACAAAGAAAAATGCTGTGACCAGCAGCCACATAATGAAGTCACAGACCAGAAAAGCTGCAGGGACTCTTTATTCATTGTTTTAAAGAACAGATTTTGGCACTCACTGCCAGAAGAGGACTCCAAATTCTGAGTCCAAAGAAGATAAAGGTGCCAAGCACCAGGGTGGGATTTCACACACCTCTATGTTCATAGAGTTTCCTCACCCCAAACTGAAGCTCTTGTTAGCTCCTCACTGAGTGCACTGCTTGTTTTGGATCTGTACCTGCATTTCTTTTGCATGCAGGGAATGTAAGCCTGTCCCTGTCATCACCACACTCAGCCCCGAGGCTGAAAGGAGCATCAGTCCCTCATCAGTCCCATCCCTCTGATTTATTAAGGTCACACAGAACAGCAAGAACTGAAGTCGAGAACCATTAAGTTTCCTTGAGATCCACTAGAGATCCATTAAATTTTCTTGCAGTCAGAAATGGCATTTAGTTAATAAGGAAGAAATGTCTATTAAAAACTTAATCAATTCAAGTTACTTTTCTACCTGCAACATTGTGCAGGACTTTTGTAGCATCATACTCAGATTTACTTTTTCTGTATCTCCAAAATCATTCAAGTTTAAATATACAGATTATATGAAACAAGTAATGGCTTTGACTGTTTTAAGTCTCCCCAGGCAACTCAGGGCAAAAATAGTGATAAAACCATTTCTACATTTTTGAATACTCAAACCACATGATATACAAACTACTTGGCATTAATACCTAGGATATTGTGCCTGTTCAGGATGTGCAATGTGGATGTGTTGGAATTGCTATGATTATTTTGAGTCATGTGAACAGATGATATTATTTAAAATTATTCTTCAACGAAAGAGGTCTCCAAAATATTATTAGTTGCTCTAACTCAGATCTGCTTGCAATTTTTCTTTATATTAAAAGACAACTCTTTCTGACAAAATATGATTTTGGGAATAATTTCTGGCCTGGAGTGAAACTTATCTTTTCTTCTAACTTTTTTTTTTCCTGCTCATTCTGTTTCTTAGACTGCCTGATGTGCAAACGCAGAATGAAGTTTTTGTTCCTTGCCAGGTGCCTAGATATCAGTAGCACAGGAATATATGAAAAAAATGTAGGTGTGGTAGTTGGTAAAAAGAGACAAATCCTATGAATAATTACCTTGTGTTTCTCTGCTCACTCATGTCAAGATTTTATGGTTATCTGTCTAAAAATCTATCTCCTACTCCATCTTCAGTCTAGGTTAAAGGATGTTGGATGAAGAGACTGATGCTTTCCCTGAGAAACTATTGGTAAAAACAGAAGTTTACTTCAAAAATAAATTCCAAGGCAACGGTGGGGACACAATCTGTGTGTTTCATCTGCCTAGAGGGCAAGTTGCAATGTTCAAAACCATCTTTCAATGATACCATTAAATATTTGAGACATAAAAGGTGAAAATTATCATGGAGAAAAAGGGTTTACTGTGAATGAGTCAACACCTGCAATAAATATCCCCAACCTTCTAACATTTCTTCACTATGATTATCATTTCAACCCACCCTTATATTTGCTCTGCCCTACCCTAATATGCCTTTTCCTTTTTGCATTTGCCTTTCTAGTATCTAATTATTGTGCCTGTGCACAGATGCAGTCTTTAATACTGGAGTCAGTTGCCCTAGAAAACCTTCCCTTTCCACAACAGTAAAGCCCTTCTTTTTTTTTTGGTCAAGGATCTATAGCCAAAGCTAGTAATTTCTTTCTGCCTTCCAATTTATCAGGACACGCTAAGCTAAACATACTACACATGGAAGACAGTGTGATGGCATCAGCGGGAAATAACAGTGGACAGAAAAAGTAGCTTTTTACATTCTTCATGTAGAGTACTGAGAACACCTTCCATTTCCACAACAGTCAATGTACTAAGAGCAAGCAGCATCTGCTGGAACCTGATCTTAAAGTATAAAGGGAAGGAACTTGATAGTTATTCTTGGGGCGGGGGGGGAGGGCGGGAAATGGGTATTTTTACTTTGAAAAAATCTTAACTTTTTATGCTAGAAGAGGGAGTGGGAGAAAAAGAATACCAAATGGCAAAGGGCAAGGAACAAAGCTATAGGATCATGTAAATACAATAAAGAGAGAGCAGTTGAGGGACAAAATCCACATGTAACAGAAGGTACATGAAAGAAGAAGAACAGAACTATGGGTGAAGTAAGGAAGTATATTAGTGACCATTTATAGTATTTGGGTTTTGTTTGATGCTTACTATAAAATGATTATGTTTAATTACTTTGGACTCGTTAAAGATATATAAATGTAATTATTTTGATAGCACTGTATTACAGGGTAGATGTTTTCATGCTGAGATAGGAATTATTTATTACTAGATAGGAATTTGCAGTCTTACTCCTCTAAATGCCTAGTTCAGTTACCATCTGCAAGGTTAAAGCAGTTTGCTCCAACTTGATTTCCCCACAAAGTGTTGAGAGTGAGTGTATCATGTACTTTTGGATGAAGGCCTAACTTAATGAGGAGTTTGTTCTGCTGGACTCATTGAAAAAGCAGCAAAACTCCAATAACATTTTGACCCAAGTCTGCATGCTTGATACACTGCCAGGTTAGAATCTATTCCCCAAAAAATTGTTAAAAAATCACAGTTTTTTTTCTTCACCAGGTTGTTTCTTTGCCTGGTTCACAAAATGCTCATTCCATTTTCCTTCTTCCATTTTTTTTTTTTTTTTGTTCTCTCTTTTTTGTCTAGCAAACAGGAACTAGAGAAATATCTGTGTGAATGCTTAGAAGTGAAATGCTGACACAGTGAAAAGCCTTAGGAGTTTTGGGCATGTGTTGGGTTGTTTGTGGTTTGGCTTTTCATTAAAATGACAGATTTTATCCTACTTGACAGCACATATGGTGTCATGAGAAAACAGAGGATGCTATTTCTTTTCCTTTTCTTCCAAGAATGAAAAACAATGATTGTATGGAAGTTCTGCATAAGACTTGATATTCAGGAACGGATGGGCTTTGCTACAGTACTATCAAAGAAGAAGCTGGGAACTTAACCTTTATGTATCCAGTTCTGAGGCTGCTAGTGTGTATCTTGCAGTCTGTACAACAAGCTGCCTCCCATGGATTTCTCTGTGTCAGTTTTTCACAACACTCCCAGGTTCCTTCATGCCTCTAATAAATTTTTGCCATTCGCTCTAAACTTCTGTAAAGTGGAACTTGACAAAACTTAAAAAACACGTTGAAATGCTTTATTGATTCAATGTTGTTTCACTTCCTATTAGTTCTGCAGCTGCCACCATTTTGTGTCTAACCCACTTAGATTAGAGGAGACATGGGAGTATCAGTTACTTAGATTATGTCCTGAGCGATGTCATGTGTTTCAGGCTGATTAAAGTGGTTGTCTCAGGATGCTAGAGACTGGGTGTTCCCAAAACAACAAGGCAGTTTGCCCATAACATTATTTATTTCTTTTTTTTTCTCTCTGTAGAAGGGCTGTTCTTTGTCTGTTGGGAATAAAGCTGAGTGTTGCAGCATAGCTAGTACAGCTGACAAAGCTTTTCTCCCCGTTCTCAAAGGAAAGTGAAAGGGGAAAAAAATAGACCAATTTGGATTGTGTCACAAAAATGGCCTCTCACATAACCTTTAGCCAGCAAGGCTTGGCTCAAGAAGGCAAGGCAGCAGCCAGAATTTTGGGAGCTTCTTGGTATAGCCTGGGTTGGGGCAGTTCCTTAGAACTTCTCTTATGTCACATAAGCACTGAATCAGTCTTTCATTTGAGACTTTGTTTTCAGTTATCAAATAAAACCACTATAAATTGTGCATGCCCAGTAGGTCAGGCCAGAAGATAGACATCTTTGTATTTCTTTCTGAAAAATGCTTTGATCTGCTTTTTTTTTTTTCTTTTTGAAGGTGTTCTGACAGCACGTCTTTCTTTGGTTCTAAAAGGCTGTCCTCACAGCAATTTGAATGAACCAGTGTCTGTATGAGATAACAAACACCAGAGAATTTAGTGGAAGTATCCCTTACATTATCACATTATTCATTTAGTGTATATCTTTTGGGAGACTTAAGCCAGCATTATTCCCTGAGTCTGCTATAGTTTACATGTGGAAAAAGCTTTTCCATATGCTACTTTACAGTATGATATGTAATTGTATATGTGGCAAAATGTTTCTGGACTTTTCAGGAGACTTTTTTTAAAAACTTTGTAATGATGTGGTTTGCACTGGAGGGGAGAAACAGAATGGAGGTAAGAAGGGTGATGAAGAACTCATAACTGGTCTTTCTGTAACACTTGGGATTTCAGTTGTGTTCAATAATTCTCCACTGTTGGTTTGCTTACTTGGGCCAGACAGCAGTAACTAAAGTGTCAGTTGATTTTTACAGCACCCCAATCCAGTACTCTGGCATTTAATGCAGGCCATATTCAGCAAAAGTAAATAGAAACAGTATAAAGGTAAATCATGTTAGTGCTTAGATGCCTGTGAGGAAATGGGAAATCCTCTGTTTGTCTTAAGGTACCAAACTCCAGTTTGCTTGTTCTCTTCTGAAGCATGAAAGTCACACATATAGGGATGGACCTGATGGTAGGATTGCTCCCCAGCATTCTTTGTGCAAGCTCACTCTCAGCCTGCGTTAGATGGTGAGCTAAGAGGCAGAAGTGGTCCCACTGAAGGGACCAGCTCTTCTCATTCTCACACCAGGGGTGAACACTCCAGCTGCAGCAAGGCAAGAGGTAGGCAGAGTATGTGCATCAGTGCAGTGCTGTCCCAGATCTAATGTGCTATGCCTGGCATCATGCACCATGCACAGGGTTGCAAATGTGTGGCACAGAACTCCATGAGAACTCCTCCTAGCTCCGACCTGGAGAAAAACATAGCAGGCTTGCCCAGGCTGATGTTTAATTACAGAATATTCCGAGTTGGAAGGGACACATGGCAAGCCCATGGGCATAACTAAGTTACCCCATGCTTGATGCAGCCACTGTTGGAACCAGTTACTTTTGTATTTTTCTGGGTAAAATAACACCGGATATCTGAGCATCACTACTGCCTCCAGCAACAGAGGCTGGGCCATTTCTCTTTAAGAAACCCAAAGTGCCAGTGTTGACTCCAGATATGACCTGCACAACACAAGTGCTTCACCCTGCTCACCACAGCGGTGCAGGCTGCTGAGGTGGGAGGGCAGCATGTCTTCCTTCTTCCCCTCCCCTCTGCATGTAACTGGGGTATTTTGTCAGCCTCTGTTTAATATGCATACTTGTCCCTTGGCTCTTGCCCAGACTTGAAGGAGTGCACTGCCTTCCTCAACCAAGGGCTTGTCTAAACAATGATGTTCTGGCTGCTTTAACGAGTGTTGTTCAAGTGCTAAATCCCCCTAAGCCTTGTGGAGTTACATTAGTGCAAACATTGCTGTTTGGGAAGCAGTATCTGCTTTAAAGCACCTCTCTAGGGCTGTATACCAGGTGTCCATGGCAGTGGCAGCATGGAATAAGAGAGTGGTTTAAGCTTGCTGTATAAGACTTCAGAAAGCAAGCCTGGTTGTGATGGTTTTATGGCAGCTTAAATACCTGAGGAGGAAAAGTTAATAGCAGGACAGTTGGCGTTCAAACAGACGTCAAGCTACTTAATTATTTCCTGATATGTTTCTTGTTGCAGTGGGCTGGAAGTCGCCAGGATGTTTAGTGATGTCTTGCTGATGTAGGGTGATCTGGTCCTTTTCCTGGATCGTATCTCCTTGCCTGAGGTCTGCCATGTTGTAGACATTTCTCCTGTGCAGTATGGTTGCTATTTACCTGCCAAGGTATTAGGACTCATCTACACCAGAGCAACTCTACCAGAGTAATTATGCTGACACAGCCTCAAAAGCTCTATAGCAACCATTCCCTCAGCTGCTTCACACAGCCTTTGTATCTGAGGAAGCTGTGGTAAAGCAAGGAGTCTGTAACTGTGTCTGCAGCAGAGTTTCTGCGAACACAGGTGTCTCGGTCCTGTGGTGTTTCCTTTCACACCCTTTGCTGAGCCTGTGCTCTTAGGAGCAACTTGGGGAGCTCCCCCCTCCAGCTGGAGGGTTTGTATTCCTCTGCTGTGCTGGCAAAGTTGTGGGGTTTTGTGCTGAAGCCCACATTGGATTAGCTGGATCACCACCACCAGGCAGGTGAGCTGGCATCTTTCACTTCCCTTTGGTTTCACTTGCAGAACTAAAAGGGTTTTATTTCCCTTTCTGCCAAATAGGTGTCTTCCATGCCCCTTCCACCTTTGTATTACTGAGCTTGTCCACAAACTCTCAAATTTTCTGCTGCTTTATTCCTTCCTTTATTCATTATTTGCTTCGGATCATTGCCCTCCTTACAACTGTCCACAGACCTGTCTCCTAGGAAACAGCAAAACTTGTTTATGTGAAAGTAATAAGGAAAGTAATTGATATATAGCTGTGCAGGCATGCGGGGGAGCCACGTTCCACTGGAGGATGTTGGAAAAGCAAGTCTCCTCTTACACTCACTGCCAGAAGGTTTGATGGTGTGAGCAAAAACCACCTTCTTCCTCTGCTGTTTCCAAAGTTGCCTTCCTTTATTCACAACAGTGGTAGGAAACTTCTTGCCTGTGCATATGCTCATTTTCATGGACTTTTGTTTGCTAGTCTTTTTTATCACCAATGAGAAGGGGTTGAAGAGCAGCAGGAAAATTTTTAAGTCTTTCTTATCTCTTATTTTGTGGAACTCCATGCTGATACACTGTGCCATGCCAGGACCATCTTCTCTCCTGTCTTGGCCCTGACCACCTCTGTGGCCACAGAACTTTTTCATCCGTATTTTCAGGTTTCTGCTGTTCCCTGGTTTGTGTCTTTCACTGCCATTGCCCCTTGTGCTGTTGGACATGGTTGATAGACCTGGCCAGCTGTTAAGGTCAGGTGTCTCTGGATGGTCTTTCCCAATCCTTCAGGACAGAGGTAGGGAGGCCCATAAACAGCTTTTGTGGCCATAAACACGGTGGGGTCACCAGGTGGGATGTCTTGCAAGAGATGGTGGGATGCCTGGCTGGCTGCTGCTGCCGACCCAGCACTGAGAGCTTGTGGCCTGGCCTTGGGTAGGATGGCAGTGGGGCCCCATGGAAAAGACCTGTGGCAGAAGGGTAGCCTGGACAGACCCCCTCTTTGGGACCAGGGCTGCTCTGAATGGTGTGACCTCAGGGGTGTTCGCACACAAAAGTGGTGGTGTTTGGGAGGCCCCAGGTCAAGCAAGCCCTGGCAAAGGGATGCTCATGTTGATGTCTCTGTGATGACAACTTAGAGGAAGAAAGAAGGATTTCTGCTTGCCTTCGGATTAGTGCATACCTTGAAGAGGCAGTATGGCTGGAAGATGATTTTTTAGGGGTTTTTATATGGCCTTTGAAACAGGCTGTAAGAGCAGTGCTCCTGGAAACTCTTTTTGTTACTGAAAACTTTTTTCTCTGCTTGCCACCCAGTATGAATGGCTTTTTGTGAGAAGTGTTTCATCAGCAGGCTCCAGTCTTCATCTGTTTCTTCCTCCTGTTATTAGATACATCCTTTGGGTGATGTTCTTGGGGACTAACACCTGTAAACAGCCTTACCAAGCGGGAAGACTGTTCCAGTTGCATGCCTTGTATTTTAAACACAAGTGATACTATAATTGTTATATCACTGAACCTTCAAATAAGCTGTTTTTCTATTAGCTTAAGCTGTATAGACTCTTTGCTACTTGCACTGTATCAAGTATTTGATAGGTAGCTGCAGGATGATTTCAAACTTGCTTTGACTTCCTAGGGGTTGTATTAACCTAAAGCACTTTGTGCACATTTTATTGTCCATGTCTTGTGCATCAAGAAAAATTTCTATTTGACAGGGTGTGAACTGTCTTCAAATGTGCTTCTCATAAAATAAAGAATGTGAAAGGGTGGAACAGAAAGGGAGTGAAGAAACAAGACTTAAAACATGCACCTAATAATGGAGCTAATGCTGGGGATATTGCGTATTAAATATCCTCCTGTTATCTCAACACTAAATATGGAGAATGTCTTTATTATGTAATAATGGTACATTATTTACCATATGTAATTTGGTTTTACATCCAAAAAGATGGGGAGAAGAGCACTAAGGAGGCTGCAAATGAAAACTGGCTGTAAAACTTGGAATGCTTGCTCTGCAGGGAGTACTTAAAGACACTGAAGTCTGTAAAACAGTTAGTAGAAAATGCTGTTAATACTTGGGTTTTAAAAGGACAAAAATCAGCATAAGTTATTAGAAAGCACCTAGAAAAACCTTGGAAAAATTTGGTCAGTCAAAGGAAGCTATGTATGGTGTTATGAAAGACATTGTTTTGAAATTGGATTAAAAGACGGGATTCTTCTGGTGGGGTGTGGGTATTATTATTATTGTTGATGTTGTTGTTGTTATCATTATTATTATTACTACTGTTATTATTATTATTATTATTATTATTTTGGTGCACGTGATCTGGTTTGATATAAACAGAGCCAGGGACTGCCCAGTGACATACTTTTGAAAAAGAGACTGTTAAAGAATTAATAGCAATTAATAGCTCTCTTTCTGCAGGCTATGGATTCTGAATCAAAGAACAGTTTCATAGGAAGCTTTCTTCAGCCACCGGATCAGATGCTTCCTGCAGCCTTTGTTTATATAGAATCAAAGAAGTTGGCAGCTGCTGCTGGTGACAGGCCTTCTCTCCCAAATAACCAAGGTATAGCCAAAATATGTCCTTAAAATGGTCTTTTTAATTGTTCCGTGTGAAATCTCTTGAGCAAACTCCCCATCCTATTTTACTGAGTTCAATGACTTGCTGCAGTTATCAGTCTGACATTGAGACAGGATGTATATGTGTCTTGAGGGAGTAGTCTCCCTGAAGTCATACATCTAGAATGGAAACCTCTGCAAGTCTTCTAACATCCTTGTAAACTTTGGCTTTGAAATTTGTTTAAATTAAAATCGTTAGACTTCCTCTGAAAGCAAAGGAGAATGCTTCAAACTTAGTAGAAGCACTTCATGACTTCAAATACAGTAAAAAAAAGATCATTGGTATGGTACACTGACTTGAAATTGGCTTTGCATTGTGCTATTTGACACCTTCCAGCTTAAAATCACTTTTAAGGGGTTTTTTTTTGTATTTGTGTGGTGTGTTTCCTTGGGAGAACTTTTGAACAATTCAGACTCCCAGGAAAGTTGGCAGCATGAAAACTAGTCCCTATGAAATATGGTTGTCATGTGCTTTAGTGAGTGACTACTCTCTGAAGCTCAGTGGCTTAACGTGTCTGGAGAGCCTGGGGAATCATGAGGATACTCAGACTTAACTATCATGGACAACTTTGCAACACTGTACATTCATAACCTATGAGTGTGCATGTGATCGTTGTCCTTCACCTAAAAATTCTGTGATTTCTGTAGTAATCTTTTGTCATACAGAGTTTGGGCTTTTTGGGTTACAGTGATCAGTTTAGTGTTACATAGCTAAGTGGTTAAGGAAATATTTGGCATACCAACAGAAAGGTGGAAAAGGTGGTCCCACTTCATCTTTCTGCTATCTGGTATTTCCTTTTTGGTTTTTTTTGAGTTTTGTTCGCTGTTTGTTTTTTGCTGTTGTGTGGTTTTGTTTGGTTTGGGGTTTTTTTTTTAGTTTTTTAATGGGTGTATGATAAGATGGTGAAAGTTGTTAAGGAGGTTAGCAATATTTGATGGTATTCTTTTGATGAGAGAGTTTGCAGTAGAGAAGCTATAAATTATAAAATGTCACAAAATAAGCTTGACTTGTTACAGAACATGTCTTAAGCTTCCACATATGGGTATACTTTATGGGGAGCTAGCAAACTTTTTCTTATAGCTGAAATTGCAGCTTTTACTTTTGGTGTAATTTGACACATACTGATTTGAGGCTGAAAGCAAAATTCTTCCAGACTTGTTCCTATGGTTTAAGCAGTCACAAATGCAAGATGCTAGATGTTGAAACATTACATTTGGAAACAGTATTTAACAATGTATCCTTTGCTAAATTGTCCCTTTGTATCTGATTTCTCCCCCTGTTCTGAGCACATTTTCTCTTCTTAATCTGTCCAGAGCAGTTGTGTTACACCAGAATTTGTGACCTCACTTAGATACCCATGTTTTCTCCTTGTATTTAAAGAGAAGTCCCAGGGTTTACAATATTCTATTGGCCATGATTTCTTTGTGTTTGCTGCCATTTGGCAAATAGTTTTGCTCATAGGGCCAGAGCTTCATACCTCAGTTAGGCAGGAAACACATCCATTTTCTCCCTTGTATGTTCTGCATATGTTAGTGTACAGCTGGGGAATAGAATTAATTTTGGGAGTGATCCTAGGAAGAAAATTTAGGTAGTATATTGTAATGTGAAGTATTTTCTAATAATGATGATGATCATCAAAATAGGAACTGTTACTTAAGGTGTAGCTGTTGCGTTGTTTGCTAGCTCTAGTGGCAGCCCTGAAAACTCTGCAAGAAAAAATCCGCCGCCTGGAGCTGGAGAAGTCACAGGCTGAGGATAACCTGTGCAGCCTCTCCAGAGCAGCTGCTCAGTACAAAAAGATCTTAGAGCATGAATCCTACGAGAAGGACACAGCACATCAAGAACTGATGCAACAGAGGAAAGGTATTTCTTTTGAGCGATAAGGTGTAGCCACAGCAACACTAAGACTGTATAATCCAGGGAGTGTTTTGTTTTGAAAAAATACTAATAAATGCAGCCCCCTTTCATTTTTTTGCTTCAGAACTGAGGAGGAACTGGAGCTTGATAATTGTGGATCAAGTTGAGATATTTTTTACATGTATCAACCAAGTATTGCATAAGCTATAAAGCAATTTTAAAGACTAAGCGTGTTTCAAGTGGTATGTTTAACTCCTCCAATAAGCAAGCAGCTGCTTACATAACACTGCTAACTTGAGAAAAGATAGAAGAGAAGAAACCAGATTCTGGTTAGGTATCTGCTGATACAAATCAAAGTAACTGCAGTGCTCATGCCTTTGGAATTCAAATTAGGGACTAGCTTTGAAAAAACATTTTGATTATATATAAAATACATTTTAACCACATGACTTGTTCAGACTAACAGAACTATTCTTGCCTGTTTTGAAGACAAAGAATTCCTCAGTGAAATGACAGTCTGGCTAAATGCGTAGCTCCCTTTGCTATACTGAACGTCTTGTTTCTCTCTGTAGATGCAAGTGTGCAGTTAAATGCAGCACAATCCCGCTGCTCCCTGCTGGAGAAACAGCTGGATTACATGAGAAAAATGGTTTCTAGTGCAGAACTGGAAAAGAAAATTATTTTAGGACAACAGGTGAAGCCCTTTAGCCTAATAACAAAGTAGTGATGTAGTTCAAAAGTATAGAAATGTGAAGAATCTGAAGTTTTTGTGGCCATTGTTTTTCCTTAGCTCTGCTCTGGCTGCTAGCAAACAGAAGCAATTTACTCTGACTGATGACAGTCATTCAATGAATTGTATGAAAAGCTCCCTGGGTGGAACTCCTAATGAGCAAAACCATGCTACAACTTGCACACTTGGTAGACAAAAAAGCTGCTGGAAACTTAAGTTGTCTTTGTCTGCCTGGTATTTTTCATCACTTTGCAATTTAAAAAATATGGAATTTAAACTAATTAAACACCTTTACTGTGGTGTGGGGTGGTTTGGGTTTTTTTTTTGCTGTCTGAAACAATTTCAGTCAGTTGCCAACTCCATTCTTGCTTATTTTTTCCAGGCTCAGCTTCAGAAAGAGAAAGATCAGAACTGGTTGGAACTGCATGCAAAACTTGAAAAGCTTGAAATGCTAGAAAAAGAATGTCTTAAACTTACTGCCACTCAGAGAATTGCTGAAGTAAGCATGCATGGAATGACAGTCTGAAAGTCATTTGGTGTAATTTTATGGCATACCATTAACAGTACTAAGTTTTGCAAAAGTTACCTCTGTTAAAGCATACCTGTCTGAATGCCACCTTGACTTTGTGTGCATGAGTCTTTTTTCAGTCTGACTTTTAAAAATTCCTACAGTCCAGTTTTATTCCCACATTGCTATTGAGAGCTCCATCAGACTTCTGATTCAGCATGACAAATTGAAGTGGGACTAATCATTCTTGCCTTCAAATTCAGGACAAGATCAAATACTTAGAAGAAAAGCTTCATAAAGAAGAGCATCAGCATAAACTAATACAGGATAAAGCTGCTCAGGTAGACTGAAAAGATTTTATTTTACCTTATTTTTTAACACTGAAGAAAGCTGTTCTCTCTGTTCAAAATACCCTTCTTTTTTTTATTACAATTTAATTGAATTTTAGAATTCAATTAAATTAAATTTAGAATTTAGAATTTTGAATTTAGAATTTTATTACATTTTAATTCCACATGTTTATTACCCAGGCAGAACTCCTGGAATACTACCTAGACCAGTTATAAACTACATATTAGAAAGCTTGCCAGGTGCGTTGCATGTCTCAATGAAGAAATATTCTGCTTGGGTTTGTAGTAGGGATACACTTCATCAGCCTCAACACTGCTCCAAGTGACCCAGGTAGAAAATCAATTTCTAGAAAAATCTGTAACTGAATCAGGTAAATTTAATTTACAGTAACTCGGAAGTGGTCACGTATGAAACCTTATATCCCAAGTGAGGTTGGCTATTATGTTTGTTTTCCTCCCTTTGTTAAGACCTGAAGAAATCTAGTACATAGGGCTATACTTGAAAAAACCTTAATCAGTGAAATGTTGTTCATCAAATGAGATCTTGTATAATTCATTATTCTATGAAGCCATAATCAGTTTGCTGGGCCACCATCCATCTGAGAGAGGAGTATTTGCCAAAGAGAGCAAAATCAAAGAAACCTTTTATTAAAGGGGCAAAGTAGTCATATTCCAAAGCTCACTTTGTGCATAAGTAGCAGCCAGTTTGAGAGAGAGACCAGCTGTGGAGGAATTCCCTTGGGGTGGGGTGGGGGGTGCAGCACTGAAGAATAATATTGGAAGAACCTAAGCAAAGCTGATGCCTTAATTGAATTCATCACTGCTGTCAGCTTTTATACCTCGTCCAAGGATGATGGGTTCTCATCAATCCAGGAAGCTTTAAATAGCATGCAGATTTGTAGCCCAGATGTCTGACCACTTCCAGAATCCAGCAGAATGACACAGTTGAAAACTGGTCGGTTTTTTGGTTTCTTGCTTAGACTGCTTGCTGCTGCAGAGCAAAAGGCCTAGTACAGAGATTTTACCTTCTGAGAAACATGGTAAGAATGACTTTCCCAGAGCAGACAGTCTACACATTTGCTCAAGAAAGGACTTAGGTGCAGTAAACTGAGTGCTAGACTAGTGTTGGTACCATCTTAGTACACTGTGGGATGGATTTAGGTCTGTTGGATCTGGGCTGGGAAGCACAGGGTGTGGTGTGGTTCACTTCCTCTTGATGACAGAAAAGCCAGAATATTCTCACTTTAATGGTGGAACTCCAGCATTGTTTAGCCAGAACTGTAACACATGCCAAAACAAAGTCCTTGTCCTACATTTAATTGGGAATGATTATCATCCTGTTTATCATGGGCCTTGATATCAACTTTGAACCACTGAGCAATCTGAGGATTGTCCAGCAGATTTGACCTCAATGTTACACAGACAGGCTTAGTTCTCTCTGTCCCCAGACTGTAAGAGCCAAATATTCATATAATTTGGATTTTATTATCAGATCCTCAACATGTGGCAGGATTGGCTTATCTCAGTTGCTGGTTGTCACAGTGGAAAAATACAGCTGCTGGTGCAGCTGAATACGAAAATGAGAAATACTAAGACAGAGCTGCAAGATCTGCCTGATACCTTGCCTTCCTAGTAATCTGTTTAGTTTTTAAGAGTAGCTTATGCCTTCCAAGCAGGACAGTTAATAGTGTCCTTAATTGATTCTTACCCATGCATGAAAGAGAGAATTAATTAAACCTTCCTATTTCATACTTCCAGTATTACATTAATTGGCTGTTTTCTCTTTTGCTTATTGCCACAGCTTCAAACAGGACTTGATATAAACAGAATTATGATGTCTTCAGTAACATCTCAATATGAACCTGAGAAGGAAAATGGGAAGAACAAAAAACCTAGGAAGGTAACATGGAAATTTTTATTGGTGTACTTTTGCTGATAGCATCTGACTTGCACAGAGACTGGAATTTGTGAAAAATGGTGATGTAAGAGGCACTTGATTAATCTGCTGCACTTTACTCCACTTCTAAAGTGACAAACAGTGCTAAATAACTCATTTCTGCCCTTTTTTTTTCTTTCCTTCATTAATTAAAATGGTACTGGGGCTGGTAGGACATCACTGGAAACCTTCCTTTACCAGCTTTACAATTACCTCTATTAAAGTCTTACTGCCATCCCCCATGTTCTGTCTTAGCTGCCTTTCCATTTATCTGGCAAAATTAGTTTCCAAAATTTTAGCTCACCGTCTTAGGAGGTATGTTTTGGTTGGGGGAGCTGAAATCAAGAGAATTTATTTTGCAACACATGTTACAAATCAGTCAAAATTTTGTAACTGTGGTTTTGAAAACTTAAGTAAACAAGGTTTGATTCCTTTAATGTTAGCCTAATTGTTAAACAACCTCCTACATGCATATAGAATAAAGTTTACATTTTTCAGCTATTGGAATGTCTTACTTGTTCCACATACAGGAGGGAAATTTTTTTTTTGAAACCAGAAGAAAACTGAGGTGATGCATTTCACTGTGTATTTACTTGAATTTTACTTACTAAAAAAAAGTTTAAGATTGTACTCTTGGGTCAGCAGATTGGATTTTCTTGTCTTATATTTTCTTACGGCAGAGAAATCCTACAATGAAGAAAATGCAGCTTTCACAATTACATGTAAAGGCTGGTGAACTACCTTTTGTGGCTGGGAAGGTACGTGAAAGCCACTGTTCTCACTAAAGTGGCATCTAAAGTTTGAGTAAGGCTCTATAGTTGTTAACTGCTTGTGTAAGCCGCTAATAACTCTTCTTTAAGTCTGTCAGCTGCAGCCATTCTGTCAGTGCAAACGTACAAAGCGTGTTGCATATTATGAAGCATCGCAATCCATGTACCTCATCTCGGAGACAAGGAGGAGCTACATCTGGGATTTCAGGACACAGTGCTCTTTCAAAATATATATCCTCTGCTTCCACATCACCCACAGCCACCAGGAGCTTTTCAGACCTTCTGTTGGCCTTACAAGACGAGCTGGGCCAGATGAGCTCGTGAGTACCCATCCCTGGTGTTGTGCATAAGCGTGACTTCACCCCTGAGAAGCGACAGGAGTGCTGTAGTTGAGCCTGGCCTGTTTTAGCTGTAGGACTTCTTGTTGACAGAATGACCTGAGCAGGCTTGACTGGTAGGATTTTTCTCATTCAAAAAATTCTTTCTGTCCTGGTGCTTCACTAGTTTTTTCTGCTTCCACATCCCATATTTAAGCAAGCTGCTACTGAAGTAACAGCTACAGCAAGTGAAAAGCCTTTCAGACCTGTGCTTTTCAGAAATTTTAAATATATTCTGAGATACATAGATTAAACCAAAATTTTTCTCCTGGAGAAGGCTGCAAAGGTGGTGCTAATATTGAGTAGGCCTGCAGGATGCAGTCAGTCTGGGTGGTGGAATGGGTTAGTACAGCTCTGGCATGAACAGTCCTGTCACAGCATCTATCCTGTTGTTCCTTTGTACTCACTCTGTGTTCTTTCCTTACCAGTGTACCTGCTGGGTCTTTGTGCTGAGTCAGTCTGGTGCTCATACCCTTTGCTTGTTGATAGCAGGAGAACCTGCTGGTCCTGTAACGGGGTTGTGAAAGAGGGACAGTCTCCTGCCAGAAAGTGGGCAGGGTGTGGAAGAACCTAACACTTTAGATGGGAGTGTATGTATCTTTCTAGCCATGCAGGTAAATGTGGATTACAACCTGTTGTGTTCTTAGGCATCTTCCCATTAATGCAGGCTTGTGGGACTGTGGGCCCAAGCTCTGGAGCTGGCCGTGGCAGACATGCCAACACCATGAGCTGTGGTTTGAACAGAGGAGGATGTGCTGATTAAACCAGTTAGGATGTTGACACTGATTTGAAGTCCTTGATGTGGCAAAATTTAAACTGGCAAGCAATCTCATGTTCAAAAAGCAATGTCTGGCTTACTCATGCCAGTTCAAGGACAGGCTTTTTTTTATAGCAATAACCAGTTACTTCAATTAAACTGTCAGTGAGAAGCAGTTACTCAGAAAAGAAGCTCTGGCCTTCGTAAAAGAATTACTTATCTAAGAGGGGGTCTCTGGCTTTAACTTGTTCTGGGTAACTGGCTATCAAAAGCTACACAATTTCTTTGACTTAATCTGAGTAGTTTAATTAAGCAGCCCACTTCGCTGCAAATCTTTTTGAGTAGAATATTTTAATTTGAATAATTTGTCAGAAAAATTGTAACTTGAATGTACTAGTTTAAAAAATACTTGTATATTACACTAAGCCTTCAAAGTCTGTGCTAAATTGGGCAGGAAGTGAAAATGTAGTAGTGCACAGCTGCTTTTCACTTTCAAAAATCTCATTTTGCACACTATTACACATGTAGTTGTTATGCCTGTGGGAAGAGGGAAAAGTAAGATGGACATAGCTAGAAATTCAGAATGAGAAAATCAGACTCACGTGAAAACCTTTTCCTTTTCTCAAGTTAATATATTCCAGATTAATGTGTATTGTATGAGAGTGGAAATAATGCTAAATTTCTGTATTCTGCACAAAATGGCTAGTAACTCTTGTAGGAAGAAATCCTAGAGACCATATAATGAATACTTAGATTGCCATTCTTGTCTTTAATAGTGAGCTTCAAGAACTTCTAAAGAAGCTACAGGAGACTCAAGACTCCCAAGCTTGTGAAGACCTGGAACAGGAGCTGGATTGCCTTGTAAAACAAATGGAGAGGAAAGAAAAACAAATATCCAAGCTGAAAAAGCACCAGGCTTCTGTAAGAATGAAATGTAAAGTCTCTAGCTAGTAACGTTCTAGTTGAAAGGATGCCACAACTCTGCCTCCTGTTGTCATCAGCTAGAATGTCACTGTACTGTTTTAAGCCACGGTGTTCCAGTATGGGTGATTATAATTAGACTTCTGTCTCATATTCCGGTACCTCCAATTCCTTCATTTAATCAAGAAAAAGTGCTTACAGCTGGCAGTTAGGAATGTATGCTGGTGGGAAAGCTTCCTGCCCTGTGGCAGTTCTGCAATACAGAGCCGGGTCGCTCTGTCTGTAACTGCTGCTCACCGTGTTAAAGACAAACTTGAAATTTCATTCCTTTGTATCCTGTCCTTCAGGAGAGTGAGAAAATAGAAGCTGTAATTCCTGTATAGACTGGATTAAATGTATTTTATATTACTGTAACCTTGAAGCTTTTTTATTAGTCTGTTGGCCAGAGCTTCTCCAAAATAATAGCTGGACAAGTCTTTCAGTTTTGTTTAACCCTTAAACTGTCCTCATTCTGTCAGTATTTAGTTTTGAGCCATGGATAACAACTTTTCATACATGCCTATATAAAATCACTCTTCAGTAGCTGAACAGCTTAACTCTTTTGTAGCAATTTGGTTTGGAGCATATGATTAAACATTCAGTCCATAGTTCTGTCTGATTGCTTTCTGTTTTTTCATCTTATGTTTTAAGATAAATAGACTCATCTGAGAACTTTGCTTATACAGGAGACAAAATAAAATTCAGTGTGAGACTTTATGAGGAGGTGATAGTTAATTTAAATCTGACCAGTTTTATTCCCAGTCATTTTTTGATAGATTTTATTCACTTAAACTTTTTGTTGTCCATGTACTTGCAAGCATAGATGTGCTTTATGTCCTAGCAGATGTGTCAGACTTGCATGTTAGCAATATGGACAAAAGGGCATTGACTGCTGAGTCCTCGCTGCCTCTGTTGGCAATGTCAACTGTTTTTTTTGACAAAACTCCTATTCTTGAAGAGCCAACAATTACTGTGTTACTTCTTGCCTCAAAGTCTTGCTGACTTCATCCTCAGGAACCTAAGACAGTAGACAACAACTGCACCTTTGTTTCTTTCTTTTGCATATCTTTATGGCTACAGCTCGCCTTTATTTTGGGATGATCAGAAGTAGCACCTACAATGTGGTGCAACTTTGTTGTTGTCAACTTTACCTTTTATCAGTGTGCAGATCTTCTGGCCAGTCTGCTGTGCTCTGGTACAGCCTGGTCAGAGCACATCCCTTTGGGTCATGCTGTAAATAGTAGTGTCTGTATGATTACTGTCCATCATGCCCTGGTTATCAATATAGGCCATTCCTCTAACTCCTTGGTTCCTCTAACTCTATACTGGTTTTTTTCTGGTGCTTTTGCACAGAGACATTTCTATTTGTATTTTGTACGGACCAGTCTTAATATTTCTGATCATATTTCTGTTTCTAGAACCTACTACACTAAAAGTGCCATGCTAATCTCTATGTTTCACAGTTAATTATATGTTCTAGAATGCAATTAATTATTTTTAGAAATGGACTTAAAGCCTAAATTGGAATTTGGAATTCTTCCAGCCTAATTTCATCTTTGGGAAGTGACCTTTTCATGCCAAGTGCAAGTCAAGACTCATTATTTGACATTTTAAAAAACATTCTTTAGCAATTAACCCTATTTATTCTGTTTTCCACTTTTGCTAAGGAGGCTTCAAAATAAGCTGCTTAGATCCAATAACCAATAATTGCTAGTATACATTTTAGAGGTTTATTGGTAGTTTGGTTTTTTTATTAGGGTAGTACAATCTGAAATGGAAAGAGACTGTTGTAAGTATAGATTATTAAGAGATGATATTCCATCTCTCTCAAGCAAGCTTTTTTATGTTAGGGAGCAATGGGATTCAATAACCAGTTGAGTGTAGGTGAGGTCAGTTTTCTGTGGTTTCTGTATGGTCAAGGTCAGTTTTCTGTTACAGTGAGAAAACTGTGCAAGGTTACTAAGTTTAAACTTTTCTCTTTTTTTTTAACGTTCCCTAGACACCTGTAGTTTGGAGTTCAGTAGAAATCCAGTCAGCTCTACTGGGTCTTTGGAGTATGTTAACATGCTAATAAGTAATTTTTTTTCTTAGGTGCAGAAATTAAAGAGAAAAACTGAGAAATTGAAGCAAGGGGCAACTCACGTCAAACTAAAGTGTGATGAACAAAAGGAAGCAAAGGAGATTGCAGTCACTGTAAAAGAAAGTAAATTTACACCTTGTCCTGGGCAGAAAAGCAGAAGCTCTCTTCAGCTGCTGAAAGCTGTGAGGAAACTTCAGTTATCTCTGAAAAAAGATGATGTCATCTGAGAACAGTTTTGAAGTTTACTATGTTAGAAGTTACTGAAGTTGTCTGACATCTAGTAAATTTTTAGTTGTACAAAATCCCTTTTTAAAATAAACTGGATACAGTAGACATGTACATGCTAAACTGCCTACTCTCTAGTAGGTCAGATTGTTCACCTTAGAATTAACTTTCATGTAGTGTAGCTGTAACTCAACTACATTTCCTTGTAATGGACTAATGAAATGTTATTATTTGTTAACTTGTCAAATAAAATTTTGTACTTTTTTTACACTTAAAATTGTATGTGATCTTTGGTGTCCTATTTCCCCGGCTGCCAAGGAGATATTCAGAGCTTGCTTTTCAAACAGAATGACTTGGGCTAGTGCTTCTGTACAAATAAAAACAAAAGCCTTTTTTTTTCTCTAGTAACTGAAGATCAGATCACTGTGAATGAGGCAGAGGAGGTACTGTCTCTTTATTTATATATGTTTTCATTATTATTAATATGATTTCTTTATAAGCAGTGACTCTATTGACAGTCTTAGTATTAGGGACAGCTGGGGTCTGGAAGCACAACCCATGACTTGGTTTAGCCACCATTATATGGGAGTGTTCTTGGTACATGCATGGGAGGGGACACTTGAACGCTTGAGTCTTTGTCTTCTCTTTAACGGAACCTGCTTCTAGCACAGTATGCAGTGACTGAGCTGGCATAGAGGAGACCTTCAGCTGTGTACCTGTTACCAATCTTCTTATTTATGGATTATTTCTGGCTTAGAAAAGCACATTGTATGCTTAAAGCTGCTTAGACAAAATTTGAAGCATGGTATTTTTCCACGGTGCAGACAGCCTTTCTGAGGTAGGTTTATGCACTTCTGGATACTGGAATCACTGATACTGGTAGGGATACAGTACATAAATCCCTCTGGCTCCTTCTGTGCCTTGACCTGGTATTTTTGTTGACTACAGAATCCTGGAAAGAGGTGGTTGTTTTGGAGCTGGAGAAGCAGGGCCCTGGCTCCCCACTTGGGCAGGAGCTGTGGTGGAGGGCTGCAACTTCAGGTCCATCAAACAAGTATTGGATGGGGTGGTGTTTAAACAACGGCAACATTGAATAGACAGTCTTCAAAATGTATGTGCTCACAGGGGCTGTCCAGTCCCAGAAAAAACTTGTGTTTGCCCTTCTGTGGGGTGAGTGTCTGGCGGGAAAGGGAAACAGTTGAACCTGGTCCTGCCAGCAGCTGGGCGTTTCTCATCTCTGCCTGCCTCGGAGCAGGGCCAGGAGCTGAAAAAGCTGTCTAGCCCAGAGCCAGAAGCTGGGATATGAGAGGGGAAAATGAATGATATGTGATCTTACATTGGCTGACTGGTTAAATCACTTGTATTTCAACTCAAAAGTTTTAAAACACATTTTAGTAATTCTCTTCTTTTCTGCTTTTTCTTTCTGGAGCTTTTATTTCTGTAGTGCGTGTGTTTTCACGTACCAAAGCAAAGCAGATGCATTTCAGCATTGGCTGAGAGATTCAAACCAGATACAAAGAAAGTGTATCCCAAACCAGTTTTCTTGTTGAAGAAAGACATAGAATTTGTTTTCCAATTGTATCTTGGGAGGGAGGGGTAGGGTAGGAGGTCAGCTTATGTATTTATTAGCATATTCACAGTTTGAGGCAATTGTCAGGCATGTAAAATAAGTCTTCAAAGAAATATCCATCCGTGAATAATTCTCTAGAAGTTGCATTGAGAAGGTAAGCTTGTGCACAATTGTGGTGAAGTTCAGCTCCATGAGAATTAGGCAGATCACAGTGAATTTTGCTGGGATCCAAATACTTCATGTCTTTATGCTTCAAAAATGTTCTGGCCTGGAACTCCATAAACGTACATTTGGAGAAAGCACAGTGGTCAGAGCAGGCTTCTTCACAAGAACAATATGTTTTTGGCTTAGTAAATGCTTACTCCATTCTTTTGCAAATCCTTGTTTTGATTTATATCCTGCATGTTTTTGTTTGTCTTCTCAGATGAAACTGTATATATCTCTTTTTTATTAATGGTTTGGATCTAGCTCTGCAGGGCAGCAGACAAAAACACACAGCGATCCCAAAAAAAAGACTTATTGGTTTATTTACTTGAAATCTGGGTTCTTCTATGCTGAGTTATGCAAAATTGCAACAACAGGTTTTATTGGTATTTGAATCAAAGGTCATATTTTATGGTTAATTATCAAGGAAAGAGGACAAAAGATGTAGGTCAAACAGTATGATTAAAAATACAGACCAACAAATTGCATCCAACAATAGTTCACTTTCCTGCTGCTAATGAAATATGCTAGCACAATTTAATGGCTTGTTACTTGAGCCTGCTGGAAAGAGTTTGTCCTAGTACAAAAGACATTCAGTTTGAGCATGTGTGTTACACTCTTCTAACCAGTAAAGCTGAAGGTTGGACATAACTATAAATCCAGTGTGTTCTGGGAATAGAAGCTGGCAAAAACACTCTGAGCTACATAATCAGGGCAGGATCTTGCTGGGATTTGGATACTGGCTAACGTAACTAAGTGCAGATGTTTATGTGGACTGAAATACATTCCCAGAATAAGAATATTGTACAAACACATGATGATTTTATAGCAGGAAAAAAAAGCCACGGAAGTGGGGATAATAAAACAAACACTTTTGATGAAGCATGATGCTCTCTTTCCCTCTGCTTGTGTATACTGAAGTGGTCAAGGCTGCCTCTGCTGTGTCCCCTGCTGGGGCCTAGTGAAGCTTCTGCAAGTTGCTTGGGTTGTGGCTCTGGTGCTTACCTGAAAGTCTTCAAGGGATCCCATGGGAGTGCCACTGTCTGTCTTAGATGAGAGAAGCAAGCATTTCTGAAAGTTTTACTCTGAGTAAACAGCTGAATCAAGTCAGATGAATCCCAAATACCTAGTCACTAGTCTTACAGCCATATCTGTGTTATTTCTATCTGAGCTTCACTGGCTATATAGTGGCATCATTTCTTTTCTCTTGGTTCCTTCTTATTTATACAGCTGAAGAACTGCCTGCTCTTTAATTTCCTTAGCAATTTTTAATTTAGCTGGTGTTTCTTGCTTTAGTTTAAGCTTCCCAGCCCTGACTTTTGGCTTAGCTGCAGCAGTGTCTTTCTTTTTTTGGGTCGCAATTGTGTCAGCTGTTCAGTTTTGAGACCTGAATACACACATGAGAGCCAGGAAAAACAGCTTTTTCATTGTGTGTTTACCACAGAATTATGGTTGAAATGGAATGGAATGTCAAAACATAAACTAAATTCATTTCATGTTGCATATTATAAGCAAAACTTTAGATCTCCCTGGCAGGTCAAGTATGTCCTTCTTACAGTAAAGAGGAAGCAGCTTCAAACATAAAGCTGCAATGTATAAACAGAGTGGTCACATAGGAGACTTTCCTCGATGATGATGAGGTGAAAGCTAAGATGGTGTATCCAAGTTTAGCATTACACTTCAAGGAAGCTGCAAGACTACTTGGAGAATATGGGGGAGAAATACAGAGGTGAAGAACACTTGACTAGGACACTTGAGACAAGAAAGAAAGGAGCTGGACTTACGTCTCCACTCTATTTTCTCTAGGTTATAGATCTTAAGAAACATGGGACATTGCTTTAAAGGTGGAGAGAAGAAAATTCTGTTTGCACTTATGAATAGGACATAAAATAGTGGGCTAAAATTCAAGGTTTCCAAAGATAGTGTAAGTTAAACACTGACATTTAGGCTAGGAGTCTGTTGACCATCCATAATGACCATCCATTTTTAAGAACAGGATAAACAAATACCTTTAGGGAACAGATTTACTTTTTCTGCCCAAGAGCAGTGAAAGTAGTAGATGGATCATAAAACCTCTCTTTGGTCCTACCTTGTTAGGCCTCTGAAGTGTTCCAGCAGATTGCCATGTTTTGCTTTTGGATGAGATCTAGGGGACCTTTTTTAATGGTCCACAGTCTTTTACCTATGTTTTTAATTTTCATGCATTTATTTTACTCAAATGGATAAAAATTATGTAATGTATGCTTCTTGTGAGTTATCGTAGAACCTTAGAATATCTCAGGATGGAAGGGAGCCATAAGAACCAGTGAATCTAATTCCCTGCTCCTTGCAGGACTGCCTAAAGCTAAACCAAATTACTAAGAGCATTATCCAGATGCTCCTTGAACTCCGGCAGGTTTGGTGCTGTGACCATTTCCCTGGAGCTTGGTGCAGTGACAGACCGCCCTCTGGCTGAAGGTCCTTTTCCTGGTGTCCTGTTGATATGTGAGAATTAAAAACCAGTTCCCCTCCAGAAGGTTTCTCAGCTCTCCTTTCTGTAATACAGGCATGCTAGGAAGGTGACAGCATTGTGAAGGATGCTTGTCAAGGAACTCCACTGCATAGATGTGCATTGTAATATGTGTTTATAGGATTGGCAAGTATCCAGATGGGCTTTTTAAGAGCTTTGACCCAAANAGTACCCAGTGGGTGTTTAAAAGTTTTTTCCAAAAAAAAAAAAAAAAAAAAAAAAAAAAGAGAGAGAGGCGGAAGAGGTGTTTGCCAAAAAATGAAAAAAAGTCTTCTAATTAAATAAACTCTGCTGTTTTAACATAGTCTTTTCATATCACTAAACTTGCCTACTCATAAATTCACCATCTGAGCTGTGTTGAGCCTGACAAATGTTTGGATTGTACCAGTTTGTATGTAGCATCCTGTTGAACATCTTTTGTCTACGGTTCTGTTGGAATTCAAAGGATGCATCTTGTTTCAGAAAAGAAAGGGAGTTAATACTGAAGAAAGACTTACGGGCAGGTAGATAAAATGTACACTGGTTTAAAAAAAAATCTTAAATCTTCGCCAAGACGTAACTGAAAATTAAAACCTGAAAAAGTGTTATGATTTTTGAAATCTGGAACTGTAAAACAGAATAGGAGGGGTCATAATGCTGTTTTCACCCAGCATTACCCTTCTTTTATTTAAGTAGTAATGTGGACCCGGCTCTGCAGCATTTATGGCGGTGACAACTCCCAGTTAAACTGAATGCCTAGTAATTTTTCTGCACTTACCACTTCTTTACAATTTTTAATTTTTTTTTCATTCAGCGTCTGCTCCTTTTGCAGGTGCCAGAAGCAAATGCCCTTGTTATTCAGGCTGCTGTCCTGCAGAGGGAGTTCGGGAGCTGGGAATAACCCGGAGAAGGGCGTACACTATGACAAGCTTGCTGCTGCCCCAGGCAAGGCTCCCGCTGACTGCGAGGACTCAGGAGCTTTCTCTGGCCCAGCAGGTTGCCCTGTGCACATTTGAAAATAAAACCAGTATGAAACTCCTTCCTGAAAACAGGCATGAAAATGCCAGTATTTGCAGTTCCCTTGTATGATATGAAATGTTTCTCTTCTTCTGTTTCTTGAAAAGACAGGAATCTGTGCCAGACCAGATGGGCTGGGCCAAGGTTCTCTTAATTCCCTGATGGTTTTGTGTTGTTCTTTGACATCTGTGTTGCAGGATGTTTTTATTTTCAGTTTTTAAGTGTGTTTAAAATTTCTACATTCAGTGGTCTGAATTCTGCCATTTTCCTTGTATTGACTGGGGGGGGGGGTTATATGTATAATACTTCCACTGGGTCAGCTTAAGGGAAGTACACTTGATGAATAAGTCTAATAGCACAGTGGTCTTTGGTGGCTGATTAGCTGTTGTGTTAGTGCTAATGATGATGTATAGCCTGTTTAAGTTTCCTATTATGTCAAGCTGCTGTTGTTTATGAATGTGTGATTTGCTGGTTATTTCTGATTTTATTCAAGTTTTTTCAGACAGAATTACTCAGCTAGTCCAGAGTAAATATTTGCATGTACTAAAATGGAAGAGATTTTGTATGCACAGCAGTGTTATTGGACAGTTTTATCCCCTTTATCAGGAGGGAACCAAATCTAGGATCTATCATGTATACATCTAGCACAGCAGCTGTTAATGAAAAACAGTGTGTCAGCAATGGCTTTTTTCCCACCCAAATAAAAAGCTATTAACATTGAGGATCATTTGTCTCTAGACTTTCACTCTCAGCTGTCTACTTTTGAGCAGAATTAGCTGCTCAGCAAGATTCACCATTGGGACTGAAATTCCCTTTTCCTCATTGGGTTGGAAATAACATTTGTAAGCACTTAGGAAGAAAACAAACCTTTGAGATTACTCTCAGGCTAGGATTCTTCATGCAGTGAGAATGCAATGGCCTTCTAGCTAATGCAGGAAGAAGATTCAGAAATGCAAAAGTAACAGTCTCTCTTGTATATACGTAAGCAGAAGCAATTCAGTCATATCAAGGAGGAACACAGCAATGCACTTCAGGGAGCTGCAAGGCTTTCAGTGGCAAGAAGTTTCCTAACAGGAAAGAAAAATCCAGTGAATGTAATGACACAGGATGATTGCTGATTTACACCCAGTAGTTACAGTGTGTCACCTACACTCTCTGAAAGTAATTTTTTCCAGGTAAGATGAGCATTCTCTGAACAGTGAAGTGTAATTATGAAGCATTCAAAAAAGTAAACAGAGGAAGATCAAATTCAGTGTAAGAAATCTGTAAGTTTTTAAGTAATGAACTAGGCTGCAGACTTTCAATTCTTTTAGCAGATTGATTTTACTAGCAAGGAAATGTTGCAATGATAAATATTATTTAGGTAATTAATGAGCTCCCTGCATGCAGTGTAGGTAGTGTTGAGCTGCTTGGATTTGAGGAGATCTAGGATGAGAAGAGGAAGCTTGGAGAGACTTTTTTCTCTATTATCACTGTGATGATGTTTTGATAGAGCAGGACACTGTTGGGGACTGAGACATCTCAGTGAGGTTTGCAGACTTGGGGAGTATTTGTTTAAGCATCACCTTCTGATAATAGTTTTGAATGCTTCCTTATTTTATCCAATTTCTTCAATAATATTATTTTATCAGTGCTATGTGTCATTGCCAGTGAATAAACTTCTGGAATTATATATAATTGACAGCTACAGTTTGGTTTTTTCTTTTGTGTTTCATTTTGTTACTAAATTTGCTACTGAACACTTTCTAAATGACTAAGAAAAATAACTCATATGTTCTTAACTCCAATTCTCCAGCATTTGCCTATTTCTTATAGAATGAACATTGAGAAATACCCTGATGTGGTTCAAGACAACTGGGAAAAATTAAGAAGTGCTTTAGACAGGAATTCAGATAATTTTAACACTAACGTGTTTCCCTGTTCAAGAGTTTTAAGAAAAAATTGTGAGGAATTGTCAGCTTACCTTTAAAACCACAATCCTATTGATAACACATTTGTTGATAAATATTTTCTGAGAAATGTCAACACTGCAAACATTGCCATCCTTGGTTTGCATGCTTGAGAAATCTGGAGTGTGGCTTTTAAAGTCAGCAGGAATCCTGGAAATCTGGTGCTCAAATTCCAGGGTCTGGAGCCTTGAATCTGCAGTGGTTGCTCCTCTGGCCTTACTGTGCCTTGGACTGCAGAAACAGACAGTTCAGAAAGATATTTGTGGGATCAACTTGATGGAGAAGCCAAGATGTTGTCTCAATTATGCCAAACCCCAAAACTCACCCTTCCAATTTTCTGCAACAATATTATTTAAAATATTTCTGTGGCTGGCCTGTTTCTGGATAAACTAATCTTGTTTAAAGATTTATGCTGAAGTGTCTCTAGGAGTCTCTAGACTTTCACTCTAAACTGTCTGCTTACTATCAGAATTAGCTGCTCAGCAAGATTCACTATTGGGACTGGGTATCCAGGAGTATCTACTTGTGGTTGTTCTCAAGTTTTCTTTCCTTTTGAAGGAAGGGAGGGAAATGTTTATATAGAATTACTCGTGTGAGTGGTACTTAGCAAGCAAGGCAGCATTCCTGTTGTAGAGTGTTTAAAACATATGATTTAACCCATGCTGGTACAGGGTGGGGATGGTGTGGAACTGTAACAGCTCACAGGATTTTCTCACAGGAAAAGTACAACCCCTTTCCTGGGAACTAGGCTGGTGTATGCCTCATCCTTGCAGGTGAGGAGTGGGCTGCCTGGGGTAGAGGAAAGAAAAAGTACTGTGACTTGCTCTCCCTGTCTCCTTTCTCCACTGAAAATCCCTACTGGATGTACCTGTGGATTGGCACAGGGGAGGAAGGCACAGTCCTTGGCTGGAGTGGCAATGTCCAACCAGTGACAATTGATTTGGAACAGTGCTAAGGAAAGTACAGATATGTAGCATTTAATTAGTGGTCTAACCAAGCTCTGATTGATCTAATTGGCAGTGCTGGTGCACCTGTTTTTCACCCCTTAGTCCAAAGGGGTCCCACGATGGGGAGACATGGCAGCACTGCCCTGGGAGTATGGTGCTATGAGTGCAGGAAGAGTAGGGTTAAAGTCTTCATTCCAAATGCAGCCTCTTGAACCTGCCACATTTCACTTATATGAGCAGGAGAGAAGGAGGGATGATCCATGATCTTGGATACAATGACCTAATAATGCACAGAAAAGGGAGCAAGACCTACAACATTACAAAGGTCACCTGAGCCACTCTGTGGAGTAGACCCTTATTAGTATTAAAAGCAACTCAGACATGCTCTGGATCATTTTGATCTTCAGTAGCTGGTTATCTAATATTTGAGGAACAGTTTCATCTTACGATCATAAGTGTCATTCATCTGCTATCTAGATCCGAGCATCATAGATGAAACAACAGAATGATTAGACAAGACATTAAAAACAAAGCTGAAATAAAGCATGGAACAGAAACACAGATGGCCCTTTATTGATGAAACAATGAGATAAAAGTTGTATTACATGTAGTTCCAGTAAACCCCAAGAGTTTTGCTGAACTTTAGCAAATTCTGTCTTACCTGTTAGGATCTTTGCACCTATAAGCAACACTCACCAATACTGGATAAAGAACAATCAGCTAACACGTAGTCTTTCAAAAGTCTCTGAAAAAGTGCTGCTGTTTGTTATGGTTTGGCCTAAGACAAAAAGCAGCCAACCAACCAACCAAACACCTAGTGTTAAATATACCCATCAAAGAGCTGGAAAAGGGAAGAAAATATGACAAAACTTACAGGAACACCATAGTTTTGGCTCTTCAAGGGTGAAGTAATACTGGTATCCTTCAAAGCCTTGAACAAGCCTGAGATGATGCAAAGAAGAAGGAGAAAACAGTTTTCTTTTAAAAATGGGTGCTATGATGCCAATAGACTCTTCAACACTGATACCAGGCCAGACTCAGCCATCCCAGCACACCCTTGTTTCAGAAGCTGACGATAGCAGCATCATGCCAGAATCAGATAATGCAGGAGTGATAACCCTGAAATAGTAACATGCTTGAAGTTCTCATGGCATGTGAAGATTTGGGAGGTGTGTGTGTGAGAAGAATGCTGTACATGCCTGAGCAGGACTCTGGGCAGAAGGATTTGTTAGCTGAGGTCCTTTCCTAGAGGATAGGCACTCCTCCAAGGACTGTGGAGGTGCCTTGACCCACAACAGCTATTTGCCTTTCGGGGTCTGGAAGAAGGCCCTTTCTTAAAAGAGATACGAAAAATAATAAAAATCCACACAACATGGGTTTCCCCTGCCATCATATTCCATTCTCTGACATACTTCTGCTTCAGGATGAAAAAACCCAAGGAACTACGTCCCTGAGTGGATGAAAAGTAAAGGGCACTGACAGCATTGTTTTCAGACACCTTGTACTCATGTTGTTTAAAGTATTTATGTTCTCCAGCTGGTCTGATTATGGTTTTTTTCAGAATTCTGCCACAAGGACAATGGTTTCACTCTGCCCTGGCACAGTACTGAAACCAGGGAGCTGAAACCTCAGATCCAACTTCTGCTTTCTCACTTTGATTTTGACTATAACCTTAAGAATCTCAATAACTCATTGATGAGACTCTTTTCCCTGGTAACTGAAATGAATTTCTCAATGGTAAAAAAAATAGTAAAAAAAAAGTCTTGAAAAGTATGGGAGAAAGTTCTATTTACTACGAGTCAGTGTTTTGCATCACGGAAAATATGATTGTGTTATTTTTGCTCTTGACTGGAAGCAGCAGAAGGGCTGAACTCATGCCCACGAAGCTCTAATATCTGCTCACGTTCATATTTTCAGTACCGTGGTTCCGAGGCCGTGCCTTTGTTCTCTCAGCTCTCGCTAGCGTTTTCTGTGCATTTTCTCGAATTTTCCTGCCTTTGTTTGGTGTCTCCCTGAGCTGTGGTCCTTCCACTAGAGGTCAGCTGCAGCACACCATCGCCCAGGAACTCGTCAGCCTCCACACTTCCAGCAGGAAAACTCTCAGTTTCGTTTTTATTGCCATCCAAAAGGCAAAACCAACCGAAAATCTCCACCACGTGCCCAGGGTCCAAAAGAGATGTGTAGCTGTTAAACAGAAACAGCAGACTGCTTTTTAATGCATGATTTGCCTTACAAACTGTACCTTGTATGAGCACAGGTGATCAGCTGAAAAGGACAAAGGTTTGGTTGCATAGAGTGATCCGTGAGCCTTTCCTCAAATTAACATTTGACTAGTCCAGCTGATCTCACTGAGCTACCAGAGAGAAGCACAGGCAGACGTGTTTACCCAAGCAGGCAATGATGTACACTGCCTTCACTGTAGACTGGCTTAGCTTGTGGCTTTGTTTGTGGCTTCTTAATTTTTGAACGGGACTTTTAAAGTACATCTTCGGGGCTAATGCTATCCTTACCAAAGCCAGTGATAAGAAATTTGCTATTAACTTGGGCTGAAAAACAATGGTTTTAAAAATCCTGGTCTTCTATTTGGAGGCACCAGAATTAACAGCAAGGAGTTTCGTTGTGTCTGCTGGGAAAAAAAGGAAACACAGGACCAGAATGTCTCCTTTGTCCCTTTACCACTCCACTTATTTTCATCTTTTTTCTTTTTTTTTTTTTTCCTTGGCTGATATCTATATATGCAGTATTGCTTTACTCGAGGATTTCTTATGCGGCTTAGGAAATTTGTATCAGTACTACCCCCTTTTGTGCTTTAGGTTCTGCAAAACTTTAGAAGGATCTTCTGCAAACAGCAGACATGAGAACATTTCTACTTTATGATGCAGAGGTTTCTCAGTCAGAGAGCTGGGGCATGCTAGATGCAGCCAGGACTTGGGAAAATAGAGACTACAAGATTCCTTATTGAAAGCTAATTATGAGTTACTTTTCTTTTTCAGTTGTGTTAGTCCTAACCAGTGTTCAGGATGTACCAAGATACATTTCAGTGATTAAAGTCTAAAATGTTTCTTTTGACAAATGGAGGGATGATTTTTTAAATAATTCAGGCCTTATCAAACTACAATATTTCCATAGTCAAGAGCCCCTATTCATATCTGCTGATAATACAAACTGAATGTGTTGTTCTTGCTTTACTATATATTGAGTCCTATATAAAAACATGTCCCAATATTCATAAGTTTTGTGGTTACTTTTACGTCAACCAGATTAATCCTAAAGTAGATCCCAGGCAGCAAAAGCTTCTGATGAAACTGAAACAATAGACAAAAGGTGATAAGCTGATGGACCTTCATTCAAAATCTGTAGAGGTAATAGAACTCACTGTGATTTCATTTAAAGTTATTTTAATTTATTTATTGGACACTTCCAGGAAAATTGAAATCTCTAGAGAAAGGTTGCCTCAGGTTTATGTATTGTGTACTTATGCTTGAATTCATTACAAATCCATTACTAAGGTGCTACAGAGGTATTTTCCCCCTCTTTCTCAGTTCGGCAGTTTCAAAAGGCAGCTCAAACACTTGCATAAATATTCAAAAGCTCCGAAGTTCACCTAACTCAAATCAAAATCAGACCTGGAATTTGTGTCAAAAGGATTGCTCAGAACAGCTCTTTTTGTAATGTGACCAAGGTTCAGACCTGTGCTCAAAAGACAAGGAGAGACGCTCTAATAACAAGGTACAAGTCGGTGGGGCACAATGTGCCCCAGGGAGCAGCTACTGAGTGTCTCTATTTTGGTTCTAGCTTCACAGGGTCTCTTGATTCTGGTGATATAATGCCCTTTGGGGACATTTGGAAGATTTGCTACCTGCCACCCAGCCTCCTTGGAAAAATGGCAATGTGTCTTCAGAGATCAGGCCAATTTTGCATCCACAGGGAGCCTGAGGCATTTCTAACACCTCCCATTCATTTGTCCTAATTGCATCTTCTTGACTGTGTGTATCCTTCAGGGCTGACCTGTGCCTGCCCAGCAAGTTCTGTTCATTCAGCCCTGCTGCGGGTGCTTGAAGCAGCTGTGGGCTGTGACAGGCTGCTCAAGTGTGCCGAGGTCTTGCCACGTGTTCCCAGTGAAATCAGAGCAGGTCTGAGACAACCTCATCTGCAAAATTGGAATAACAGGAGTGCTCTGCCTCTGAAACATGAGGAAAATGAATGCAGTTAAGATGGTGAACTGGTACTACAGAGATGGATTGATATAAATATCTCATTCAGTAACACTGATCTGGCATCAGAGGATGAGGCTGCTGCCTCCCATCCCCTGGATGATCACTGTGAAAACATGAACACCTTGTAACTCATCTCCCAGTTTTACAGAAAATAAATACCTTCTCTGAGGCCGTAGAGGAGTTGTGCCCCTGTGTACCCTCTTCTATCAATAATCACATTCCTGAAAAATGGAAAGTCCTTGGTACACTGTCTCTTCTTTTATTACTCCAGCTCATGTGAGGCTGTTTCAGCCTGGAAATGTCACTGAACTCCTGGGGTTTCTATTGCCAAAGAACCACTGCTGCAGTCCATCCAAATACCTCTGTGCTCAGGCTTGAAGATCCCTGGTGTCTAGAAAGGTGTCTAGAAGGGGGGTAGTGGCCTGTCAAAGAGCCACAGATGATGCTGTGGATGTGTTTGAGTTGTGGGCAAGCATCCATTTAGGACCCATGTTGGCTGGTAGCTGTTGAGTAGAGAAGCAGTAATGGGTCAGAAATTGTTGACTCCCAACCAGTAAGGAAGAGGATACAGTAAATACTTGGCAAATAAATGGAAATGTAATTTCCATAGAGTTTGATATTTAATTTATATTTTTATTAAAAGTTTCTTGATTCTCTACCCCACCTTTTTTTTTTTTCTCCTGCATTAAGCAAGGTTCTGTTTGTACAAAACAGATGACAAAGAGTCCTATGAAACTCTCGTTCTTAATATTATTGGACTTCCTATAAATGCTTTGCTAGAAGTTGAGTCAAGAAAATTTTATGCGTATTAATAACTGCTAAAACATGACTGTGTTCTTCAAATTACACTTCTGATAGAAGTGGCAATTAAAAACTATCCTGCAAGGTAAGATGTGGGGTTTTTTAATTACTTTTGTACTGCTATTAATTTTATTTAACCTAGGGTTTGGCAGTACTCTGTGTATTATTATTCTCCCTGGTTCCTATTTAACATTCATTATAACTTTTGTGGGTCTCGCAAAGCATTTGAGAGAGATTTGTCTTAAATTACAGAATTCAGAAACTGGATGTATAGGCTTTACTGCTTTACAATACTTTAACTAATGTAATGGATTTGATTTTGATGATACTCTTAGAAAGATTAGATGTTTATGGTCTTTTAAAAAAAAATTTGGAACTGAAATAATTTTTTTTCATGATCCCTGTTTTCAGACCTTTTCCCCATGCCAGATACTTCACAAAGAAACCATTCTTTCAAATCTTGCCACAGCAGGTAATTCTTCTGGAAAGCTTGGGTGCAAGCCATCATCACCACTAACAGAAGTAAAACTGGCTTTGCTGCTCACTGAGACAATGAAAAAAAGATCATTCTCCTTGTTTTTTCTATAGTGATTTGCTTACCAAATATGATATGTTTGATTTTGATCATCACTCCTTAAGGGTGAGGGGTAACAGGAAACAAGAGAGGCAGTCACTCCTCTCCATAAATCTTAGGAAAAAAACACTTTCATATTCTTCCTGATCAGGTATATCTCCTCCATATGCTGTAACAGGCAAATCCATGCTACATTTTCATCTTGGAGAGGGGGCAGCAGAGAACTTTCTCAAATAGAGAACAAGCAGGAGCCATGTTACAGAGGCCAAATGCTCTAAACTGACCTTGACTCACTTTGAGATGGGGTTTGGTATGCTGACTCATTGGCCTTGAGAAACTTTTGTCTGTATTTGGTGTGAGAGTGATGGAGGATCTCCAGCACACGGCAGCAGTGTTTGAAACACATCCGGTGTGGTCAAATTCTACCACTTCTTTTCATGCTGCTGCACAGCAGAGCTATGATCATGTCTGGGAGGAGTTCCACCAGATACTTAGAATGGTAGAAATTATGGATAATGGTCAATTAACACATCTATCAGGCAGCTTTTGTCAGCATCTATTTGTCAGCTTCTCTGTCTTCTCTAACAGATTTCTGTTTGGACACCAGCCTTCCCCTTTTTCAAAATTCAGCCTCCTGCTACTGCTGCTGAGCAGGAGCTGCCCAGCTGCAGTGTATGGTGGTGTGCCAAAGTGTCCTCCACTCCTTGTGCTCACAGGCTCCAATAGAGTACAAGCGGTGTGAGACTGCACCTCTGTAAAAATAGCATGGGGACATGCCTGTAGCAGGGCTGGGGTGTGGATTTAGCCACAAGAAGTGTTCCCTAGTATTTACTGAAGGGTAGTGGTCTTAGGAAATGGATTAGCATGTGTATATGGAGGAGAGGGGAGGAAGGACAGGGGCATGCCCTGACTGCTGGAAGCCATCCAGCAGCACAGCACCTGGGGACCTGAGAGCAAATGCCTGCTTTGTGCAGGGGCAGGTGTGATAGCAAGTTCCTCCTCTAAAGGAGGAAGTGGCGTCTGTGGACATCGCCTCACAGAGGCTCTGAAGGTGAAAGAGATCTCCACATTTTGGAGAGGAAGGGAAAAAGCCCAAATGGCCTCACTGCAGGGGTAGTGAATGGAAAGTAGGACCTACTTCTCTGGTATCTGGGGAAGTTACAGTATCAGTGTAGCAAGCTCTATGACTAATCCTCTGAACATGCAGCTATCCCTTTGATGCAGATGGACTTTGATTCCCTATTTCTTTATTGTCCTTTGGACTCAGAAGCCCTTCACAGCTGCTCCATTACACACAGAAGGGTTACATCCCAGAAGGTTTTGTATCCACAGCCCAGTGTTCGATTTGGCTCACTCTACCCATGCCTGCACCACCACACCCTGATGGCAAGGTAAGAAAAAAGTGAAAAATCGCCTTGCTTTGCTGCTGTTTCTTAAAGAGGAAAGGTCTCAGAGACTGGAGCTGGATGCAGCCCTAATGTTAATGAGGAGGTCTTGTGCCCATGCACTTGGCCAGGATCAAGCATGGCAGTAATACAGGAGCAGGTAAAAGGGAACAGATAGAGACAGAGACAGAGCATTTAGTCTCATCTGTCCCTTTCCTGCTGCTTAATCTGTCCCAAGTTTGGTACCAACTCTGTGTTAAAAAATATAACCACTTTTTTTTTTTTTTGTCAGGAAATTTCCCACATGTGAAAAAATACTGAATGTCTTCCTACCTCAGGCTGACTCAGACCAGGAAATATTTGATTACTACATGAAAACTTCAGGAAAAAATGCTAAACATTGGGTTGACTCATGCAAGCAACTTGACAATTAATTAAAAAAAAAAAAAAAAACAGAAAAAAAGAAACAAAAGAGGTTTGCACCGTACATCTTTTGTCAAGTGCACAATCCACAACTGGGTTGAGAAAGCGTACCTGTTTGAGGGCAATGAATGTGACTTATTTCAATTTTAAAACAGTCTAGTCATCAAGATGATTGAAAAACTAGAATTAGATCCTCCACAAAGAAAGAAAAAAGAAAGATCTTGTCCAGGTCTCTATGCTTTTAAAATAAAACTTTAGCTGCTATCCAAAAATGTGCCATCACTTTTTTCCTCATGTCACTCACATTTTTCTGACAGCATTGTTGGTTTGGAGTGGAAATTTTAAATGGAAATGCTTTATCCCATACTCAGTCCATATACTTAAATGTGATATTTAACAGAGATGCACAATTAATGCTATTGATTCAGGAAAACATATTTTGATACCATTTGACCTCACACTATTTTAAGTAATAGAGATGGAAGGACCAAAAGTTTCTTAAATTTAAGAAATCAAACCTTTAGAGTCAATGAGAACAGGATGAGTGAGGAGGATCATACTAAGTAAGACAGAGAAATTGGTTCACAGATAATCTAAAATTGCAAGGATTATGTAAAGAATTCATAGCTTGACAGTTTGTCATCAAGATTTGCTTGGCTTGAAGGAATTCTTGGAGACAATACAGTCATGTCAACTTGCAAATTTACAGAACTGCCAACGTAGTCCTAAGTTTATCTGTGCTACTTCTATTAGAAGCTTTGTTAGAATGTCTCATGTTAAGAAGGATAAATTTGTCAAGCACCAATTTGCAAAGACACATTAAGACAATTTTCTGTAATCAGAAGAACCAAGGCCAAGATCAATGCTATAAAACCTTTAGCACACTGAACAGAATTCCAATTTATGCCATCCAAATAAATTTGGTTAGAGAAGACATAAAATTTTTTCTTGCCTACTTGATTGTCTGAGGCAATTAAATGGATAATGCCAAGTAAATCACTGTCCATAATGACCCACAATTAATAGATACTGTGTAACTCACAGGGATCTTCTCATTTACACTGATACTAATGCCAGTTTAATTCCACTGATACTGCTGGAGCAACTCCTGATATTTGCAAGAAGGCCTTGGAATTGATACTAAGGCAGGTGTAGCTGTTTTCCTGCTTGCTGTTCTTCTGCTGTTCTTTTATTACAGTGTTGAATGGGCTAGAAAGAAATGAGAAAAAAGCCCAAACCAAGTATTTAATTTAATTTTACGGAATGTTGGATAGAGCATTTAATATATGCTTGTTTTGGGGGTGTTGTGTACACGTCACTGTAAAACTTTACTACAGCCTCCTCTGATGTTGCTTCTTTGTTCCATGCTATGATTTTACCCCATGCTCATCCTATGACCTGCTGGAGCCCAGAAGTCAGTTTTTCTTTTATGTCTGGAAGAAAGAGGATGAGCTAGGAGGTCAGACATGTCACTAGCCATAGCTGTGCTGAGATTTTAGTGAAACAGATGTTCTGAATTTCTTTGTAAAATTTCCTTGTTTTGACCCTTGCTGCAATTTTGTCTTTGAAACAGGGACAGATCTTTCATGCAGCCCAAGGACAAACCACTTGGTATTGGAAAGGAATCAAATATTGTACAGTTTATATGCTGTGATAATTTCACTGCTGGCTGGATTATGAATTTCATCCAGTATGGAACTTCCTTCCCTTTTCTTTTTATTATGATAAAGTCAATGCATAAAACTACATATGTATGTATATATTTAATAAAGCTCAAAAGAAAGAAAAACAATTATACCAACAGATTGACAAAAGCAATAGTGCCATCCTTTTCCATTATTCCATACTGCAGGTTTCCATGACTTTCAGTCCTGTGGGCAGCACCAGTCTTCTTTTAGACAACAGACATAACCAAACTCTCTGGTTTGGAGAGGTTCAGAAATCTCCTTGAATAGTAAAAAAAAAAAAAAAAAAAAAAAAAAAATTCCTGTCTGGAAAAAGGGATAGTTATACAGGCAGCTTGTAGCTGCTTGGGCTAGAAGAGGGCACAGCCACTGCCCAGAGGAAGCAACATAGTGAGGAGAGGAGCCTACTTGTCCCTTCTTTTCTCATGTCTCCTGAGGAGTCCGTGGGCTAATGGTAAAAGAACTGGACATGAAATTTTCAGAGATCAGAGTTAATTTTTTTAAGAGGGGAGCTGTCATCCAACTGAAAATGCAACTGCCTGCTTGCTCCATCCTCGCCTGAGGATCCTGAAGTATTTCAGGTCCATGGAGAGATGCCTGACCCTCAGTGCTGCTGGCCACTCCTTCCAGGCTGGTTGCCTAAATCCCAGCACAGAAGATGCTGCCAAAGGAGGCACTGGGGTTTCTGGTGGCCTGAGTGCTCAGCCACATGTTCAGTACACTCTACATGACTGCAAGGGCAGGTACCACCTGAGTCTTCCAAAACATGTTCTTCACCAGGAGTATCCTATCCAGTGCTCAGGATCTCTCCATGCCAGCTGTGTTGTCATCTATTGCTGAATGATCTGAGGGATTCAAGGTAACCTATTCCTCAGAACCACATCCTGCCCTAACCAACTAAACTTGTATTAACCAGTGGTCTGTAACAAACCTGAGGAACTTGAGGCATGTAGAAGTACAATGTGAATAATGACTGCCAGATAAACATTCACTTAGACAGATGCTGCTGGCTGTGTTTAAACTACAACCTTTCTAAGTGTGGGACTATCATACAGCATAGATGTTCCTGAAAAACCTGAGGCATCCTGCAATTTATGAAAAATCTTGTTTAAGTAACTCCTAATGACTTCTAAAATGTATTATTAAATTTAGGTAGACCTTAGGACTTACTGGTTTTTAATTCTGGTGAGGGCATGTGGCCAAAGTGAGATAATTTGTACACTTACTTCACAGATTTGAAAAAATAACTACAAATGTAATTCCTAAGGCTTATCAAACTTTGAGTCTCCAACTTTTTTTGTGAAATATCCCAAACAGAATCAGTATCTCATGCTGATACTAGTAGTTTGATGTGAGAGAGACAGTATTTTGTCTTTTGAGCTGCAGAATTTCTGCTACTTAACACTCAACCCAAAGTTCTCATGCAGAAAACCTGAAGAATAGTATTCTACAAGGAATTTTTTTCAGTGTTTTGAACTCACATCTATTTCTTATTTTTACAAACATATTTTTGTGTTTTTCTCCACAGAAACACATAGAAGTAAACACACAGAAGAACTGTGGCAATAACCACAAAGGAAGTAGGCTTCTAGCCCCCATTTTTTGCTTTTGTTAAGACTTCAAACACTCTACCCACTCCCAGAAAAAAACCCAACAAGGAAAAAAGCCCCAAACCAAAAAATCAAACCAACCAAATAAAAAAATGTCCATGCCACCTTCATCCTGAAACATGAAAAATCCTAAACTTCTTTGAAAATAAACAAAATGCAGGGAACAGACATGGAGTTGATATTTTTAAAGTATCTTTACTTTTACTTCTAATATGATCACATTTATGCTTTAAAAATATAATCACTAAAAATTCCAAAATGAAAGATACTTGGGACTAGAAAATTGTATTTTTCCACTTAAGAAATGTTGAACTGAGTGTTCCAGCATCTTCAAATTTTCAAGTCATAAAAAATAATTGAAAAAATCTTGTTTCTGGGAGGTGTCAGCTTTCCAGGGAGCAGGTATTGGGACAAAATCTGAATTCTAGATCATATACCTTTGTTTTCATTCCTCTTTTATTCAGTGGCAGTTGAAATGATGCAAAGATCAGTTCTGACCTTCCATGTACACAATTGCTGATCTGGAGATTACCTGTGAAATACTTTAGAGAGCCCTCAAAATGAGAGCAACATTATTGCACAGGGGCCTGTCTTTCCCCTGGACTAATACGTGGCTATGGAAATATACCCTTGAACTTCAACTAAAGCCTAAATAAATATTTACTAATCTGATTACAGTTTATTTGGCAGTGAATTTAGAAGCAGAGGCAACAGTATTTCCTTAACAACAGTCTCTAATGTGTTTTATTTGTTTTGTTTTTTTTTTAATATACTACACAGACTGTCTTTCAAGAACTGAAACAACAGGAAAGCCAATTTACTGGCAAACTACTTGAGACCTATGTAACATGTAGATAGCATGTGTCATAAACACAAAATGTATGGCATTGTTTCTTAAATATGTTATCATTTAAGCAATGCTCAGAATTGGAAGGGTACCTGTGTTATGAATCCCTCCACACAGCAAGCTGTGAGCCAGTGTGACAGCTCAGCACACAATCTATCCAAAACTGACATTGAGTCAGCAATGCACCCTCCCTAGCAGACTGCTTGGGATGATCAGAGGTTACAATGACAGAAGACCCTGCAAACCAATGAATTACATTTCATTAAAACTATTTTCTGTTCCACTTTGAGATTCAGCTTGGAAGAAAGTAGGTAAGATATATGTAGGTGCTTAAGTGTTGCTTTGTAGCCCAAAAGGGATTTATTAATCCCCAGTAAACCTGAGCAGAATGAGAGGAGAAAATACATAACCTGGAGGCAAAAAGCTTCACACAAACATCCAGTTACTTGATTTGCTGCTAAGATACATAACTAGGTATTAACATTTTTTATAGGCATAAGTAGTATTTAGAAGGCTTGGGTAGTCTCTTTAGAATATGACTCCCAAAACAAGCACAACAGGGAGAAGTCTTTTTTTTTTTTTTCTTTTTGGAAGAAATCTCCGGTTTTATAGTCTTGAGTCTTGACTGAGATGTTTAGGACTAAGAGCAGGAATCACCAAAAAAAAAAAGTTGAGATCTTGAAAGTGGAAATATTTCAATAAATGTTCTCCATAAAGTTGTTTAGAAATGCAATCAAAAACCACTTCTATCTGCTATGGTGAAGTCAGCCCAACATTTGCTCAGTTATTTACCTCAATCAAGTTTAATTTAATTCTTCTATAAAGGGCTTTGGTTTAACCTTTAGGAAATTCTGCACCCCATCATTAAGAGAAGTGAACCAGATAGTCTGTTCAGAAGAACAAGGAAAGAACAGAGTACAGAGAACTGTGTCAAAAAAAGGAGAGGAATCTGACTGGGCTGATCCAACATGATGTTCAAATTAGGTGACTGTTCTTCAGGGGTGCCTCATAAACTTTGTGGTAAATAATGAATTCTGATTCAGCATAGATCTGTGAAGCTGGCAAGCTGTTCTTCCCAGCACATTTAAATTTTACTAAGATTTTGAAAACTTAAGCAAATAGCTTTTCCTTCTCTCCATCCTTTCTTTGAACAGAATTTGAGACACCTGTGTAGCACTGGAGATTTTGTCAAGGCAGATGTTAGGACAGCAAGTGAAGAGAGGAAGTCCCTGTACATTGTGCATCATTATTTGGCACTGAAGGGAGAACAAAGGTGCCTTACAGACCAGGAAATGGCGAAACCAGCTGAAAACCAGGACCTTGCATTTGCTTGCTAGATTCTTACAAGAACCATTAAAAAAAATTTCCATGTCTATACACTATACCAAATGTTTATTTATACTGGAAGATTAACTTCACTAATTATACACCCAGAGAAGTATGTATGAAATTCTCTTTGTGGCACTCCTAGTCAAGAAACAGAATCTTTTGAAAATGAGCACCACTTCTGCTGACTGCAGTACTGGATTCTTGCCTGGGGTGTTACCAACCTAACCAATGACTCACTGCCAAGGTAGATGACTCTCTCTTAAAAAGCCTGATGGGGTTTTTTTAGAAAAAGAAGGTCATTGCTAAACTATTCTCTTGAACAAGCTCTGATGTCACACAGACAACACACACAATTGCCACAATTTGGCACACCAGTCAATGAGTGTTCCTCTTAATTAGTGCTAAAGTCCTTGTGCTGCCTGAGCTTATCTCCAAATCTTGCAAGTGGAACTTAGCCAGGAAGGCTTCAAAAACACGTTGATATTGAATATCACAATTTAAGACATTTTTTGCCAAATTTGAGCTAAATTAGAAAAAAGAAGAAAAGTTCTACCTTAGTTCAAGAGCTGATCTTTTGTGGTTTAATTTCTTCTTGGTGTTTTTTGTGAATTTGTATGACTGAAGGGAAAACTAGGCACAATAAGAAATTTGTACATTGTGTCTTACTGTGTGATAGTATAAATGAAGCCACAGTGTAGGTCTCACTTGTTAAAAAGGAATATTTTGGTGATATTTTATTTAGTTGTTCTCTGCTAGTGGCAAAATACCATGTTCTGAGGCCAAATCTACTCTTAGGACAATTATACAGAATTGAAATCTTTGCAGAGCTGGCTGCTGTTTCCTGGGTGTCTCGTTTTCATGGCACAGGTCCACAGCACTCAGTTCGTACAGTTTGCAGAGGTGGAAAACCATGACAACTCTCACACTAGTGAGGATGAATAAATTCACACACAGATCAGTGAGGGTTATACATAATATATGATGTGAATTTAGAGGACCCAAAGGAGGTTGGGAACAGCTGCTGCTTGTGACCAGCCAGTATATTAAGAAAGAAAAACATAAGATATCCACATGTCCAAAACACCTGTGATAGCTGGGTCTGGTCTTTTCAAGGTAGGCCGAGCCCATGACTTGTTTATTGTACTTGTGCAAGACCAAGTGCTGACTGCATTTCTGGGACCTTTTTTCATCCTTCTACCTAGTTAGGTGATGAATGTTCTACAAAGACCTAACTGAACATGTGGAATTGGTTGTCACATGCTGTTAATGTCACAGTTTTGCACTTTTTCAGGGTCATAGACATCAAAGTCACCCTGGAGGGAATAATAACAGAGAAGGGACATTTACTGATTGAGTTCAGCAATATAATGAGCAAGTGCATCTTCCAGGCACAGGGAGAAAAGAAAAATGTTAATTTTTTCTGAATGTCTTTTCATTAATATATTGGATTGCTTTTTCCACAGAACTTATTTAACTTCCTACCATTTTAAACTTTTCTCAGTTGTAAATACAAATCCACAAATTATTTGATGTTCCAAACTTCCTGTTTCTTAAACAGTAAGATCTGAGTTAAGGGAGACTTTATGAATTTCTAAAAAAGACCAACTGTACTTCTAGAAGAGTGAGGAGGAAGACGCTTGAAAACCCCATGGCTGATTTTTAACTCTGCAGCTCTAAACTTCTCAGATTCATTTTACTTGATTTATTATTTATTGTCAAAAAAAGCTCTAATTTAGACAGCAACAAAACCAAGAAAAGAAAGACATTGGTTCTTTAAGGATTTCTCATGGACTGATAGCACTGCAATGGCAAAACCAGCAGAAAACCAGGACCTTGCATTTGCTTGCTAGATTCTTACAAGAACCATTAAAAAAATTTCCATGGCTATACCCCTATACCAACTGTTTCTTTATACTGGAAGATTAACTTCAGTAATTATACACCCAGAGATGTATGCATGTAATTCTCTTTGTGGCAGTCCTAGTCAAGAAATAGAATCTTTTCAATATGAACACCACTTCTGGTGTATCAAAAGCACTAATAGTGTTGGTTTTTCTCCTCTCACAGTAATTTTCAAATTATAAAGACTGACTTCTCTCATACTAAACTATCTGAAAAGAAAGTCTTCCCCCTTGATCCTCTCTCTGCCCTGCAATATGTCTTAGTAAAATTTATCTTTCCATAGTCTGTGCTGCTTTTCATTGATCTGAGAGTGAAGGTGAAGGGATGAAGGTGGTACCAACAGGATTTGGTGCTGTGAACAATTAAGCTTCTCTTCACTTTCCTCCCCTAGTTTTCTTGTCTTTTCTCTGGCTTTATGTTTCTTGAAGTGGATCTTTTGAACTTGAACCTCCCAAAGAATATTTGTTAAAAGATGATGGAAGAGATATGTTTAAACCAAATGGCTGCTGTGCCTGTTCTTCTCCTTGCAGAATACTCTGGGGTGCGCCAAAGCTTATGGAACTTGAAATCTTTTCCTGGCCTGGGGTTCCCTGCAAGCAAAAACCACAACCCTGTGCTATAAATAAACAGAATTACCACAAGCCCTGGGACTGTAGGCATGTGGAAATCCCTGTGATACTAACATCTGCTTGTTTTCTCCTTTTTTGGTTTGTCTTAGGCAACGTAATTTGTGAGCAATTCAGTGGCAGCAAGCCCATCCTTGGCTGGGCACAGGACTCTGCAGATCAATGTGCTATGCTGCTTGACCTCTGGACCTGTGAAACTGCTCTCCTGGAAAAAAAAAAAGTCAGGTACAGAAGGTTTTTTGTCTGAAAACAGTGATTTGCAATCAGTTCACTTGGGGTTGCTTAAGATTCCCTTTCAACAACGTTTCCTGTTGTGCATACTTGTGAATGCTAGAGCCAGCAACTATATTTATTCTATAAATATCACTCTATATTTAATATAATTTTTTAAATTGTTATTTAATCTGAGAAAAAAAGTGCCATGCTTTATTATGTAGTTAAAAAAACCAACAGACAAACCAAGACTAAAATGTGTATTAAGCAATGTGTAGCACTGTTACAAGGCCTTCTCCATATCCCGAGGGCTCTCCCCTTCCTCTCTCTGAATCCAGAAATGTGACTGTATTTTGCCATGGCCCATGGAAACATACAGGGTTTCTACCCGAAGATTTCAGTGTTGAAAGATGAAGACTAGACAAATTGAGAGGAATGGACCCAAAAAAGCTTGGAAGTGTGTTTCTGTCTAGGGAACTCAGCAGTCTCAAGGACAATGCTGTGAGTGTCAGGAAGTGGGAAGGAGCAGACAAACCACTTCAGAAGCAGGGAGAAATGGCACTAATTGAGGTCATCTTCACACACTTGAAATGTTTTGTTCTCAGTCCTGGGGTAACACAGGGCAGTTCTAAAAATAGGAATAGTAGAAGGTGTTATGGAATCTCCTGAGTACCCTTGAAGAGGCTTCAAATAGAAAACCTTTTAAAACTAAAAGTATGTATTTTAGGAAATCTCCAAAGGCGACTCTCCTGTTTTCATGGGCAGGGGTGGGGGGTACAGAACTATATAAAAGACTGTCTAATTGCCTAGTTCACTAAGCTTCTGCCCTCATCCCAACAGACTTCACTTTCCATTGCTATATAACCCTGCTACCTCTGTGCATCTACCTTTCATTTTTATCATGGGTCTTCTGTACAAGGAAATTTGCTTTATTTTATAAAGAAAAAGCTCCAGCTAGAGAACAATGAAACCTCTAACTCATTCTCTTCCAAAAGCATCCCAAAGTATTTTCTGGAATTGCTCTCACAACCCAGCTATCTAGGCAGGATTAAATGTACAAATGTGCTGTTGCTGGAGGTCTCACTTTTAGCTGAAATTTTAGCTAGCTTTCTTTCCATCTGGGACAGAGTTCATGCAGATGAATGAGGAAACAAAAGCACTTTGTACAGCAGATTAGCTTAACATAAAACTTGCTATTGGTCTATTGCTTGAGCACTCTCTTAGCTTCCTCAGAACAGTCCAGGTCAGGCAGGTCTAAATGAGAGAAGTTCAGTGTTGAAATCTGTATTCTTAGCAACCAAGTCACCTTCTAAGTCTTTCTGCATCTTCCTCTTCCAGAATCTTTTGATTTCAGTATGGAAAGTATCATGAATGCTTTTCTACTTAAGTGTTAATGCAAAAGAGTCAGATCTAGATCACTGCATAGTGACATCACTGGTATGTCCAGAAGGAAGAGCACTAGATGTTCATATTTTCCATCTCCTAACTACCATTTGACCAAAAAGTACTATAATGTCATCTCAAGAGTTCACATGTGCTGTTGTTCTTCGAACATTTCTTCTTCTGATCTTAGCTGTGGGCATTTGTAATTAAAAATTTTATTTAAAAAGAACTTAACAGCTAGTTTTGATAGAGGACCCTTAAGAGGGCTTGAGTCTTTGTGCATTTTTAATTACACCTTCAATTAATTTAGAATTTCTGCAAAAAATATTAAGTAACAGTGACAGTCATTGCCAAATGTGGTAACAGAAAGTCTTGGAAGATTTAACAGGTTTCAGGTTGAGGGAAATGGAGCTTTTCAAATATATGAGAATGGATTAGTTGTCGAAAGAAGCAGGTGTTTTTAAAGCAGTAAGTACACTGCCTGTTACTTTTTAAAATGTATATCATAAAAATCTTCATGTTTCAATAGAAAAAACCCAAATGTTAACTTTGCAAAATTTAGAAGAAATTTCTTCCAATTTATTCTGTGTACTGCTCTTGAGCCTTCTGCTGAAGCATTCAGTAAAATCCTGTACCACAAATGTGATGCTGCAGCAGGTTACTGGTGGCTTGATACAGGCAGCAACCTTTATGCTCAGAAATCTCTCCTAAAAAAATAATGAATATTTGGGCAAACAAACACTTCTAAACATCCCTTGGAGTATCTCTTCAGCTTTTTTATGTTTACTTTGAAGCTTATCAGAATGCTTTGGACCCAGAGGAAAGATTCGCTCTGGCCTAAATGATTATTGACATCATGCATAAACATCCAGGGTTTGATCTGAGTTTTGGTGTTTGTTAACACCTACAAAGATGAATGTGTGTGTTTGCAACTTCACCCCACTGCTGAGGGACATAGTAAACCAACAAGTAGGTTGAATTTCCAGTATAGCCATCTTGGGTAAGTAGGTGAAATCCATAATGGGAAGTTTTGATTAAAGCCTTCATGGGTTTACAGTGTTAAGGTGGGTCAGTACTAATTTAAAAATGAAGTCCATGAATGTTTTGTAAATAGAAGGCCTGAAGCTCAAGAGCAGAAAGGTCTCATTTCCTCAGCATAGGAAATGAAACATTGGAAAGATTGCAGAGCTTCATCTGCCATGTTAAAGCCCCATTTGCTACTGTTTGAGACAACTAGAAATAGTATTTGAGAGGCATGGAAGGTAAATAAAATGATAATCTAATTTTTTTCTATAATGAAGTAGATAAGGATCTAGTGTTTAGAATAAGAGAGAAGAGACTTTAAAGAGAATATAAACAAAGCTTGTACTTTGTAGTGCACTTTGTAAAATTTCAGATAGCTGGGAATTCCTGTGCTAATAATTAAAGCACAGCATTTCAAATCCTTTTGATACTTTTCTTCAGGTCTAAAAATCTGTCTCAGCTTTCTTCTACATCCTGTCAAAGGATATTTCCTTTCTCTGAGCTTTGATTTCAGAGGCTTCAAGTTGGGAAGCTTAATTAGCTAACTTGTGTAACATGGCTTTTAGTCCACAGATAGAAGTTGGGTGTTTGGTACAAGAGGCTGTGTTGTGCTGCTGTTGCTACCAGTGCTTCCACATTGCTAGCAATAAAAATGGAATGTTGCCAGCATCACTGGATCTCAAATTTTGTTCGGAAACAATATTAAAGACTCAAAATAATTTTAGCATGAATGATTCATCTACAGTGGGTACATAGATAATTGTCAAGAAAACTTTTACATATATATATAAAAATAGAATTTTTTAAACTTCTGTTTTTGATTTTTGCCTTGATATCTAGCTATATGGGAATTTTATTGGTTAATGTCACTGCGTTTATTGGTAAGTTTTAGGTAGAGGACCAAAGGGAATGTATCTACAAGACTTGTTTTAGAAGCTTCCTCCATGTCTGACAGAGCCAATGTCATGCAGCTCCAAAATGGACCCACTACTGGTCAGTGCTGAGTCCCTCAGTGACAGTGGTAGTACCTCTGGGATAACAGATTTAGGAAGAGAGAAAAAAACCTGTGCAACAGTAATTTCAGCTAGAGAGAGGAGTGCGGAAAAACAGCCCTGCAATCACCAAGGTCATTGAAAAAAGAGGTGGAGAAGGTGCTCCAGATGCCAGAACAGACACTCCCCTGCAGCCCCTAGTGCAGACAGACCCTGGTGAGGCAGCTGTGCCCCTGCAGCCCATGGAGGTCCAGGGTGGAGCACAGATCCACCTGCAGCCTCTGAAGGACCCCCCACACCCGAGTAAATGAATGCCTGAAAGAGGCTGGGAGCCTGTGGTCTACAGAGAAAGAAGCCCACACTGCAGCAGATTTTCTGGCAGGACTTGTGACCCTGTGGGGCACCCATGCTGGAGCAATTTGAGAAGAACTGCAGCCTGTGGAAAGAACTTGGGTTGGAGAAGTTTGTGGAGGACTGTCTCCTGTGGGAGGGACCCCATGCAGGGGAACAGCAAGAGGACTCCTGTCACTGAAGAAGTGGCAAAGATAACATGTAATGAATTCATTGCAACTCCCAGTCCCTTGCCCCACTGGTAGGGGGAGGGAGAAAAAATGAGGAGTGGAATAGAGCTAAGGAAGAAGGAAGGGGTGGGAAGAAGCTGTTTTAACATTTGGTTTTCTTTTTCATTATCCTACACTGGTTTTGAATGTCAACAGATTAATTTTCCCCGAGTCAGGTCTATTTTGCCTGTGTTTTGCCTATGACAGTAACTGGTGAGATCTCTCCTGGTCCCTATCATTCCTTATGATAAGTTTGTTATATTCTCTCTCTTCTACCCTGCTAAGCAGTGGAGTGATAGAGCAGCTTTGTGGGCACCTGGCATCCAGTCACCTCATTGACTGTAAAAAAATTACGATCCAACACCTGAAAGTAAGACTGAAAAAATTGCAGTCTTATGGTAAATCAAGCAATAGACTAAAATTCTAACGCTATTTAGATGCCCAGAAAAAAAGAAAATAAGGGGAAAAAGTGATTCCTCCCCCACCAGCTTGATACTGCCCTTTCATGACAATGGGTTTGGTACTTGCATCTTGCAGTGCACTGGGGCATTAGTATTCCTGTGGGTACACAATGTTAAACAGTAATGATGGAACTACTGAAGTTAGCCTGGCCTTGGGATTGCTGCATCAGTATCCTGGCCTGGCAGTACAACTTTTCCTGCCCTTTGGCCACAGTCTGTTACTCTTTTGAGAACAGCTGCCCAGCTGGATGTGTGTGCACTGTGATTTCACACACAGAATCCACACATTACCTGCAGATAGAGACCTGCCCCTCGTTCCCAGTCCCTCAGCTGTGCAACACTGTGGGTTATGCAGAGCAGCCACAGAGCAGCTGATACATACCTAGAAGCCAAGAGCTCCTTGTCTCAGGTCTCTTCTGGATTCCTGCCTCTGTCTTGAGCCCGTATTCCTCTCCCCACAGACCTTGTGATTTTGTGCTGGTTATCTGAGGGTTTATTTCTAAGTGCAGGCAGTTTTAATGGGCAGGCATAATCATAGTAGATGTCACAATGTGGTTAATAAGCCATGTCAGCTAATGAAAGATAATTTAAAACATTTTCTGTTTTCATTAGCAAATGAGACTACTTAGATGTGTTCCAATATAGTTACAATTATTTCGACTACAGTTCTGTTTTCATATTTGATGTTTGATAACTGATGTGCAATAAAGCATTGCAGTTTATTCTTGCAAATGAAGCTATTGTAAGGTTTCTTATGTAGACAACTAATACAAGAGTTATATGAGTCCTATTTGTTCTTTCTTTGTTTTTGTTGGTTTTAAGTTCTGCTTTGAGGAACGTTTATTTAGCTGGAGTTTCACCCTTCTCTTGGTTTGGTGTGCTCAATCCCCAAAGCTCTTGAGTGTGTCTTCCAGGAATTCCACAGCATCTACAGACCAACACAAGACACTAAAGGAGGTAATCTAGAAAAATAAGTACCGCAGCTAATAGTTGATAAGTGGCTAACTACGAAAACCCCAGAAACTTTCTGGAGTTCTTGGATTCAAAAGGACGTAAGTTCCATTTTGCTTTTGAGAAAAATGCCCCATTGTGATCTTGCTAATTCAATCATGCTTCCTGGTTAAATTCTAGCTATGTGATTATTAATTTATTTACTTATTGCTTAAGACTGGTGAAGATACATTCTATCCACCTTTAAAACAAGGTTTTTTTTTCCTGCAATGACCACAGAAAGGCAGAACTCTTGATCTCATGATGGCAGGAAGTAGAAACAATCGGCTCAATGAGAAGGAAAATATACGTTCATATATTGATGTGAGGTCATGATAAGTCTCCAGATTTTGTGTACGTGTGTGTGTACAGCCTACAGAATAAAAAAAAAGACTTGACATTAAAGCAAATATTGTTATAGCTGAAGCAAATTATTACTGTAATGTCTGCTATTTCCTGGTGTAGGACTCCAAATTTGGTTGGGTATAATTTTGATAAATGCTAATTATTGTGAATGAAATTACTGACGTTGGATGTCTCTAGCAGGTCGGGGGTTTTTTAATTAGTTGTTGCTTGCTAATTCTCCTGTCCTCACTGGGAACAGGAAATATGCTGTTCTCCTTGTAGCAGCTCTGTGAAGAAGCATGTAAAGATGACTTGTCCTGTCCCATCCATCCAGAGTCAGAGAATTATAAGAGCACATTGTAAAGTACTGCATAAGAGGGACAGAATAAAGTTGCACAGCTTCTGACACTGAACTTTTGGGTGCTGTCTTTCCAAACTCTGTTTTTTCAGTGTAGCTGGGAATATGTGGGGAATGGCTGGTGTTGAAATCTACATATTTATTACTAATAACTGCATGGCTGAGTTCACATGTTCTTATGATCTGTGATTCATTGGTCATAAGCAGCAAAGTGAAGCCACTCAGCTATAGCAGTGGCCACATTTGCCATCTGCTATGAGCAGGGTGGCCCAGTTGTACAGGCTGGGACTGACATAGAGAAGGAGCATCTCCATGCACAGAGCCAGGAGCTGTTCCTACCACCACTTCCACAGTACAACAGATGATGGACCATTGTGACTTCCACGTGACCAATCTGCAGCTTTTGATAATTTTTATTTCCTGGGATTTCTTTTCTTTTGGAGGCTTCCATCATCAGTAGAAGAGGGATCCAGCTCTGCAGACCATAGGTGTTTGCTGTTCCCATTTTGGGATCCATCATAAGTACACTGATGCATGTGCTGGGATCTGTACAGTCTTTGGAGGAGAAATGGCCCCAGCTAGTAATAAGAGAACCAGGTTACAGAGGTATATATACTTTAGAGAGGTATATACAGCTGAAAGCCTGCTAAATATTGATTCAAAAGATAAATATCTTGCATTATCTATAAAAAATAGGTAAAATTTGTTACGGATAAAATAAGCTTTCAGCAAAGTCAGGTTTATAGGTTCAGTGCCTTTTGCCTTCAAAGCAAAAGGCAAAATGCCAGTGTATTTTTAGGGGCCAGAAGAGATCAGGGTGGACACAATTCTGGCCTTGCATGGGTAGCAAGTCAGAAACAAATCCAGTCATGATTTACAATTAATTTTTGAATGGTTCCCTAAATCATTTAAAGGCCTTTGTTATCTGTATGTAAGTGACTTCTCTCTTTCCTTTTTCTTTTTATCCCTTTGTTAGAAGTTATTTGCTGAGGCATTGATGGAAGACCCTGTGTTGGTGCAAGAGATTGCTTTGTCACTATTTGAGATGGAAGCAGCTGAAGAGAAAAGGCAGGCAGGGGTAAACAGCTCTTTATCCTGGATTCCTTCTCCACTCTCTTGGACCTTGTCATACTTTGCCATCGTCTGATGGAGTTGGCAACCGAAAAGACATGGTTAGCTAGGTTAGTGCTGTTTTAGCTGTGATGATTTCAGAGAGGTGTGGTCTGTAGGGAGAAAAAGTGACTTCTTTTAAATAGACCACCTACTATAGTTGGAAAAAAACACAGAGAGAAGTGTGCCTGCATTTGTGTTATAGGAGCTGATTGCCTGCATGTGGAGACAGGGGAATGGGTTTTGTTTCAAAAGTTAAGGCCATGCTGCTTCTCAAAGCTTGAGAGAAAAAACCTTTTCCCAGTGAAAATACCAAAATTTTGTCAAAAGGAGCAGGCAGAATTCACTCATCAAATGAACACAAAGATGCCTCCTTCTGCAGAGTTTTAAAACAGTTAAATATCTTAACAGCCTTCTTATGAAAAGCAGTGCGATATAAGAACAGGCACACAAGAAGTCCAAGTTTTGTTCTCCACCAGGGGTAGGAAAATATCAAAATTGCTCTAGCTCTGCAGATCTTTACAATGATAATAAAATAAGATAGGCAAGAGAAGTCAGTGCCATTTATGGAGTTATCAGCTGGAGGAGATGACAATTTGTACAGGAAGACAAAGAAGATAAGGACTGAGGTAATGGGGAGACTACAAAGGGTAGTGTTGAACTGCTGTCTTGGAGGCAGGTTATTGGTGAAATTCTTCTTGTTCAGCTCCATATTACTTGACAGTTTTATTAATGACCTCAGTAGAAAACATAAGGAGGTGTTATTAAATCCAGGACATTGCAGTGCTGGCAGATAAAACTGATATGGAAAATAAATTGAATACCTTGCAGGAAGAACTTACAGTTCTAAGGATTAGAGCAGTAGAGAGGAGATAAGCATCAATAACACAAATCTTAAGGTTATGCATAATAATAGAAAATTCTCCTGTGGGCTTTGAGCTTATTACTTGGAGGCAACAGAGGAGGAGAAAGAACTGGTGTAGAGCTGGCCATGATTGTAAACTGCCAACATATTGCAGCTGTGATGGGCAAGAAAGCCATTATTTCTTACTGTGAATCAGACAATGAGTTTTTAGATAAAGGGGAAATTGATACCTGTATGTGGTTCTGCTAAGGCCTTATCTGGATTTTTAAGTATAATTTGGAGATTTGTGTTCAGGTAAGACAAATTCAGCCTGGAATGGGGGCAAAGATGATAAACTGGCATGCTGGGGCAAAATAAAGAACACATTTTACAAAAGCAAACAAAATAGATTTGCTTGTTTATCCTAGCAAAAATGAAGGCTGAAAGAAGATTTTTCTCTATAAATACACCAGAAAGATAAGCACTGAGAATGGAGGGAAGCTATTAAACTAAAGGCCAATTTTGGCAGCAGAACAAATGGATCTAATCACTGTGAATAAATTTAATCTTGAAATTAATAGGGGATTTCTAAGAATCAGACAACAAAGTTCTAGAAGGGAAAGAGCAAAGGGTAGAAAACTAACAGTTTTAAACTGGGGCTTGATTCATTTATGGAAAGGATTTGTGGGATGTGATTGCTTGCAATGGCAAAGCTCGGTGTGTTGGATAGATGACATTTCAGTCACGGTTTTTCTTTGTCTTAACCCTTTCTCTAACTTTCCTCTTGAAAATTCAGAGTCTGTATTAAAAAGTCAGCAGCATTTATTTTCAGCAGCTGAAAACCTAGACATCTTTAAGATATGTGAGCCATGACCACCTAGCTTAGTTTGGTGGAAAATCTAATTTTCTGTCACAATTCTCTTTCACAGAAATAAGAACTTCTTGTACTATAATCTGACATGTGGAACTTTATTGACAAAAGTAACAAACAGGTTAATCTACTTTAACCAAAAAAAATCCATAAAGGAAGGAGGTCTCTTTTCTTGTCAATTTGTGTTTCTTGTTTGGGGACTCAGCTTTATAACAAAATTGAAATTCTAGTTAAGCTACTGCTGGTTGAGCATTTCCTTCAATTATATGCATGCATACATACAAACACAAATATTTTCTGGTAATTAATAAGGGGTAAGACTACACTGAACCTTTTCACTTTCCTTTTTTTTCATGAAACCTGTAGGAACTTAGTATCTTGAAAGTTCAGACTTCATTAACATTCATCAACTGCTTTAAAAGTCATCTAGAGCAGACAGATGAGCAGTCTGGATCATTGCCTGGCTGCATTTCTTTTGGGAACAGGACTAAGAGGATGTATTCATCTGAGATAGCATACTTAGAAATCCCTGGAAAATAGCAGTAAATTGTCATTTTCTGGTATAAGAACTAAGGGGAAAGTTATGACAGAAAGTAAGACCTCAGACACATATGTAAGGCCAGTAAGCATAACATTATCTTCATTTTAGAGAAGATGGTTAAGTCAGTCTAAATATCAATATAAACCTATATAGTTTATTTAATGTGGTACTTGGAGGTGATGTTCTTACATCTTTTTTTGATGTGAAGTTCACGGTTCATTACAGTAGGAATGGTAGAGGCTCAGATTCAGACTGAAACATCAGAAAAGTTAGTGATCTCTTTTCCTGTCATGCAGTGCTAATGTAGTAAGTGCACCTACATTTGTATATTCCTCTACCTCATAAAATGGCTTTTGCCATACCTGTCAGAATTACTCCCATTAATTGATTGTCTCTCTATTCCTGGAGTGGAAGGTCATTTACATTTAAAAGTACACATTGATGTTGTGTGTACTGTTCTTTACAGCCCCTTTGCTTCTCTATGTTCCTCAGTGTTCCTCCAGTTCTGATTTTCAGATTCCTCTTCTACCATTTGATGACAAGGGACATCCTTTGGTAGAAAACTAGAGGCAGACAGTGTAGCTTTAGTTTGAATTTTGCTTCTTTTTGCTTTCGTTTGACACAGTCACCTTTTAAATGTCTTTTATTGTTCTCTAATTTTCCCCTTTACATGATAACAAGCTGACGTGTGTGCTGATGGCTGTTCTGTACAGGCTCTTTACATGTTTACTGGTTAGCTGGAAGTGCCATTTATAATAATAACATAGCACTCTTTGTTTTAAGACTCTAGAGTTGATTTTGGCTGTGCCCCATATGATTCTTTAGATGCACATGGTGTCTTTCATGTATTATTTTGTCTCCTCACCTTTTCTTTCCTTTACTTTGCAGGCAGGAATGACACCTGATTTTAAAAGATTAAGAGCTATGTTTTCTAGGTCCTCTTTATGTTTTTATCACATTCTCACAGCACAGATTCTCTGTGACCTGATTGCTTGACTGATAAAACACCCAATTTGATGTTAGGAAGAAGCCAGGGAGTATCTTACTCCTTTGCATTCTGTACTGAAAAGTCAAAGCCTTTCTTTCTGGCATCTTCTTACACTACATGGGATGAAGCATCACAGACCAGATCAATATTTCTGTGGTCATGCATCTGAAGGAGTGCAGTGATGGATCTGTAGGGAGGGAATACTAAAAGCAAAACAGTGCCCAGCTTCTGACACTTGGTGCTTTAGAAGTTTCCTGAGTTAGTGGTTGCATCTAGACCACATGTTTATTGTCTGCTGATGGACTGCTCTCATAATTCATCAGATGAGGGAGCTTGTGTTAGGGTTGCTTCATACTGGGACTTTCTAGAGTAAATGTTCCCTAAGTTATGAAATCACTGTTTTAATAGTAATAATGTGCATGAGCTCTACTTGTCTGTTTAAACTTCCTCTCTGGCAGTCAGTCCTCTGCCCAATTTCTAGTCTAAAACAGGGTTATTCATCTCTCTGCAAAAGGCTGTCCTTTCTAAATAGGAACAATTAGCTATTTCCCTTTATTTTTCCTTATGACATTAGAGGCTTGCAACTGACTGCCCTTTGTGAGTGCTGTCTATGTCAATTGAATGGGCAATCCTGAGCAACCATCAGCTATCTGGGGCAACCCTCATTTGCTTTGTATCTATCACACCATTTCAGATGCCAAGAAATGTTTTAAGTTGACTGCAGGTGTCTCACTGAAATGAACCAACCTGATGGATGTAGGTTTCTAGATGTGGATTGTTTACAGCAGAAGGAAAGTTAATTTTTTTAATGTATCCATGTGGTTTTGGTTTTAGGTTATATAAGGCTTTTGCAGTGGAAGCAGGTTTTGGGAAGTTCCATTAGTACCTGGGGCCTGTGCTCTTCGAATCTACATCTCAGAATGAGAATATTCCATCCCATCAACATTCATTACATCTCGCCTCGAAAATGACAACTCTCTGAAAGACAGACTGAATATTTTTTATGTTTCATGGGACTTAATCTCTTTAGATCAGATAGGATCAAGCCTTTAGTCTGCTTAGGCTCACACATAAGCCACTAAAACTTCAGTGTATAAAAAATATAAAATTATTCATGCAGAAATGTAAAATACTGCATGAGTTGTTTCTTATTTGCATAGTTGGGGATTGAATAATACTAATTTGAAGCTACTGAGGAGTGAAAGTGAAGAAAACACTGCATCTGTGTAGAACACTGGCAATTTTGCAACAAAAGTGGATTTTCATTCAAAGTAAGGGATTCCTAAGGGACCTGACCTGAAAGCGATTGCCCCAAACCCTGTAGGTAGCAAAACAGGACCTCGGAAACTGTTGTGACAATTTTCTATTTCTGAGCACAAAGAAAGATTATTCTCCTAGAGTTAAGCTGCATTTCATGAAGTGACCTCTTTGGTCTTTGTTTTTCAGCTCAGTGACTACTGGTCCCAATCTCTGCACAAGGAAAAGGCTATTTATTATCTTCCCTTTTCCTCTGGGGAAAGCAACTGGAACAAGTAGATTTTAGAGCTGCTTTGATTTACTCTTTAAAGAGTCGGTCAATATGTGTGTATACGCACACAAAATACACCAGTGTGCATGTGTTTGTGTGTGTTTTATATTAGGGTTTAGAAGAAAGGAAAGAAACAACTTGTGAATCCTCTTACTGGTTTTGGGGAGGGTGTTCTGCCAGTTGCTCCTTGTGGCTGAGCCTGGGAAGCAGGACTCCCTTTTGACCACCTGCTGACCTATGCTGTTGCTTGCGTCCTATCCCCTGGCATACGGTCCAGCCAGCTGTGAAAACTGGGCTGTTCCTAAAAGGTTAGCACTTTCAAGCAGCCTGGAGTGAAATTTTAGCTGCTAATTGAATCAGAGCAGTGGTGAATATCAGAGCCCAGAAGACAGTACAGCAGCACAAACCCCCACATTAGTAACCAGTACTTGAAACAAGGCATAATTAAACCGAAGAAGCAAATTTTTCACTGGCATAGACCAAGCTTATCTTGGAGGAGTTAATGAATCATTGTAAAGTCACCCACAAAACATAATGAGAACATATTCTTTTTCTTACAAAACTCCTTTGAAAACTAAAGCATCATCCTAATATCACTAAATTAAGGACTAGAGTGACCAATTCCACTATTGTTCTAAATGTAAAGGGGGAAAGAAGTAAAAAGTATTTCTGAATTTATCACAATCTTCCTTTTATCCTCAGTTTGGCTTCTTTCTGTCATGCTCCATGTTGATAGATAATTTTGCTTTTATAGCAGATACATTCCATGTAGCTTACCATTAAGCATTCAAGAAATTGACAGTCATATTGGAACATTTAGTATCTGCACAAGAGATCGTATAGTGCAGGTGAATGATTTAATCTGCAGAATAAGCAAAAAGATGTGTATTAAATTATGAAAGAAAATTACTTTAGTCTTCAATGGTTTTTTTGCATACTTAGTCCTTTCCTCTTTGTACAGGTGTATAAAAACAGTATGACAGACTGCCAGGCCATGGACATTTCTTCTTTAAAGTTCTCCACAAGGTCTCTTTTTTGCTATCAACTCAGTCATGACCTGTACTTTGCAGCATGGTGGCATGTAATTAAAAATTTCCCAAGGAAAGCCAAATATGTTTTATTTGGTATCTATTCCTTTCCCAGCCTGTTTGCACTTGGCTGCATTCTGTAGCACTCTGCTCTGCTGAGTAGAACTGAGCATACAACTCACTAAACACAAATGAATGAAATGTTTCCTCAGTCCCTCCATTTAGTCATGTTTCAATTATAACAATGCACACAAATATAACAGAATGCCCTGCCTTACTCCTTTCTTTAATTAAGATGCTGAAGTACTACAAAACAGAGCACAGTTTATGTAAAGTGAAAAGCAGAGAAAATGCCTTACATGTTGTTTTTCCTTTCCTTAGCTCTTATATCTTTCAAGAATAAGGAAGATGTAACTTATCTGGCCTGTCAGGCCATTCAGAAAAATGTTCTTTTGGCAGACATTCAGCAAGCCTCCTTTTGTTACTGGATCCAGCCTCCCCACACTCTGGACAGAAAGGTTAGCAGCATCTTCCTCACACTGCTCTAGCAGTAATGGGGTTTGTCAGACTTAACCCAAGAGGGTATCTGTTAGTTCTGCTTATAATCAATTGGGTAGCAGTCCTGAATAATATTTGGAACAGCATCACTGATGACTTCAGGAACTGTTGTGGGTGTGTATTAGCATATGACATAAAAATAAATGGTGTAACATCAGTGATTTATTTAAAGTCTAAGCGTTGGGTAAGCGATGAAGCATAGCCAAAAATACACAAGAGAGGAATGAGGGAGGTTGGAGATGAATTGAATTCAAAAGGCACAGGTGAAATCTTAAAGCCTGTGGTATGCAGAAAGGCTAGCTATCACAAACTGACCTTGAAACATGCATTCTTCGGGGGTGAGGAAACCATGAATTCCCACTACCAAAACCAGTATGGTCAACACTATTTGCAATGGGAAACTTCCATGCCATTCTGATGCCATAATGTTGGTTCAAAAACTACCTTCTAGTGTTACCAAAATTATTCTTCCTCATCTTATATTTGGCATTCCCTTTTTTTTTTAACATCCTGTATTTAATACATGGTGTTCAGGAGCTGACCCTGCTTTATACGCGCTAAGTTTTTGTAGAGCTCTGTGCAGCATTTCTTAGGCAGCTGTTGTCTCTCTTCCAGAGAAAGCTGTATTACAGTGGTGAGATAAATGATCTTGTGTGCAATATTGAATTTATAAACAAAGAGAGATTCTCTGGGGCTTCTTGTGCCTTCTCTGTGTTAATACTGACACCTCTTTCCATGTTCCTTAGTACAGTTCTTCCGTCTCCCCTCAGCCCCCTCTTGCATCCCTGATGAACCCTGTGCTCAATCCCTCACTACCAGGGATTATCCTCAGCCCATTCCTGAGTATGGGAAGTGCCCGTGATATGCTGTCTAGCTATGCAAGAAATATTATGTTTTGCAGCAGGTTTGTAGCAGTAGGTTTGTGCATGTGCTGACTGCGTGGCTGTGATGCTGGGAACCCAGCTGGCTGCTGCCTCCTGGGAGCTGAGCAAGCCAAACAAAACAGCCAAGGATCAAACCCTCCTTGCCTTTTCCCTGAGCAGGGAGTTGTCCTCACTAGCTGAAGGCTGATTTTGCAAAACTGGAACGAACATTTTACCCCTGAGACCTCTGTTCTTATGTCAAATGTATTTAAAATTAGTCAGAGGGTTCAAAAGTTGTTGGAGATGAACCAGCTAAGGAAATGAGGCTAAAACATTTTCTGTGTGACACATCACTAGTTTTTTTTCTGAGTTCAGATACGAAAAATAGATGTTATCATGACACTCTGTTGTCTCATTTTGGGTCACTCATAGCTGTAGCATAAGAAGGGGAGGGAAAGACATCACATGCAGCTGCAGCCATGACTTGCAAGCTTCTGAGCATGAATTGCTGTTTCTAGAGCAGTGTCCTACACATTGTCTTTCGTTACATTGGAGATGATTGTAAAAGAAGTCCTATGGTCAGTAGTAACCCCAGAGACTGTCAACTGCACCAGAACAGACTCGCTCCACCCCTACATGGTTTGTGTCCTGTCCCAGCACAAGCAGGACAGTGATTCTGCATTGTATGGCTGAGATCCAGTGGCCCAGACAAATTGATACTCTGATGATCCCCCAGAAAAAAGCTTAGTGCTGTGTGCTCAGACCTGCCTGCTTGCTGCTGAACAAGAACCTTCACAGCACTGAAATGTAACTTTTGGCAGCACACGGCCTGTGTCCCAGAGGGCTGCTGCACTCTGAAGCCACTTTGTGGGCACCCAGGCAGTGAGACCAGCTGTTCTGCCTCCTTGGGCTGGCCAGGGTCAGCTTCATCTCCCTGACTGGTTTCCATTCCCTCTCACAGACAAGTCTTAATTTCTAATCAGATCCTGCAGCACTGAAGTCTTCAAAGGAACCTGAGCAACCTGTTGAAAAGAATTGAACTTCCAAATGTTTGGAGCTCTCTTACTGTCTAAATGCAGAATGGTTTCTTTCCCACAGAATGGCAGCAATTCTATTTTTCATTTTCAGATGCCTCCTCTCCTCTGTAAATCATTTAGTGGCTGCTGCATCCATTCTGAATCAGTTTTTGCTGATTTACTGTCAGTGGTTATTAGCTAACTTATCAAACATACACAAGAGGCAATCAATACAATCAACAGAGGCAGTGATAAGGTGCTCATGCATCTGTTATTCCAGAATAATATGTAAAAATGGAACAAATCTTGTACACCCTCCTTACATAAGAAAAGGAGGGATTCAGGATGTCACAGGCTGTGTCGGCACTGAGGGACCCACCAGTGCTATGAGTGGTGTGGCTGTCCACCCAAAACAGGGCAAGGTCTGTGGTATTTCCCTTCAGCCTGTGTGAAGGAAAGCTCTTTGTGTGATGCCAAGGGAGCTGTGTGATCTGCAGCACCTGCCACTGCCTGGCTGGTTAACAGCCAAGACCCATGGGCTGTGCCATGAAGGGCACAGGCTTAACCAGGTCAGACTTGCTGTGCAGTAGGTCCTTGTGCAGACCAGTCCGTTTGATAGTGGTTAGGACTTTCAGAACAATGAAATTCCATGTATTTGAAACCTCCATGCCCAGCTTTACTATACTGCCTTTGTTTACAGGCTGAAATATTTCGCAGGAAGACACTACTCATGTCTGCCCATTTATTTTTAAGGCAATTGTTGACCACTGATTTTTTAATATATGTTTTATATTCCTTGTGCTCAGAAGAGCTGTTCTCTGGGCAATAAGCCCCTTTTCTACAACAGAGCCAAGGTGTTCTTTGGTAGACCTATCTGCAAGATGCTACTGACCCAAGTCAAATTAGTACTTAGGTAAGAGAAGAAAGTCAACCCTCAAAACATGGCGCTTTTTTCCCCCTCTTTGATTTTTCTCTGTCCTGCTATACATGCAACAATAGTTCTTTTTGATCTGCAGTGGAATTAGTGTGCTTTTTTAACACCCCTGGACTTCATAGTGCCTGTGACACTTCTGAAATATGACTTAAACTATTTGGAAAAGTACCACGTGTTCCTATTTGAAAATTAGGATTATTTTTATATAAATAAGCAAAAATTTCTGAGGCTCCTTCATACCAAGAACCAATGGGACTTACACAGGAGTTATGAGGGGAATGAGTGTAGTTTTCTGTGTTTGTGGGGAGGCAAACTGATTTTTCAGACAAGTAATCTAGAGAAACAATTATTTGTACGTATTTGAAAAAGTGACTATCTGTAAATATTCATATTTTATTTTCAGCTGATTGAATGTTGAGAATGTTGTCTGATTTATAAATAGGGTACTGCCTTTAAGTCTGCTGCTGCTACAGTTTCATTATGCCTGTGATCAATGAGAAATGTTTTTCTTCTGTGACTTTCAACGAACCCAGTGAATTATTATACCATAAAACGAGAGTAAATGAAAACACACAGAATTGCAAATCTGCATTGATTTAGTAGGAAGAGCTGCCAGTCTTTATGACAGCAAGCACAGAATTGATGTTCATGATATTTTAGGAAAGAAATGTTAAGTCTAACAAGTCAGAGTAGTTCAGCAGGTGAAAGAAATTTGGAAATTCTGAGAGTGAAACAGAGGATTGGCTGCTTTGATGGCATTCAAGACCAGGTTTATGGGGCTTTGGGCAATCTTGTTTAGGGGAAGGTGTCCCTGCCCATGGCAGGGCTGTTGGAACTGTGTGGTCTCTAAGGGCTTTTTCAACCCAAGCCATTTTGTGGTTCTGTATTAATCTGGTTTCATATTAAAACATGTGGAGAAACCCTTTAGTTAACTGATGGGGAGAATCCAGATACCTCTCATGAGTTCCTCAGCATCATCAAGTTTACAACAGAAAACACTGCAAAATTTTGACAAATAAGAAGTGGGCCAGAATAAGGCCATTAAATAGGATTTTTCTCCTGCTGTAGAACAGAGCTTGGTCTCAGTACTTTTATGCCCACTTACTGCTTCCTGTCTTTTACATGGGGTACTGTGTACTAGCAAGGTACTGGCAAGATACAGATACATTTTTCATATTATTCAGTGCTGATTAGCTGGAAGTTGAGCACAGAACACTATGTGCTAACTGAACAACTTGGTTTAAAAGTACAAATAAAAGTGCATTCAAGGTGTCTAGTTCGGCCCAGGCAGACTCGTGGTTCTTATTACTACCTTAATGCCAGTATGAGGAGATTTTTTGGGGTTTTTTGTTTTGTCACTATTTCTTTCACCATGTATTTCACTTCCACTGAAATTAAAAATATATAAACCCTGACTTTTTCCAGAACTTATCCCCAACAGCTGATCTACAAGGCCCTATGTACTTATACCTGTTATACATAAGGAATGAGTAAAATTAATGTTGTTGAAGAAGTTGTCTAAAGAAGTTATTTGAGTGGTTCAGAAGTAGATTATCAGTTCATCTTTCAAAAGGTGACTCTCTTCAACTCCCATGCTTTTTTTCCCTCTTTAAGCATCCAGAAGCTTTCATTTCCACTAAGCTGCACAAATGGGGACCCTGAGATAAGATGCTCAACCCTGTGAGAGAAGCACTGCACAACAGGCTGCAAAGCCCTGCAAGGACATCAGGATGCTCCCAAGAGATTTTGAGAGGGACTGTAGGGTTTTGGCAGGTAGGTGAAGTAGCAGCTTTGAGTTAGTGCTTGCATTTCCTCAGTGGTTACTTTAAGGGGAAGGGTAAGCCAGTGGCAGGTGTGGAAACTCCAAAAGAGGGGAGGAGGCTGGGATGTGGTCAGGGTGTCTAGACAGTGGCCTGGCTCCTTTTTCTGCTGCACCCTCTGCCCGTGGTCTCCCATGGGCACAGTTGAAAGGCTTGTGATGGAGAGGGGCATGGAAAACAGACACAGAGCTCATTAAGGCTGTGGATGCTAATGGACATCACTCCTAAACTATTTCCAGCCTAGGTGTGGATGTAAATTCTGGCTGTAGTTTTGTTGATAGGTGAAGAACTGCTCTGGGCTTTTGCCTATGAAATGTCCAACAGTGGTCCTAGCTAGAGATGGACACTTTGTGAGAAAGGTTCCTCTAATAAATATTTCTATATGTATTTTAATTTTAGAAGTTGTGATAGTTATTTAAAAAAAATAATAAATGTAAACATACAATTATGGGTATCATTCTTTGCAAATTCTTATTTATCCAATGTCTAAAGGTGAGAACATAGATCCTGCATTAAACTGCTTGTGATTGGCAATCTTGTGCTGACTGCATCACAGGTTAGGCACAGCCTTTAGGAATTTACCAGGCAGTAAAATCAAACTCCTTCTATACAAACCCTTAATGTCTATTCTGCTTTTAAGATAGCCAGCATAAATTATTTAGTTTAATGTACCCCTCAGGTTTTTGCCAGCTCAGTAAGCTATGCAAGTGTACAAGGAAATATCTGCAAGCTGCAGGCTCTTTTGGGGAAACACTACAGAATTTGTGAACAAAACTGTATGAACAAGACTTTAATAAAATAATTCTGAATTTATTTACAAGACTGACTTAGCTGTCTACAGGGCCTGGCATACTGGTTCAAATGATTTTTAATGTTTAACCTCCTTCAGGTTTTGGAGTTACATAGTTCAGATGTTTGTAATACTGTACATAATCTAGAAAGGTTTTTAAAATTATATGAATAGAAAATGTTACAAGTGTTTTGGCTTTGCTAGATTCAGAGTACATGGAAGTCCTACATGATACTAAGAAGAAAATATTGTCTCTTCATAGGGTAAAGTTCTGAAACTCAAAAGAAAAATTATTGTTGAATATTGCCCTTAGTAAGTATATCTGATATAGACATTTACTGTATGTCTAATATATGTTTAATTTAGATTTAGTATAGACATTTCCATACAAATGCATCACATTTTAAACCTAACTCTTCTGAGGTCATCTTTTTCATGAGAATGTGTGAATTTCAGACTTTTTATTCAGAATATTAGGAATATGCCTGTAAGCTCTTTTGCAATCTGAGGAAAAGAATATTTTCAGTGTTTTAGTGGGATAACATTACAGGTAGTACAAGCCATGTTGATGAGTAGAAAATATGCTACTTGGTTTCTTTATAAGAAAGGATTGATGTTAGGATGCTAAGAAGAGGCACACAACACCAACAGTTTTTTGGTACTTCAGCAGAAATACCAGATAAACATCATTGATATGAGTGATCAATTGTAGTGAAAATAATGTGCAATAGAACAGACATGAATGAGTGGGATGTGTTATCCTGTGAATTCAATATAACTTGTAAAACAATTTGTGAGAAAACATAAGTTCAAACAGGGTAGGACTTTATTTTATTTTTTTAACTTTGTGTTCAAATGTAAGTGTTCAGTATTTTATTGTTTTTATGCCCAGGTAAATTTATGTTTCTGAGACCTTTCTCTCGCACACAATATCTTGAGATTGAGCAGAAATGCCAACAAAAATAGAAAAGTTTTTTCTAGTCTGTTTCCACTAAGAAACAGACCACACTTGGCATAACCCCATAGCCTAGTTTATGTGTTTACTTTCTACTGAGGGTGTAGCCTGTTGTGAAGCCACCTAGAACTATATGTTCCACTCAGTCTAAAGGCTGGGCAAGAACACGGCATGTGGGCAGCATCCAGGTCTGCCATTTCATATGGAAAGGTTCACCCAAGCAGCCTTGGGAAACAACACGGCAAGGAGACAGCTGTGAGCAGGACAGCTGTTCCAAGGAAGGCATGGTTTGCAAATGGCGTGGAATTGTGTCATACTGCAGATGCAGACTGCCTTTAACCCAGGTAATGGTGGGTGGGTAAGGCCAGACTAAGGGGTCTGGAGGCAGCTTGCAGCCCGGGGTTGGAGTAGAGTTCCAGCACAGCTCAGCGGTGATGAAATCTGACTCAGGGTCATACTGTTGAATCCCCAGTTGAGCAATTAACTCATCATCTCACTTTGCTCCTTCCTGCTTCTGCTGCCTTATTGTAACTTAAGTATCAGCAGCTACCATGAAATGGCTGCTGTATTAATTTGTGGATTTTTCTAAAGCATTGTAAAGACACAAGTAAAACAAAAAGCATTAAATCTAAAATTTACCATAGTTCTTAAATGCCACCCTCACAATTTTTGTCATGCTGGTTATCACAGTATAGAGGAAGTACAGCTTGTAAATTTGGCTGTAGAAGGTGCCAAGAATGTCCACATAGAAAGAAGTTCAAAGGTAGAGCTTATCTCGGCTGATGATGCCCCATGCAATATTACATATTTAAATTATACCTTTTTTAGGCTGAGTCACCGTATGCCCCAGCATGCCGTGAGAGGTCAGCTCACTGGGCAATACTATAGCCTAAGAAGCCTCTTAGATTGCATCCCTGTCATCAGAGACAAGTACTTCATAATTGGTCTAGCCCAAGCAAAAAAAAAAAATAAAGATGAGCAAGAATTTAAGAAAAGCCCTGCAGCTAATGCCAAGTTTGCATTAAGTTTGCAAGAGTGTTCCTGGGGACCTGAGTCCTCAGTCAGTGCATATTGCTAAGTAAAGGTAAATACATGTCTGTAAAGGGAATGATAATCTGAAAGTGCCTTGAGCTGTATGTTCTGCCAGTCTTCAGACAATTTCTGGTGGATAGAGAATGTGCAGAGTCTCCTGCAACAGCTGGCGTACCGAAAAAGAAAATTTTGAAAATGTTCTTGGTTCTAATCCCAGCACTACATGTAAAGGATAAACAAACAGATAATCTCTGGATTTTCAGAATGTAAATCCTCTTCTTTAATGATTAAACTCAAGCGGGGGTTCTTCTACTCTTTAACTTTTGTTTGTTTAAGATTTAAATGAAACCTGCTAATGAGTTGCAGACATGTGACTTGTTGAAAGTTAGGAAAGGAGAGAAAGAGCACACAACGGCTTAGATGACCCTGTATCACAATGACTCTGACCAATTGTGCTCCTTTCAGAAAGCACAACTTTTTGGCCATGTCACAAGGATCTCCTTCCTCAAAACTTGTGTCTAGCAAGGCATGCCCTTCTGCCAACTCCCTGTGTGGCTCTGTTTGCATCAGCAGACAGATGGGTTTAGAAGTATCCTCCCAGCACACTGGTTTTGCTTTTGATCATCTTGTTCCCCAGCAAAAGAGAGGCTTAGCAGGAAACACAGGAAAATACATATTAAGGTTCAGGCAAAAGCTTGTGTCAATGACAAAAGCTGGAAGTTTTAGTTACAAGCCCAGGGAACATGACATGAGTTCAGCTGTAGTACCTCTACATCTGTAGTTCATGCCATGCACTTCCTGCTACTCTTGATTCACAAGAATGTTTAATAAAGAATAAAGCCATGGTGCATTTTAGGAGAATCCATCTTGTGACAGAGAAGGCATTCCAGACCACTGACTCTTCTGGGATAATCAGCAGAGATCTGTGAGTCCTGATGCTGTGCACCCTGATCAGGTACTGGTTTGTGCCTCCTGAACCTGTAACTTCTCAATAGCAAGCAAATATTTCGGTATCCTATAATACTTTGTGGAGTTATACTATTACACTTCTTCAAAGAAGTTAATTTAAGTGTATGAACTTATAAGCAGGTACACATTGTCCTTTTACACTTTAAAATTAAACATGCAAGACACTGACACATCCTAGAAAATGTGTGTACATATGTATGCCCTTTTATTTCTTTAACAGCACTGAATTTTCTTAAGTCACCTGTTCTCCTCCTGTGCTTTGACACTTGCCTGTATCTCTCCATGATCTTGTGGCCCAGCCACACTCACTTTCCTATCACTTGATATGCTGCTTTTCTGTGTTTCAGGTACAAAGGAAGCTGAGAGCAAAACCTCACCTACTGGAGGGAGGCAGATGTGAGGGCACCCAGAGAACAGTGAATGTGGGCACAGCTGCAGTATGGGAACTGGGGATGGTTTCAGCATGGGGATCAGGGACCCTTGCAGCATGGGAGCTGGGGACCACTGCAGAATGGGGACCACTGCAACATGAGCACCACTGCAGCACATCCTTTGCATCTGCGTCAACCTGCCCTGCACAGGCTGCCACAGAAACTGGCATTCATGCTAGAAAGAGCTGCAAGTTGCTGGAGAAAAGGCTTTAATTAAGAATTGCTCCTGCCCTTTCCACTCCTCTGGTCTTTTTTGTCCCTGCTTTATCAGTTATTACCAATTCATGTTTCATTTTCTGGTTTCGTTTAATTCAAGCCAAGAAGCACCTTGTAGATAGCAACTGCCAATTAGTTATGATGAAAGCAGTAATTTAGCTTCCAGCTTGCCTGCATTTGGAGGGCTATAACAGGAGTTAATTAAATTGCTTTCTTATCTTCTGAACTATTCTTGCTACCTGCATTTGTGGTTGCCAGGTGCTTCTGGGGTGAGCAGGCCCTGCCTTTCCTGCCCCTCTCTCCCTTCCTCCCTCTGATAAGGACCTGCAGCTAGAGGGAGGGAGGAAGGAAGGAAGGAAGGAAGGAAGGAAGGAAGGAAGGAAGGAAGGAAGGATCAACTACTGACTCTGGGGGAGAAACAGAAGATAGTTATTATGTAAATCTTTCTGGAAATATATATATATATGTATTTCTGTAAGACTAAAATTAATTAATGTTAATATGAACCACTTGAGAATAGCCCATCTCACTGTAGACACCTGTATCTGAGAAGGTTCCCCTGATCAACCACAGGTGCTTCAAAAGAATGACTTGTTTCAGACCCCTGGGTTTGGATGAGATGTTTTGTGTCCCAGAAGACCCTCTTTATCTCCCCAGGGATTCAGGGGAGGTGCTGACATTGTCAAAATCTGTGTTTGGTCAAATGAGTCCTCTTACTTTCCTCATTTTGCTGTCTTTGTGTTACACAGAGTTGAGCTGCAGCACAATGAAGAGAAGGCTGTGGATATTAGTCTGCATCCACCCTTCCTGGCTTACCTAGGCCCTAGCAATGTCCCTTAGAGGCAGAAGCACTGGATAAAGCAGAAATGTTACCTTACAGAAAATAGTAAAGGACTCCCACAGCAACTGCTATCTTAAAAGCAGATGTTGGAAGCAGGATGGAAGAGGACAATATATGACTGGATCTTGTGCAGCAGTGCCATCCTGTTCTTCCCTTCTCCCAGCCTCCTTCTTTGTTCTCAGATCTGGCACGTGAAACTGGGTCAGGGCTCTTAGCCACGCATGTTTTAAAAGTACTAGTCATTCTGTGAGCATGACAAAGCATGTTTGGGGGGTTTAGGGTTTGGGGTTTTCTTCACATAATGTAGAAAATCGATTCAATTTGGGATTAAACTGTGTTTTAGCTGTTTCTTAGGTAATGGCACTGAAAATCTTTCATCTGTTTCAGGGCTGATCTAGATGCAGTGGGCTGTTCTTTTCTCTCTGAAGAAGTCAGATGCCACATCATAGAAGTGTGACAAAGTGTTGGGACTCCTCTGCAAGCATGGCTACAGAGAACTCACCCTGCATGTCCTGCAGTGAGGTGGGGAAGAACAGCCTCTCTGACAGGCGGATCACAGTCCTTGACCACCAAAATCAGTGAGGATGATGCACATCTGGACAGCATATGTGCTTCTGCCCTGGGAGGAAACTGCTCACCCTGCTTGCTCTCACCCTGCTGGTATCATTTATGGGTTGTGATGTAAAACAGAGGAAACGGGGAGTGTGAATACCAATCGCACCCTGAAAAGGATCTGGTTTCCTTTCCTTAGGTACACTTTGTGCTTATCATTCTTGTGCAAAAGTTAGTAGGTCACAGCTGGTTAAACAAACCCTGCCCAATTATAATTTCCATGCTTACAACACAGAGTATTTAACCTTTCATTACTCCTTTCCACCCAAATCAAGGGTCTTATTTTTTGCATTCAATTTTACTTTGTTCTTTTTTCAGTGTAAAAGACAAAGGAAAACATCAAAAACTTGTAAAACTCACTTCAAAAAGACCTGAACTTAATCTCCAAGATTAATTGATGTCTCTTATTTCAGAATGTACTAACTGCATATTGTGCTTCATCTTCATGTACATGAAGAAAAGAAATGGCACATTGTATATAAAAACAGGAAAATGCATTATTCATGTAATAAATGCTGTTTTTTCATGTCTTCTGGCAAAAAAAGAGTGGGCTGCCTACTAGTAATTGCACATCATATTTTAAAATAATGATGCAGATTTTTAATGTGAGTCAGTTGCATTGCCCTGCCTGTCTCCTGTTCTTAGCCAGCAAAAGCACGTTCTCAGAGGAAGAGACCTTGAATGCCCTCAGTGCATCAGCTCACATCCTTGCTTTATAAAGTAGGTGCTTTAAGAAAGTTTCTTCCAAATGTCCCTCAAATTCAGCAGATTTTGAAGGTCAGACCTTTACATTGTACTCTCCACATCATAGTTGAATCACATTATGTCTAAAATACACTTGCTCCAAATCTAAGAGACAAATATTATGTTAAAGTAAGAGTTTAACTTAAAAAAAAACCCAAAAAGAAACCAAAAAAAAAAAAAAAGGATTTCTGGGAAATGACAGGCACAAAGAAGCCTCAAAATACTATACACTTCTCATTTCTTGCAATAACTCCTTCCAACCTCGAACATGCTCTCTGCTGTCTAAGGATGGGCACACATTCCTTAACTTGTGGATCATCACTCACACTAACAAAGTGCTGGTCATGTTCAAAACACTTAAAGAGAAGGTCAGTATTTTTTAATGCTAAATGAGATTTTGTTCTAGGCACTAAGCCATCCACATCTTTTCACATGCATTACAATACGGCTTGCAACTGGACATGGGGAACAATCACAGTGATAATCTGAGTGCAGTCATTGTGTTCCACTTATGAAGGCTTTTGATGCAGCTACGAAAGGCATGCCAAAGGAAGAGCATGGCATTCCTCTAACACTGCTCCGTCCACACCTTCATCCTTGGCACCACCCATGTGCTAGCCACGTCAGCCTCAGCAAAAGGCTGCTTTTACTGCTCTGCTTGGGGTTAGGGTTATGCCTAGGGTTAGTCTTAAGAAACACACAAAGCCTAGAGCTCCAGGGATACTGCAACTGCAAAAGGCATGCCAAGAGCTGCACAACATTGTCCCAGTATTGCTCCCTCCACACCTTTCTCCTTTGCACCAACATGTGCTGGCCATCTCAGCCTCTGCACATTCTCCTTTTACTGCTATGCTTAGGTTCGGGTAATGCTTAGGTTTAGTCTTAGGGTTTGATTTATGTTTGAAAAAAGCCACAAAGCCTAGAGCTCCAGGAATACTGGAATTTTAAACGCAGAAGTTGCTTCTACAGATACTCATCATGCTCAGTGGTCACTGTAAGGTAAGGCAGGGGCACAGAGCTCACTTCTCTCATGAGGCAACAATTGCTATGCTGAATCTTAGGCATCACCACGAGAAAATTCTTGTGTGTAGAACTGGGCAATGCTGAGGCCAGGGCTCTCCCACAGCTGTCCAGTTCCAGGATGATGCACAAGATGATGTTCATTCCACACAGAGAAACTGCACCTCTGACTTCCAGTCCTCCTGCAACCCTGTCATGCTCTGTCCTGGAACTCGTCCCTCAATAGAGTTCATAAATTAGTTAGAGGCAAAGACTGTGGGCCTCCAGGATTGGACTGGGCATCTTCCACTGTGGTAGTAATGCATGGGAGATAGCCCTGGGATACAGATAACCTGGAGACCAGATTGGCGCAAATCTGATACGAGCTCTTTATACAAACACACAAATTTTCTGTGATGGATTCAGACTTGTCAGTTTAAAATGCCTTGGCCTTATAGGGACATACTCACTGAGCATTGCTTCTTCCCTGACCCATTGCATGACAACAGTGTTTTCCAGTGCCTACATGCACAGATTTCACCCTCACTGTGTCATCTTGCTCTTTCACTTCCTTTCTCGTGGTTTCTGGGGACATGGTTTTTTAAAAGGCAATGTTCCATTTTCTGCTTTCAGACGGACCTCTCTGTTGGCAATCTTCCAATTTTCTATTCTTGACTGCTCAAAATTGAGCCAAGTAGGAGGGTTAAGAAGACTTCTGCTACAATTCATCTAACAGGCTTCCCAAATTTCCACTTTTTCAAGTACTGTATTTAACATTGTTTATGGAACCTGAAATATGGGGGCGGGTCACATGACTGAGAAGAATCCACTTGGAATACAGCATCAGTGAACAGAGTGAACAGATATTGAAAGAGGGGAGAAAACAACTGTATTGAAACAGAAGGTAAGTCTTGAGCCTTTAGAGAAAAGCAAAAGTACTTAGCTAATAATAAGCAAAGATAAAGAAAGGTAGAAACTAAAAAAAAATAAAGCAAGTAAAAGTGGAGGACAGAAAGAGAGTGCATGAATGCATGGAGAAGGCAGAGAGTTTTCTTATTTTTCATCTTTTCAGTCATTCTGGCATATTCTTGGGTCCAAGGTAACTTCTTCTTATGGCTCACAAAATTCTTTGTAGAGAAGAATTGTGTTAATACTCTCAGTCTTCAACTTCAGTTGGCCCCATTCTGCCTTTAATGTTGCTTCCACAGTATCAGAAAGATCTCAGCAGGTTAAGTGATATGACCAGATCATGAACCTTCAGCAAAAGTCTGCATGCCTTTTTACCATTCCACAACCAGTTAGTACTTGAGTCAAGCATTTCTGCCAAATTCTACTGGAAGTCACAGGGAAATGTTTTCTTTGCTTAATATCATCTCATGAGATGCACAATGAGACAAGACATGCAACAGCCTATTGTGCAATTGCAGCCTAACACCAGTATCATTCAGAGCACAGTACAGGGAAAAAGGGCCTATTTTTTGACTGCAGGGGGTACTCACACACAGCAGAGATGGGGATACAACGGCACAGAAGTTAAGTCCTTTGTTTTATTGCTGCTTTCCTCAAGTGGATCACTTCAACATCATCTCTGCTTGGTTGCTATGAAAAGTGCTGTTATAGAAAACTGCCTTCCCACTCATTTTACTTTACACATTGATCAGTGCATTTGTTTTCCATCACAAACAGTTTGAATTTCTCCCCATTCCTCGAACCAATTCTTTATATAGTTTCTGGTAGACTTTGGTGCCCCCAGCAGCCATTCCCCACAAACACATCCAGCATGGAAGTACTTGGGGAAGCAGAACCTTGAAGTACCTTTGCTCTCCTTCACTTGGTTTTAGACAGTGACCAGCCTGTTCCTTTTCCCTTTGCACGGAGTAGCTCTTGATAAGAAAGAGCTTGTCCTTCAGTGAGGTGTGTGGTCTCTGCCTTCTCCAGAACGCTGGAGATACCAACAACAGGTCCTCAAAGGGCATCTACCACTAGGGCTTCTCTCGAGACAACTCACGATTTATAAGACAACACTGTTCCCTTTGCTTCTTACCAGTTGGCCAGGAACAGGTGAGGGCACAACTCAGATCCAGGTCACTTATTTTCACAGAGATTTGGTAGCAAATATTGAGAGGACTCCTACACAGAAGTTGTACAGCCCCAAACAAACAGAGCTGTCAGAGACACCAGCTTGCTCTGAGCTAACAAGGTCTGACAGTCAGTGTGCTCCTCCATGGCATGGCCGTGGCTGCTCTGCAGGAAGTCCCCCAGGAGAAAGTGCATCCCCACCAGCTCTGCATGAGCAACTCTTCAGGCTGCAGCCCTCAGGCTGCACAGGCACAGCTGGGAAGGAAGGGAAGGTCTCTGAAGGCCTGCTGTCAGAGTTTCACCAGTAATAGCAAACCTCAGATAGCTGTCAGCACAGGGGCTTTTGTGTTACAAACACAAAGGGGTTTCAAGTTTTTAGCATCATGGCTGTAAAACACATACGCCCGTGCATGAAAATTTTCTAGCTCTAGCACACTAGAAAAATGCAAAGTATAAGTTCATTATCAATAAAAATGCTCTGTTTTGCCTGAAGAAAAATCAGATGTGATGCTAATGGTAAAAAGGGGTTTTGGACAGAAAAAGGGGAGATTTTTTTCACTTATGTTCTTTAAAAACAAAGACAGGAAAAAAGATCGTACTAGCTTGCTCTCCTCCTGCATCATAGAATCATCTTGTCTTTATGTCTTTGGACATAAGTACAAGGCTACTGTCTCACTGTACTTACACTATTGTAATTTAAATTAATTGCACTGTTGATAGTGACTGGGAAAAAATCCTCCATCCATTAGAAATATCTTCCAAGGAAAATGCATGTGTGCCTAAAAAAATAGAGATGACTCTTTGTAAATAAGAACAACATCCAGTCAGTTATGAGAGTCCCATCTAGTATGATAAGGAAAAGGCAGCTCAGAGGCCACACTGATATCTGATATGTGGTACACTCTGCTCTGACTTTGAAAGTAGGCCATATATGAGAAAAGAGAGAAGCATCTGTTATCAATTATTGGGAAAAACCCAATAAGATTAATTCCAGAATACATTTCCTACCAAGATGCTGGATGACTACTGCTTCCACAGAATAGTTCCCATGTCTTTACCTAGCTATTGTCAATCACTTATTTTTGGTTGTACTTCAGAGGCATCAGGACATCTTATTCATTAAAGCTGTCCAGATTTTGCACACCAGTACAAATCCTGTTTCTCAGTTATGCTAAGTAGGTACTCTGTGTCATTGTTGCCTAAATCAAAGCAGAAAATTGTATTCCTATAAACATTGTTTGGGAAAGGCATTATTAGAGGTGAAATCATAGTATCTAGAAATGGATAATTAGCAGAATGGCATTAAGATGAAGAAACATGGAGTGAGAATGTTTTTATTACTTGAAGCTGCCTGTTACCTTGGAACATGCTAATACTGTCAGCAAGACTCATCTTTACTTTCCCTAACAAGACACCAGGGTTTTTTGCCAGTGTCATTCAAGGTGCCTTTTGATCATACAGGTGTGTAATTTGGCATTATGTAACTCCATGTGTTGCTATATCTGAGAAAACCACTCCACCTAAATATCTTGCAGACAACCATGACAGATGTTGATCAATCAAAACCACTGCCAGGTGGCAAGAGAGCTCAGAAGGGTAATTACACAAAACTGAAAGTTAGTAGAATTGCCAACATCTGTCATACAGAATAATTCCATTTTGGTGACATCAGTGTGACTGATTCCTCGCAGATTTTTATTATTCTCTATATACACTTCTTGTAGAGAGTGCTTTCTAGAACTCTTGATAGAGAATCAAGTTAATCAGCTGTGATCATGGGAATTTTTTACATTAGCTGTTAGTGGTTAGCTTCTTTGGCCCATGGTAGGGAAGGAGTAAGAAGCGCAGAGGACATTTTTCTTCGAGGAGCTCAAGGAAAATGGAGAAAGGAAGAGTGCATATGAGAGTATCTGCTTTACTCACCCTGCAGCTTTGAGGATCCAGGAGCTGTGGGAGTCATAGCTGTGAAGCAAATGCACTCTGAATCACAGAGTTACTCAATACAGGCAGTGCATGGTGCATCGTGTCTGTTACACTCTGTTAGGCTGAAACATACCCTGAGGACTAAAATGTCTCCTGGTAAAGGAATCAAAATGTTTGTATTAAAAAAAGAAGCAAGGCAACATCAAAATTCTCCAAATGGTCTATAACAAAATTACCTGCACTTCACTGCAACCCAACATGGTGGCAACTAAGAGGGATAGTGGCAGACTTGATTAAAACAAATAGACACAAATATTAGTGATCTAGATACATGTGTAGAAGTGCCTCTGACTGGGGACATTTACAGCAAAACATATGTCTGAGAGGAATGCTCACAGAGAGGAATGTTCCTGTAGCTAACAGGCTGGATAATAATTGAGAAGCTCTACTGCCTCCTATTCCTGATATTAAAGCTTTCCAAAGTTTTCAAAAGTGCTTGTGAAACTCTGGAAACTAAATGACAGGATTCTTGGAGTCAGAGTCCAGAGCCAGGTTTTGCAGGAGCACTCCCCACTGATTTTCATGGGACCTGGACTCACACAGCAATGCAGGGGACATCAGTACCCAGCTAAACCATCAAAGTGCTCTTCCAATACAGTTGTACAAGCACTTCCAGGACCCAGCTGACTCCTCATGCTTGGATTGCATTGTGCTGTGCAATGCCACACATAAAGCTTTTACTGCACTCTATGCATCTTGTAAATATATTACTCAACCAAACTTAGACATGACTTTGTCATTTCATTGCAGCCTCTTTGTCACTCTCAATCCTCCTGTACCTCATTCTCAGGATTTTTAAAAAGAGCCCATGTTCGACCAGTTCTTGCAATATAAAAAGCAATCTAAACTGCAACTTTTTCTGTAGCTGCACATCCTCCTTTGAAAGGAAACTCCAAGGCAAGGATCTAGTTCTTTGTTTTTGTCAAACACATACAAGTGCTTTTAAAAGTGACATGGAGTTTGTATCAGTTGCAGGACTAGCAAGAAAATTACAGGGACAAACAACAACATCTAGGTTTGAACTTGGCAGAGAAGTTCAAATGAGGTCAAATGGGATTTAGTGTCACACTAAGCCCTGGTGTGAAGAAAATGGATATTGATTGTACTGGCAATAAGGAACAAGAAAGATGAAGCATCTGATATTTGCATTTTGTCTTATTTCCTATTAACACACAATTCCTTATATGAGGAAAACATTTCTCTCACAAATTGCCTTTACAGTATTTTAAGCAGGGAAAAATAGAAATAAAAGCACTACATAGTTTTACCTCCTTGCAAATCTCCAGAAAATTCCTGTCTACAATTACATACAGCTCCACTGGATAGCACAGGCATGGTCATACTGGGTCAGAGCAAAGGTCCAACAGCTCAGAGTCCTGCCTCCCACAGTGATCAAAAGCAGATTCGTGAGAAGATTACAAAAATCTCCAGAAAAAGCATATGATGGCATTTCCCACTGATGTTCTCACGGCCTCCTCAGGCGTTTCCTCAGCCAGAGGTGATTGCTAAATGTTTAATAACCCTTGGTAGATTTGTCTTCCACGAGCCTGTGCAGGCTCCCTCTGAGTCCTACAACCTTTTACCACCCGCCGCACAATGCAGCAAGAAATCCCACAGCCTAATTGCAGGTTACATGCAAGAAACATGTTGTTGTCGTTGTTGTTGAGAGCTGGTTTCCTGATGTTCACCTCTGCACCTTACACTGGAATAGACTGTGAGCAAACACTTCTTGTTTATTCCTTGCCCTTGACTGACAATTTTACAGGGCTCCCAGCCTCTTGTGGAACCTCTTGTTCCACACAGCAGCCTTTCACCATCCACGTGTCTCCTTTGGGAACTTTTCAGAGTTCTATTTCTTTCCTCAGGTGGGGACCAGAACTGTGTAGGCTTGCCAACACAGATTTATCCAGTGGTGAAGTGGTGCTTTTTTTTTTTTTACCTAAAAGGAATCAATTTGCTTTTCTCTTTATCACCACTGAGCTGAAATTTTGACAGAATTATCTGTTGTAATTCTGAGATTTCATTACCGCATGGTCAATGCATTGACATGTAATGGTCAAGTCAGAGGCTGTAATTTTATACATTGGGATTGGTTTCTTTCCCCCAGGTGTATCATTTTACCAACACACTGAACTCTTTTTTCTTCATTTGAAAGAAATTTCAGCTTCTCAAAGGATGTCTTCTTGCTTTAATAATCTGTTTAATTCTGCTGTTTAGCAATGCATCCTCTCACCCTTTCTTAAGGCTTTCTTCACATGCGGTATGCATTTCTTGAATGCTTCCAGTATGTCCCCAAAGGGACTCCATGCCATCTGCAAGGACTGAACTCCCCCAGCTAAGCCTTCTGATTTTCTTTTGAGCAAGTATTCTCCTTTTTATGTAGTCTCTTATTTTGAAGTTGGCATAAGTTAAGTTCTCTACCTGCTTATTAGGCATACTGTGATAGAGGACAATATAAAATTGGACACAGATCCCACCGAAGAACAAAAAGATTAACTCATAAATCAACCTCCATGGCAGCCACCAACCTCCCTGATGTAGTAAACTATGAATCAGAACATAAAGGTGATATAATGCTCAGGTAATAGCACAGCTGTACTCAGACATGATATGTTGAGATCCCTCCATGAGGCATGTAAGGATCTTCAGCACTTTCAGTTAAATAAAATTAGTGCTTTTAAGTGAAAGGATAATGTCTACACTTACAAGGCATATATAACGATCTCAGAACAGACACCATGGAAAAAAAATTAATTCCTCTTTCCTACATTTCTTTCTTTCTTAGTGAACAACTGAAAAAAGCCCCTCTTTACCAAAAAAGGTTTCTGTCCCATCCCCAACAAGTTGTAATTCCTACCATAATTGATGCCTGATTGCTGCATCGAACTGTAGAAAGACTACTCCTCTGTGAATGGCTAACAGCTGGGATACTCTGCTGAGATCCAGTGGATTCTGGAAGCTGTAATATTTTCTGTATGTCTTGAAGTTCAGTCCCTGCAATCTCAAAAAGAGTAAGTTTATTAGGTAAGGTGTCAGAAGCTGCACATAAGAATATGTCCGTTTTGTAAACTTGTTTTCCCTCCAGAGGTTTTGTACTTCAGGACTTTCTCAATTTTTCATCCTTCCCTGTGATGCAGAAGAAGGTGTTTATGAGCCACTCAACATTACAAAAACAGGCTTTAAGAACAGATTGTGGCAGGTGGAGAATTATGAGGATGTAGTAAAGTCAGGGAAGAAAAGGCATAGTAATGAAAAGTTGCAAGCAACTTAAAAGAGTGGTTCTTTCATTAGCCTTTCCCATTAAAAAGTTAATCATTATGAAATCCCAGCAAGGTTGGTGGCAAATCCTACTGACTATCATATTAAGATTAGGTTTGTCAGACACAAGCAGAATCATGTCCAGAGACAGCATTTTACTGCAAAGAACTAAAGTAGATACTACCTGATTAGGGATGAAAGGGACAACATTTCCAACAGTGTTTTAATAAAATACTGTTGTAGCTCAATCCTGCAAGGTAGAGAATATTTTCCTACTGAGGCTCTGAAGTTTTTTATTCCCTCTAAACTTAACAAAAACTTCTCAAAGCAAGGGGTCTCTGCAAGTCATTACCCTTACAAGAGCACCTGCTCTTACTTGGTGCTTGTAGGAAATGTGTGCACAGGGCTTGACAGGCTCCCAAGACAACCCTGGCAGAAGTGATTTAACTCAGAACTACCTGTTATAGAAACCCAATGTTCTCTCTGTCAGACTGAAGAGCCTGCCATCATTCAGGGAAGTTAAATGGTCTGATTCGGAGGAGAGGGAAATTACTCCTCAGCAGCAGCAACCAAAAAGATTTCTTGGTCATGAGCAACAGAGTAAAACGCTGTACAAAATGTGTTACAGAGACAGCAGAGCTCTGAGGATTCTATCACTGTCCGTATTTTATGTTTTAAAATTGTGGTAACTAGGCACACATTAGATGTATCTGAAATTGAAAAACATTCCACATAATATTCCTCCTGCATCTGGTTATGTGGTTTCTTACTGATCATTGAGCTCAGCCTTTCTGATTGTTTCAAAGCTCATTATGCATGCTAATTTACATGAGCTTTCTCAGTCATGTACAAATGAAGTTACTGATATGCACTTGATGGCACAATGAGCACACACCACAGAACAAGAAGGGCTTTTTGTCAAAGAAAATAAACCCACTTCAAAAATCAAGCATTCATAAGCACAGTAGTAAAATAAAAGCTGTAACTAGTATTTATGATTCACTGATTCCTTTCTTCCTTCCAAAATAAAAATTCAAGAAGAATAAATTCAGAACTGATAATAAAAATCTTACATAAGAAGAAAAATACATAAAAGATAAAATCTGGAGACATTAAAAGAGCAAGCTGGTCTTTTATATATTTTCACGAATCACTGAAGAAGTTATTATTTTTATCAAATTGTTGTAATAAATTTTTCATTTTTTTAACAGATGCAGGACAAAAGGAAAGCTGTGGAGGGAAACTTTTTACTCCTGAGTTGTATATGAGCAGCACCAAATATACAGATACATGAACAGGGGCATTTCCTGGTGACAGGAAAAGAGTCCAGACATGCAGCACTCACACCCACAGAGGAGGTGGTATGCATAACATGCCGTGTTTTGAAATTCCAGCTCATTATACTGTGAGAATATTCCAGGGGCTGAAAAGCAAAATGCTAAGAGCATTGCATTCTGTACTCAGGTACTCGGGGCATTCAGTACTCGGGACATTATCTCCTGCATCTTTGGTTGCCTAATTCCCAGTTTAATTGGGCTCCTGCAATCTCAGGCACCTCCAATGGGGCTTTCATCCTGCTCACAATGAAAACATTTTAGCTGAAGGTGTCTTTGTACGATTGTCCAGCAAGGGTATCCAGCGACAGCAGAGGTACCAAACCCAGAGGTGAGGTGCCGGCCCTGCTGGCTGCTAAAGGAAAGGCAGGCAAATCCCTCTGCTGCAGCAGTTTGTCCTGAATAACAAGCCAAAGCTCTTAGAGAAACCAGTACTATCTGTCTCCATGCAGGATGACACACACCTCAGCTGTTTCACCCTTTGGAAAGGAAAGGAAATGACAGATTTATTGGAGTAACCCCAGCCTGCCATTTTAAATCTTTTGGTGAAGAGAAAGTGAGGCTGACCAGACGGTTCAACAGGCACTTGCTAAAGGTGGAAGAGCAATGTTTGGGACCATGTTTTCTATTCCCTGCAGTAGCAGACCTCCCAAGCCTGGTGGGTGCATTGCTTTTCTGTGAGATCATGAGAGATTCTAGAGCTGTGGACATGCTCTGGAAACATAACAACCTTCCACAAGTAAAATGCAGAAGGAAAAAGAAAAGAAAAAGTATGAAATTTCATCCTGACTTTATTCTTCACTTGACATCAATCTCCTCTTCTCCTTTTTTCCCTTTCTCGCTATGAGCATTTTACAATCCTTTGCACCTGGAACCATCTGCCTTAAGCAGTCAGTATAGGTTACTTATCAATCCTCTTGGTCACTCCCCAGTCTGGGGTCAGAGGCTCTGGATTTAAAACACTAAAGCAGTTTGGGGAATTTCCTAATTGAGCAAAAGCCAGGATATATGAAACTACATGGTAAAATGCATCAACCCTTTCTAGGCTTAGATGGGGAACTCTAAGAGCAGCCTGCAGGTAAGACAAAGGCACAAATAAAACCTTTCAGGTGACTGTCCCTAATTAAATCCACCAAACTAGCAAATACTTTTGCTTCTTAGGCCACAGCTGCTTCCAGAGACCAAATAAAACCTTGCTGGAATGGCACTGGGGATCCCAGAGCAAGTTCAGCCACTGGGTTTGTTGAGGCTCAGGGTATCACTCCCAGCTATCACCGTTCCATCTAGAGTCACAGCTTCTGGTTAAGAAACTGCTTCCCCAGTGTCTCTTACAACTTCTTTCTTCAGTGTTTACATTTCCTCAAACAGACAGACACAGCCAGACAGCCTTCCCCCCACTGTCCTTTCCCCCAGCTCCCACAGTGTCAGGGCCCACCAGGTACCTCATCCCTCCTGTTCCCTACCTCACATATTCTGCACAAATAAGATGACAAAATGGGCCCAGACTAAAATTTCAGTGTTTACAGGGGCAGGGGACAATACCATACCAACTGGTGGGCTGGAAAAAATTTGGAAAATAGGAAATATTTGGGTGGCTAGGTTTTGGTTTACTTACATGTGACATTTAACCTAAAGGACCCTTGATTTCCATTTATTTTAATTTCTGCCTAAAAATCAAGAGGACCAAAACTTTGTCCTTTGCAGCAGACAAAGTATCCCTGCAGCTCTAGGCTTTGTGGTTTTTTCAACCCTAAGCATAACCCTTACCCTAAACAGAGCAGTAAAAGCAGCCTTTTCCTGAGGCTGAGGTGGCCAGCACATGGCTGGTGCCAAGGAGCAAGGTGTGGAGGTGTCTTGGGGATGGCTTTTATCCCATAACAGTTTTAGTTTTGTTTTTGTGTCTGGAATGGTCACTGCCTCCTCTTCCCCAGCTCTGGGAATATCACGATGGGTGAGGAACAGCCTGGGATCCTGAGGGGGTTGGCGGCCAAGGGGTAGAGTTGCTCTTCCTTCCCATGGCAGGTGATCAACAGAGCTGCTACACAGCACACTGCATCTGACTGGAGATCCTGTCGCCCTGTGGTTTTTGCCTATTTCTTTTGTGCTCCCAGTTGTTTTTTCCCTTTGGCACTGTGACTAGGCTGGCTTGCTGGCTTGCTTCTCTGCTCCTCTGCCGCATGGGAGCCCAGAGCTGGTGTGTGCTGTGCCAGGACCTGGGAGCACCCCCTCACCTACTGGGCTGTTCCCTCTGCCTGGCAGCCCAACCCCGGGACCAGCCATCGCCAGTGAGCTGTGCCAAGCAGCCCAACCAGCCCCACTGCTCTCTGCCACTTTGGCCTGACGGCCTGTGTCCACCAGGACCCCCCACTGCTTCTGCTTCTGCCTCTGTTACGGGTTTGGGGTTAGTGCTACAATTCTATTCGCTGCCCCTGGGGGTCTGCTCACCTCTGCTGTTCCAGCCGCTGCTCCAAGGTTCCCGCTACACTCTATTTAACCACCTGGCACTAAGACCAGCCGCTCCCCGTGAGTTTGCAGAGACAGCCACCCTCTCTTTCTCCCGTACCACCTGAGTCGCCATTACCGTGTGGCGTGAGGCGGCTGAGCTGAGGCCACGGCGCCCCCTGCTGGATCCATGGCACGGGCCCTGCCCGGCCGGGAGCCACCAGCGCCCCTGTGGGCTGCGGGCGGAACTGCACCCAAGGGGAAGCTGCTGAGGCCGAGGGGGCTCTCACTGGGTGTGCGATCCTGCTTCTTGGTGCTGCCCATGTTGTTGTTTGTTTGCCTCCTTATACATATATATACTGGTAAAGAACTGTTACTCTTTTTCCTATATCTTTACCTGAAAGCTCCATAAATTAATCCTGAGTAATTTGGAGGGAAGGGGGTCATATTTTCCATTTCAGGAAGGTTCCCACCTTTCTCGGCAGNTTATTTAGCGTTATTATCCTTTTCTGTGTGTTCTGGTAAATAAATAGTTTTTATCTCTTTCACTTTCCTCTGAGGAAAAAGAATATTTTTTTCCTGAACGTGGTAGGGGGAGGGGTGGTGGCAACCTGTTTTTCCCTCAGGGGATATTTTTTCCCAAATTTGGCCAAACTGGCTCACAGAGGAGAGCAATGTTGGGGCAGTACTATGCTCCCCTCGGTGTACTTTTTGTAGTTCCAGTCTCCCCGTAGCTCTAGGCTTTATGGATGTTTAAACCCTAACCCTAATTGGAGCCTTTTGCTAAGGCTGAGGCGCCCACCACCTGGGTGGCTCCATGGAGAAAGGTGTGGAGGGAGCAATGTTGGGGCAATGCTGTGCTGCTCTTGGCATACCTTTTGTAGTTGCAGTGTCCCTGGAGTTCTAGGCTTTGTGGGTTTTTTTGCAACCCTAACCCTAAGCATAACCCTAACCCCAAGCAGAGCAGTAAAAGCAGCCTTTTGCTGAGGCTGAAGTGGCCAGCACATGGCTGGTGCCGAGGAGCAATTTGTGGAGCGAGCAATGTTTGGGCAGCCTATGCTCTTTAACAGCAGGCAATCTGCTAAATGTACCAGATCCAAAAATCCTGCTGTTTTCCTCCTCCAAATCCCCACCCATCTCCTTTCACAGATAAGAGCTCTCTAATTCCCTCTCTGTGTTCTGTGCTGACCTCCGTGTCATGCCACCAAGTGTTTAAAATGCTGCATGATTAAAGCAATAAACTGCAATGAGGGATATGGCTTGCTAATAGCTCCTCCATTTCCAAGAGCACAGTGGTTGTCTGCCTTGGCACTTAGAAGCACTTAGCAAAGCCATGATCAGATACCAAAGAAAGCAGGGATAGGAGCTGAATGGAGCTTCCTGATCTATTTGATCAACAGTGGTAGACATGTTCTTACCAGTGACCAAATCTCCCTGTTTTATGTGCTTGACCCCTTGGTTTCTTCACCTCAGTTTTAGTTTTGTGTTATAATAAACTTGGAGAGACTGAACTATGTGGTAAGGCAGGACCAGCAAAGAAGAAATGGCCCAGTCCTCCTTGTAGGTCGAGTGGGGCTGATGCAGTGAGCTGAGACTTAATCACACTCTGTGGATTGGAAACAGGGGCAGGGGAAGACAAAGGTAAGTCAAGATCCAAGGTCAGTAAATGCAAACATGGTAATTTTGAGAGATAACGTGTGTAATATCCACGTCTCAGTTACTCTAGTGCAGATGCCCTGTGCCTTGCCATGAAAGCCACAGTCAGACAGGCACAGAAGAGGAGTTTTTAAGTTTAGCAGGGGCCCATGTGGGTTGTTGGGGGGGAGGTCTGGCAGATGTGGATGACCCCAGAGGCTCTGCAATGTCACCCCTGCCACATGGAGCCAGGTGTGGGGCCTGGGAAAGCCCAAAGCAACAGTGGAACCTGCTCCTCTCCAGAGTGTTTGTGGCACAGCACTAGGCATACAAGCACCCACAAATATTATTAACCTTGATATTCTATTAGAAAATTCTGTATTTTAGAGAAGAATGGCAAGAGAATTGCTTTGGTTTAGTCTGCTACTTTTTGCTAGCAAGTTGCTTTATAAACAGCATAGAGATATAGTAAAAGCTAAGTATTAATCTTAATTCTAGCTTCAAAATCTTCTGGAGAGCCCAAAAATCCACATGATCCATGATGTGCAGAAGAAAATCAATCAGGATATGACTCTAGTGACATCTGAAAGAGCCAGACAAGAGTGGTTCTCCCCCCAGGTAAGGAGAACTAAGATACCCTCTCTGGGGAATATGGGAGCTCAATTCTTGTGTGGGGAAAGTACCCTTGATGCATAAAGGCAGCAAAGCCTTGCCCTGTGTGTGAAAACATTTGCTCTCAGCTCCCTTCTGGAGTTTGCAAGCAGGCTGAATCAGATTGATAGGAAATTGCTTCTCTACTCCTCTGTGTTGGAGTGTTAATATTTTAGGCCTAGCAGAGCAATTTAAATGTCAGAATTTTTAGTATTTTAGGCATGTTATGTTGGTACAATTGCTGCATGGCTGTGGGCAATTTGAGTATTCATGGACACAAACAGTAAAACAAAGTAAAAGAGGAAATAAAAGGTAAGAAAAATGTGCCCTACTGCCACTAGCTGTGGTTGCAGTAAGCAATAATTAGTGTGCATAAATGCTCAATTCCAAACAAAAGCCATATTCTTTTCCCAATACTTACAGAGAACTCCAATATACAACTGTGGGCCAGGTCATTATTGACAGAACTGGTCTGTAACGAAATTGCATTTTGGCTTTGATACCAGAATGAATTTGATATTGCTGCTCAACATAGGCTTTGCAATCTGTTTGCAATGACATTTACTTTTTGCTGTAAACATTTTAGGAAAGCTGAGAAGCACTAAGCTATAAAGCATACCCAGTGTCAAATCCCAGGGATTACTGAAGGATCAATATTTTATGACAGTGATACCCACTGATATGTGGTTGTATTCTGGGGTTTTTTTGTTGTTGTTTTCTACCTCTGTCCTCTCAGAGCTCTGGAAACACAGGGTAAAGCATGAAAATTTCTCAGTTTTACACCTACAAATAGTTGAAACAGTTTTCCAGAGATTGATGGATAACCACCAAGAATCAGATAGAGAGGTACATATTCTGCATTTCTAGCCAAGCAATGGCTAAATCATGTTTACAGCTTTATTTCTTAAAGCTCTTGTCAATCAGTGACCTAAAAGAGAAACACATTTCTTAAGCTTATGATCTTAGATGTAGATTATGTTGGTTTGTAGTAGCAGCATTGGCAGCAAACTTGGGCAGTGCCCAGCTGCCTTCTGACAGGTTTATTTCAGCTCTCAGGACTGTAATAATGTTAAGATGAGTTAGGGCTGGAGGCTTATACACAACCGCAATGCAGGATTGCAGGACTTTACTCACAGAATCAGTAATGGGAACTCTTCTTCCTCAGTCATTGCTAAATCAGGGATCAGTCATGATGTTAGGAAGCAAGACTAGTTTCTTTCAGGGAAATTTGAAAAAAATATTTATAAAAATATGACCACTTCTGGTAAAAAACACAAACCACATTTTTCAGTGAGAGAAGGGATGTTGGGGCCCAACTGCAATCCAGGCAATTTCTGTGCTGGTGATTTAATTTCTCTACAGTAAATTCTCTTTTACCTTCAGTTGGAAGAAACAACATACAGTTGCAACTAGAACCAATCAAAAAAATTGACAAATCTGTTTTCCCTTAGTTCAGTGAAACTGTAGGTTGGGCACAAACTTTTACATTGAATGATTTGATTTTGCTTCATTTTGGTATTGCAGAAGCACTTTATTTACAATAAAGTGACCATATTTCATTTTGCTGTATGCTGTATATAGCAACCCTCGTGACTCAGGCCACCCACAGGGTCTCTTATTTTGTTTTCCTGGGTTATTTTAAAAAAAGTCATTTACAGCAGTGCCTCACTGTACTGGACTGTGACATCATAGCCAGAGAGTGCAGCAACTTTGAGCCCCACTCCACGATTTACAAAAATATTCTTCTGCAGCAGCATCCTTTACCAAAAATAACATGTATGCTCAGAGCATTGATCCTACTCTCTCAGAAGAGGAGAAAGTGATTTCTCTGGGTGGGAGGCAGTTGCTAAGCAAAAATTAAAGCCAAGCTGTCTGGCTGGGAAGTTGCTGAAGGGGAGCTGGGCTGCACTAGCACAGTCACTGTGCATCTTTGTGCTCTGCTTCCGGAGCTGCACGCAGTGGAAGAAGGTGGCAGCCCAAGTGACACAGCTCTGGCACAGGCTGCTGAAGGTGTTCCATTGGGCACTAGCACTGAGTGCTCTCAGCTGGGACAGAGTCCTGCTGTACAGACACAGGGTGACAGCCTTTGAGAAGGAAGGCACGGAGGATCTGGGGCTGTTGTGTAGTCATGCCAGAAGGACTGGTGAAACAAAGATAACTTGAAGGCAGAGGTAGTGGCCTGCTGCTCTGTGTTTTATGTTCACAAATGATGATGCACTGGTAACCTTCTAACTTGAACTTCTACTGCCAGGTCTCTTCCTTCACAAGGCATTTTCCCAGAGCAACCCAATCCTGACTGAGACAGAAAACAGAAGTGGGTCAGGCACTGCAAGGTCAGTACGAGGTATTCTGCATTATGTCTGTAGAACCAACTCCTCTTGAGTTCTGAGCCCCTGACTTTGCAGCTTCAGTTGTGTGTTTCACGATAGCTACTATGTGTGGGTGGAATTTTGAAAAGAAGTAAACTCAGCCAATAAATCAGAAATGATATTTTCTGGAATCGTGACATTCGTGTAATCTGTTAGCTGACTTGGAGGCAGGGCTCCATCAGCACAAACTCCACTGCTACAGGCATGTCAGCTTCTACAAAAACCTGCCCTAGGGACAGGACTGCTTGGGTTTCAAGGATGTTTGCACAGCAGTGTTAGAATACCTGCATTTTTAATTTCATTTCTGGGATCCGATTCTAATCTGGCCTTATTACTGACTACATGATTTCAGTTCTTCTCTGGGCTTCTTATCAAAGTCTTTTTGGTGCATTTTCTCATGTTTTTTCCTTTTTTTTTTTTTTTTTTTACCCTCCCATATCCTTTTCTGTGCAGTGTCTGTTTGGCAGTGTCAAAATCTTGCCTGATTTCACTGTCCTGTTCCATATGTTTGAGAAGGCTCAAGTGAGAGAGAAAATGAGAAATGCATGTGAGTTTTCAGCTGGATGGAAAGACACATGAGGAGTCATTTGGACTTTCCTATAGCCTGTGGGCAGTGGAACCTCCCCCCACTCCCTCCACTCTGCTAGCCCACCACCACCAAATCCCTGTGTTGTACTCAAAGGAAGCAGCCCATGGTCACCAGCTGCCTAATGTCACCGGCCTCTGCTTCAACCTCAGAAGAGATATCCCCCTCCCATTTCCACTTCTCACTATCCTAAAGCAATTATCAGGGGCCACTGCAGGTCTGAGAGCAAGCTCAGATGCTCCATGGAGGTGTTAGAAGCCACAAGATTCAGGCATGATCATCTAAAATGGGATGGCAGATAGCTGAAGAACTAAAAAGTGTCTAAAGAACATACAGAAACCCTGTGGGTTGTTCTGTTTTCTCCAGTAGAGTCTTAAGATTCAACAAACTTTTTGCTGATTTTGGAAAAAAGAAACCTAAATCAGAGAAAAGCTAGTGCTGCTCTGAATAAAGATCACCAGAATTTTTAAGCAGGGCTAAAATACATGTATTTTCCCCCAACATTCATTTTTCAGAAATCTCTTAGTAATGTTTGTTATAAGACAAAAAAAAAAAAAACCACCAAAAAACCAAAAAAGCCCACCACAGAATATTTCAGCAGGGAAGTTATTAGCATTTACTGCTTAGATCTGGCATGCAGAGGTGCCAGGCAACCTTGAAAGCAGACTGTGCTGTTGGCTCAGGCCACAGTCTGCAGTTGTGCCTTTCTTATCTGAGTAATGTAATATGCTAAGAATGACTTCTAGCTTTCCTGCATTATGTTCATCTGCTTGAGAGTACTGTTCAGTGGTATGAGAATGACCAAATATTTATACCTAGCAATGACCTACCTACATGATATTTGAATACTTTCATTTAAATCTGTTTAAGTTCTATCACATACCTTCCTATTTGTGCTAATCTGTGTGGCCTTTCTGAGGGCAGGTTGATTGTCAAATATCAATAAATGGAACACACAATTGTTTTTATCATATATTAAATGGTCTGTATGTACAAGCTTATCAGAAAGAGCATATTTGTTCTGGTAAATGCATTACCTCACAGCTTGCTGAAAGAAGCCTGGTCACAGTTGTTCCAACTTTCTCTCTGGAGGCAGGGGACATTATGCTATGGGAGACCAGGCTCACTGATGTAGCAGAACCAGGCACAGGATCTTCTCCTAAAATTGGATTTCCTAATCCTGCTCCCCAATCTTTCTGCTTCTCTGTCTTCGGCATACATTTCATTCTGTCAGTTCTCATACCTACTAGTGAGGAAATCTTTCTTTCCCGATGACCAGAAACAGACATTTTAAGATTATGTATGAAACTTACACATTTCACAGAATTACAGAATCACAGAATGGGTAAGGTTGGAAAAAACCTCAGGGGGTCATCTAGTCCAACCTCCCTGCTCAAACAGTTGCCACCTTCAATTACTGGTCATGAACTTCCTACTTCTTCCAGGGAGTGTTTCTATCCAACAAACAGAAATTAACAAAATGGATTATTCCATATCATCAGTGGATTATTTACACCAAGCCACTCAGTTAGGAAAATATTCTTATTTTGATTAAATAGGTCTCACACAGCCTATTCAGAGCTCTGGATCGTTTACTCTTAGGATTTGGTATTTGCTCATCTCTAGCTTTGCTCATTCACTTTCTCTGCTGTGATAGATTGTGGGGCTGTGCCATGGGATGATTATGGAAATAACTGCTCTCAGAGCCCAGCTCAGTGACTCAGAGGAAGAAAATCTGGGTCTCAAAGAGCAGATTAAAAAAGTATGGGATTAATATGAATCACTAGTGCAGAACATTTTTGTGACTTGTGTCCATCTAAAAGTACGAAACAAGAGAGGGTACTCTATCAGTGTTTCTGTGCTGCTTTATAACTCACCACAAGTGTAGCACTCAAAGGAATAAATTGCTGCAGTGTGCCAGGTGGATGAATATGTGGATCATTTGTCTCCTGCTGCTAGAAGCATCTTGTAAAAACGTCTGGTGGAAAAATAATGTACCTTCTCCGAGAGAGACGTATTCTTGATGGAACAGGTACCACATTAGAGAGAGTGATGGAAGTTCTTTTTAGTTACAGCAGAGGGAATATTTTGGATATACCTCAGCTTGTAATATTCTGCATTATTTTTCTTGGAAACTTTATGTCTGCTGCATAATTGTATTGCTCACTCTAACAATGCCTTTGTTTTCATGTAGCCCACTGATTTCTTTGGGGCTACATATCTCATTACTTTTAAAAAATAAGACATCCCAGTGTAGTCTATAAAAACTGACCTGATTTGGACCAGAGAGCAACTACCTGCCTCAGATCCTCAGAGTTTTGATTTGATGATACATGAGCCCATTAGTGTCAATAGTGACTTGAGGAACATTGTGATTACTTTTGCAGTCCTAAGAGTGAATCCAGTTTTCATCAGAGGGCCTGATTTTTCACCATGGTGCTCCTATTTCCACTAAATGCATACATCCCAGGACTGCCAATGGATTGCCTGCAAATGACACAATTGAAATCCCACTTTTTTTAGTGCCTGGAGGCAAGAAGAATATTGCTCTGTCTTCCTGATACATTGATTCCAGGAAAATAGTAAAGAAGAAAGACCATCTGGCTGCAGTTGAGAGACTTTTGAAATCTTTTGAACGTCACTTTCCAATATGTGCACACTCCGTCTCTTACAGGTTCCATTTGTAATTGCAGAGAAAGTTGGATGTCTATTGCCTTAGCACTGAGCCACGAGTGCTTGAAGTCAATGAGGAAAGTGAGAAGGGACGAGTCAACAGTATGATTGATCTGAAGGAAAAGGTTGTCTCCACTGAAAATAATGGTGACTTGAAAGAACATTTTTCCAAAGCAAGGAAATACATACGGGTGTCAGTAAACAAAGACAAGGAGAATATGCTGGTTGAACTCGCTGAAGACAGCTTCTCTTTCTGCATTCTGCCTGGGACATGGGTTGGGTGAAGAGCTGGAGGTGATCCATCACTAGACTCTGTTAACTCGTGGCCTCCTGTCACGAATCTCTGTGTGCTTATGCTCCAAATGCAAAAATGTTGTGCCCTTAGAACCTGAATAACTACATGTATTTGAACTGAATTTGGTTCTAAACTTTAAAACACTGTTTTCAGACTGTTCTGAATGAAACCAACACCATGCTTTCTACACAGGTGAGCACCAGAGAGGTTGAATCTGAGGAAGTATAAATGTAAACGCACATTCAGTTGTAGTGTCAACATTTTCAGATTCTGTCATTGTCCCTCTTCTGGGCAGGGGAAAGAGACTGTGGTATTTCAGTAACCCTGATAAATCTGTTGATGGGATTTTTTTCTTCTTGTTCTGCAGGCTGGTCACATAAAAGAATGGGGGCAGAATCGTTTTTCACACTAGTGGTTATTTAGAATAAAAATATATTCAGCTTTATGTTTCAAAAAAGAGTCCCCCAAACTGATCTTCCAGGAATTATAAACTAATGCCTGGGAAGTTATTTCCAAGCTGCACTTCCACATCAATTCTTTTTATAGTCAAACGTATTCCTCCTCAGCAAAGCTCAATTTCTGCTGAAATTATGGTAGCCAGCCAGTGAATACAGATGAGATCAAATGGATAATGGCTATGTACTTCTGTCTAAAGGAAATATGTCTGCAGCTCTCTCAAGCAGAGAAGCTTGTGCAGCAGAGTGTAACTGCAATGCCATCATAGTGAGAAGGGCTTTTAGCACCCCAAATGTACCTGGGAGGTGGGGACACCCAGAAGTAAATGAGGAAACAGTGGAAATGGAAGAGGTTAGTGTGTGAGAAGGCTTGGAAGGGACAGTGAGTAGATTTAGTGGACACAAAGAGTGTGGAGCTCACGTGCAGTCAGAGGGCTGTGGTTTGAGCAGAGCTGTGGGAACCTGGTGGGCTGCTGCACACCATGGTCAGGGGTGCTTGCAGGGTGCCTAAGAAGGATCAGCAGGCAAGAAGAGGAGCAAGGATTGCATTCTGTATAAGGGGTTCATTCCCTGCACAAAGCTTGTGAGTGAGTGTGGAGATGCACTCAGCCTGTGAGTCAAGGTCAGAGGAGGCAGGAATGTTAGTGGAGATTAATGACTGAAGTGGGGAATCTGTGACAGTCTGCCTGGTCAAGAGAACAAATTGGATGGATCTGTCTATAGAGGGGTAGGAAAAGTGGTTTTGATTTGAGGTCTTGGTGTTCATCTGGAAATCTACTGGAAGGGGAAAAGAGCATTTTGAAAGCTGAGGCAGTTCCTAAGTAGCATTGGTGATAATATCTTAAAAGCAAGTGCTAGGGGAGCCAACTGTGGTAAATCCCTACTTCTGCTGCTCACAAACAAGAAAAACCATCTGAGGCTATTGACTCCTGAAATAAAATTATTTCAGGATCAGGAAAAAGGTTGCAAAACTATGCTGCAGAGTTAGGACCTGGGACTTCAGGAGAGTGGACTGTGACTTATTTAAGGAATTGATAGGCAGAATCCCTGAAAAACTGCCAAGAGAGGAAAAGTGCAGAGGAAATCTGGTTGATTTTTAAATAAATCTGAGGAGATTTCATAACCAGCTACCCTGTTATGCAAGAAGACCGGGGAGTTTAGCAGAAATTTGGCCTTGTTTGCCTTAGCAAGGAGCTTCTTGAGGAGCTGAAATACAAAAAGGAAGATTGCAAATAGTAGAAACATGGACAGGACACAGAGGTGGAGTACTGGAGTTCAGACCCATACCGGTGAAATTAGGAAGGCCAAAGCCCAGCTGCAGATAAAATTAATATGGGGCACAAAGGCTAGAAGGTAGGTGGCCACTGAATGGTAGAGCTTCTCTGCAGAGACACTTCTGCCAGAAGGGCCAGGGCCTCCACCAGTCCCCTGGACCCTCTGTAACAGTTTTCAGCAGGAAGTTGTACAATCACAGAATGTTAAGGGGTTAGAAGGGACCAAAACCACCATCAAGTCCCAATTCCCCCTGCCATGGGCAGGGACACCCTCCATTACACCAGATTGCTCAAGGCCTTATCCAGCCTATCCTTGAGCACTGCCAGGGTTGGGGCATCCCCAGCTTCTCTGGGCAAGTCTGCTATTTGGGGCAATGAAAAAGAAAACCTGATGACTATACTTTTCATGAATCCACTAATTTTGTTTGCATTAAGGACACTGTAATTAGGGTGGACCAAGTATATGTATATAGTGTGAACCAGAGTCCCCATTTGGCATAATAGTGTTCATTACCATTAAGAGGGCTTCATTTTGGAGGGGTTCATTGCTTGCTTTTATGGATTAATAGTCTTCAATTTTTTCCCATTCACATTTCCTGTTTCCCCAGAGACACAGTAATAGAAATTTACTGCCAAAGGCTGCACTGCTTTATACTGCAAAGTTTGGGTGTTTGAAAGTTAAAATGAGACATAAATAGTTGCATGCTTTTACAATTGTATTTACTTCCAAACCACGTTGCTTCCTGGGGAAATTATCCTTGTGGGTCTACTCTTACCAATGTCTTCTTTAGCAGGAACAGCTGCAACTCGTGCAGGATGAAAATATCAGGCTTAGCAAGCCAGTGTGCAAGCTAAAGGCTCTGAACTGTTGGAAGCAAAACACTCAGAAGGCACAACTCTCTGCTAAGCTCAGAGATGCTGAAAAGATGATATTTCCTTGCCATTTTCATCTGTTGTTTTGTCTAATTTTTTGTAAAACTCGTGGTCAGATTGGAGAGGCTTATGGAATAATGGTGAGCCTATAGAAGCTCCTGGTAACTGCAGATTTTAGGTAAAAATTCTAAATTTTTTCCCCACTGTACTATGGATATAATAGTGGTCTTCAGATGGGAAGAATGTGAAACAAAGATCTGATGCTTGCTTGAAGCAAGAGTTTAGGAAGTATGTGTAGCTTATAGTATTCTTAATTCTGTCATCAACTCCAAAAATGAATTATAACATTGCATCAAAATTTACTATTTCACAACAGACCAGAAGGTATAAAAGACAAGACAGACATACATGAAATGAAAATGAACTAGATTGTTGTTTGGGAAGTGGTGGCATTTGTTTACTTTTTTCAATTGGTATCTGCTTAAATTAAGCAGAACACAGAATGAGGCTTATAAATTTAATTAAAGAAATACAAGATTAAGGACAAAAATTACTAAATTAAACTAAAGTGAAGATAGATGGAAAGAAAAGTGCCTCACTGCTTTAAATGAAGCTGATTAGGATTGAACAGACTATTGATTGTTATACGGGCTAATTAGCTGTACATGTCAAACAAAGGAAAGCAAAATGGATCATATCTGTTAACTTAAAAAGGGTGAAAACAAAATAGGGTTTTGTGTGCTTGTTAATTTTAAACCCTAATAAAATGGATGTGCATACAATTAGTTCAGCTGTATCAGGGAGATGCTAAATCAACAGACTATTTTACTAAATACCTTAGTCAAAAATTGATTGAATTATTGCAAATTTGTGGATTTAAATAAGAAATGAGAGCTTTGTTCACAGGATTAAAAAGAAAAATCTGACACTGAGAAAAATTTTGGGGAGAATTTGGCTTTTTTAAAATTAGAAACTAGTTCATTTCACTCTGGCAGAACTTTCTTGTGTTTGACTTTGGAATGATCCCAAAAATCTAAGAATTTGTATTTCACTGTCCCCCACTCCAAGTGCAGAGGATCCTGGACCCTGCTTTTCTCAGTTCAAATGGCTGGGAAAGGAGAGAGGGCTGCTGAATTTGTGCCTGATATAGTAAGATGTATATATACACACACACATATATGTTTGTGTTTAAAAGAAACAAAAAAACCCTGCCTGGAAGGAAAACAAGCTTCATCACACACATTTTTGCTTTGGAGACAATGAAGGAATAAACATATTAGTAGATGGACAAGTCTTTCCATGGCGTAAGAAAGATCAAGTTTTGCATTGCTCTGAGGTTATTTGCACACAAGAACTTGAATTGCTGACATGTAAATAAAATTACAGATGTGCAGTTGTACCCATAGGAAAGATCATCTCACATTTTCCCCTTTAGAGGACCCCTCTTTTCCATCCTCTTCCCCACTCCGCTTTAAAAAAGGTCCAGCTTTTGTTAGGAGATAAGAACAATTCAATCCCAGTTTACTCAAAACTCTCTGAGAGACTGACCTTTCTAAAACCCCACCTCTCTAAAACAGAGAGAAGATGACTGCTCTCATATTTTTTCTGTTATGTGCTTTCTATTTACAGGATGCTCTTCAAAATAAAAAAGAGTGTCTGAAGGCTGCTTCATTTCAGAGGCAGCCTATGTCTGTAAGGAGAGCTCTTGCAAAACCTCAAGCAGACATTGTCCAGCTAAAGAAATGGCTCCATAAACTGGTACCTGAATTCAACAGCTCCTGAATCCCCTCTCCATCTCACTTGCTTTAACGAGGACTTTGCCTGCCTTTATTCTAGGAGAGAAATGGATGAAGAACTAGCTACACAATAGTTACTGAAGCTGGGTGTGCATTTTATGGCATCGAAACAATGTGTTTGTCAGAGTGTTCTCACCATCTCAGGCAGAGAGAACTAGGGAAAAAACCTGTAGCAACTTGGAAAAAGTTCCAGTCACATACCAAAATGACACCTACAGGCACTACATTTACATATGTCATCAGCAGTGCTGGATGTAAGGTTTAGTAATGCAAAAGACACAATTAAATTTCTATTCCACAGATTAAAAAAAAAAAAAAAGAATTACAGATATTGAGGTTATTAGTCTTCTACCCAATCATTAAATTTCAAGGAAACATTCAGAGATGTCATTAAAACCAGAAGAAATTCATTACATGTTTTTTTGGTTGGTTTTTTTTTTTCCCCAATATGAACACCTTCATGGATATATCACTAAGCCAGCAAGCTGCCTTTCACTTCTACACATGGCTGCACAAGAAGAAATGCCCCATTCCTCAAAGTCAGACTGAAAAGCACACCCTTCACTTGCAATAACCTTAATGCCAGGCAACATTAATGTATGGAAAATAAGTCTTGTCAAACCAACCTCATTTCATTCTGCTGATAAAATTACAAGTTAGATAGATAAACATTATCCTATTTGGAAGGGCCATGTGGGTTAGCAGCACATAAATTTTGTATTTTAAATTTCAGTATAACACCATATCAATAAAAATGCTAAATGGATTGAGAACTAGATTTTTTTTGACATATAAAAATGCATCATTTTCATTAAATTTAGTTGGTTTCTGGTGGGTTTCTACAAGGGTTGGTAGCAGAGCTATCAGTATACATTTTTGTCACAGGCTTGGAAATAAATATAAAATCATATATTATAAAAATAACCAATGATATATTTGGGAAGAAATGTTGGTGAATTTGATAAGGCACATACAGTGAATAACCATGTGAGCAGAGCAGGAGTACAGAATCACACAGGTACCTCAGTAACTTGGTTATCCCTCTGAGAAGTATTTCAGTGCCTGCTTAGATGACAAATGAGAAGAAAGCAGGGCTTGTGCAGGACTGGGTGACTGCATCCCTGGCCAGGACAGAGAATTTAACACAGAGATGAGTGGCTGTGTAGTGTGGTACCGGAAAAGATCGATGCGGCAATCTTTTAGTTTATAAAAAGGATAACAGTGCAGATATAGTGAAAAAGAGTTTGTAGCTCTATGTACAACACAGAAATACTGCTGCTGGTTCCAGGGTGTACTACATAAAACACAGGAGAAAACAATGAGGGAGTACAGAGAAGAGTTCCAAAAATTATTTGAGGGCTGCAGGAAATGCTTTCTAGGAGAAGGCTCAATCTGTTTAGCCTATTTGAAAGAAGAGTGATGTGCCTACAGTCTAAGTATAATTATGTTGGGAGAGAAGACCAGACATTAAAAGGTTCTTAAGGAAAGGTAAAAAGCTTCAAAGTAGAGGCCAGAAAAATTGAAAAAGGGGAAATTAGAAACAATGTTCTCAAAATGTGATTAAGTCATGACAATATGGCTAACGCATTATTATGAAAAACAAATGCCTTTTTGGGTAACATGGATTAGCCAAACCAATTTACTCATTCCAGTGCAAGGGTAATGAAGGTAAAGGTGTTATCAAAAAAATCACATCTGGTAGATCAATTGTGCCATTCTGAGCTTATTAGTCTATGAAACTCCAACCTTAGTAAGGCTTAGAGAGCTCTCCAGTGAAAAATGTTTGGGCCGTGACTGCTTTAAATTCTGTGTTCAGATTTTTCAGCAGAGTGGAGTTCCCTTTGGGTAATAAATTGGTTTTCTTCACTGACAAGCTGTCAATTTACCTTCAGAAGACCCACTGCATCTATCATCTTTCTAGCAGCAGCTTTTGTTAGTTTTGTTTTCTTTTGGTTTCTGACATCAGCTTACGATTATTTCCTTTCCTCCTAATTCCTTTCTTACCATTATGATGATGGTATTTACCAACAGCAAGCTTAATTTCACAAACCTTGGCTCTACAGGAGGGTTTGTCCTGATGAGAGTGGCTTGTAATACCATTGCATTTGATTGACGAAGAGATTCTAACATGTAGCCATACTGTCTGTCTCTACAAACTGTATAAACAGAAATATTTGAAAAAGCTGTGCTCATTTTCCCCCTCTTTCCTTTTTTATGTGTTGTTTTAAAAACAAGTTTCACGTGCAGAACAGAGGCTGGTTGCAGAAAGCAAATTACAACAAAATGAGGAAATTGGAAGCAACTGAACTTTTTATTTGCAATTGAATGAGTTCTCCATGTGAATGTTGTTTTGAGACTTCTCTCTCTAACAAGCAATGATACAAATACAGCATTCTGTTCCTAACTCACCTTACCCTTCCCTTGTGCTCCCCATTTTCACAACCCAGATTTTGTTTTGGGTTTAGGTCTGACTGGGTTTTTTAGAAACTAGGATAATTCAGATTTGTTTACCAACATTTCATTATCTTCAGTACCAATGAAGACAATTTGGGACTGGGTCTCTCTTCATTCGGTTCAGCTGGGCATGATATCTGAGAATTGATCATCAGGGTTTAAAAGGAAATCAAAAAGGTTTGTGTGTGTGGGGGAAGTGGGATTAAGTAATCTAAGTTTGAAGTGTTTATAATTGCATGTTTTAGAAACAAAAGCTGTTGGAAGTAGTATAGAGAAAGGTACAAACAACCAATGACTGCCAAGACATGAGTAATCTGTACAATGAAAGCTAAAACCATGGAGAAGCTGCTTGAAGAGAAGGAAGAAAAAAACCAGAGAGTGAAATGCCTCTGAGGGAAGCTGGAAAACCTTCTAAAACAAACTATCTTCAACAAAAAAGGGGGCAAGAAAGAAATGCAGCAGATATACTCATAATGCAGAGTTGATAAAAGGAAATACTTGCATTTCTGAAGAGATGTCTCAAGTTTTAACACTGTCTGATCACATAGATCTGAGTGTGTCCCTTCAAGTGTCTGAACTTCAGAGCTTTTCTGTAGCCATCCAAGTGTACTGGATATGCAACAGGAACCTTGGCCCTGCCTGCTGGGGGCTTTAGGGTCATGGTCCACTTGTTGGGGGCATCTTGTGCACCAGGCACAGCATCTCCAGCCAGGCAAGGGAGGGGATGGTCCTGCTCTGCTCTGCTCTGCTCTGGGGCAGCCTCACCCCGAGTGCTGGGGGCAGTGTTGGGTGCCACAATATAAGAAAGACATTAAACTATTGGAGAATATCCAAAGGAGGCTACAAAGATGGTGAAGGGCCTTGAGGGGAAGCCATATGAGGAGCAGCTGAGGTCCCTTGGTCTGTTCAGCCTGGAGGAGACTGAGGGGAGACCTCATTGCAGTCTGCAACTTCCTCAAGAGAGGAAGCAAAGGGGCAGACACTGATCTGTGCTCTGTGGTGCCCAGTGACAGGACCCAGAGAGGGAATGGCCTGGAGTTGTGTCAGGGAAAGTTTAGTTTGGATATCAGGAAAAGGTTTTTCGCCCAGAGGGCAGTTGGGCACTGGAACAGGCTCCCCAGGGAAGTGGTCACAGCACCAGCCTGACAGAGTTCAAGAAGAGTTTGGACAACACTCTCAGGCACAGGGTGTGACTCTTGGGGATGGTCCTGTGTAGAACCACAAGTTGGAGTCGAGGATACTGATGGGTCCCTTCCAACTCTGCATATTTTATGATTCTATGATTGTCTTTCTGATACTTCTCAGGACCATCCTGTTGAGCCTGGGTCAGTATCTTTGCTCTAGAAAGTGAGCAGTATTCTCCATACTTTAGAAGTAAACTGCCAAAGAATTTGTGTAAGGTGCTGGTGCAGAGGGAGTGGGTGTGCAGTGTCAAACAGAACATGCTGGCAACCCTGGGGAGACTGAGGGAGCTGCAGCTAAAGCAGCAGCTAGCTGGGTTTGGTGGCCCTGGGGGATTTGGATGTGCCCCAGGCCTCTGCCAAAATGGCCATTCCCATCACCAGGCTATACAAGGAACTTTGGAGCCTCACTGCCTCCCTGCTGGAGCCATGTTCCCAGGCCTGCAGTGTCTGTGACATTTTCCAGGCAGGGCTTTGACACCAGTGCTGCAGAGCTGACAAACTGCTGTCCTTTCGCTTTATCTACTCTGCACCGGACATGAACTCTCTGCCCTTACTCTGTTTCACATTGTTTCACATTGTCACACATTACAACACTGTTCCCCAAACTCTGGACTACCAGATGAATGTACTGGGAAGGGAATCCTTTAATCCAGTCAGACCACAAAAATTGCATTAGTTTTTACTAAACTGATGCCATTGTACTGAACTGATGTATTGAGACTAAATCTTAATGTACTAATCATTGATTTAGTGTAACTGAAATCAGATTCACTCTTGTCTCCAGGTAAAAGGTGTTGTAGAGCTTTAACTGCTTCAATTTAAAAACTGTTTTGGCCAAGTAAATACAATCTCTGTGTTTAGCACAGTTGGTAGAGTAGGCTCTTGGCTGTGAAATGTGCAGTTCTACTTTTGTTGTATAGCCTTCAGAAAAAAAGTACTGTTTGGGAACCACTTGATTAGACTTTAACTAGATGAATCCATCTACCAACACTTTTGCTGCCTCAAAAGCCTCCTTACCCTTGCTTTCTTGGTCTACTGAGGAAAAAGCTTTCTAAGTATCTGAATGTCTCTCCCCCAAATCAAGCAAAATATATTCTGTCTTCAATCTTTTCAGGCATCAAGGTGAAAGCATGAACTGTTTGTTTTCCAAAGTCAGGATGAAAAATGCCATTCTGCTGGAAATCATTTCTCAGGCTTCTGGCATGTTTTCTAAACAAAATCATATGAGAGACTTTTACACAGCCACAGCAGTTGGTGTAGACACATGAGGCCACTGATTTCATAGGTGTCTATCTTTGATGGGACTCTGAACTGTTTTGCTTTGTTTAAAAAATAACCCTTCAAGAGATCAGAGATGCCAACAGCTGTGTCAGCCTTTGAGGAGACCAGAACAGAAAAAACTAACTACAGTGCACATGCTTTTATTGCCACACAACAGTCTCAGCTGCAGCTAGCACCTATGTGGTCATTAACACCAACAAACTTCAAGTATAAATTCAGTTAGCAAATGAATTCAGTCTGTGTGAGAGGTGAGGGAAAAGCTGCTGTTTTCTTTCACACACCTCTGCTCTGAAAATAGATGTGGGGCCTTGTCTAATAAGGGTTACCTGCAGAGAACAGTGAGGAAAAAGCCTCTTTATTGTTTTTATCTCCCTCCAGCAATGCCTGAAATCCAGATTCCTATTAAACAATAAGGAGAATGTCAATTTGCACTATCCATGCTTGTGCCAGTTTGGACAAATTTGGAAGAAAATATCCTCTAATAGAAGGCAGGTTACAACCACCCCTCCCCCACCAGATTTGGAAAAAAAATAATTTCCCCAGAGGAAAGTGAAACAGATAAAAAACTATTTATTCAACAAACACACAGGGAAAGGATAATAATGCTAAACAATAAAACCTCTCGCTATGGAGAGAAACCTGGGAAGATTGCAGAGCCCTTCTGTAGGTGTGGTCTCTCTCCTCCTCAGAGTTGGGTCAGTGTGGGCCCACCTCTGGGGCCTCGATGGAAAATTTTGCCAGCATTCTGATGTTGTGGAACAGTCCAGGGGAGAAAAAGGGAAAAACCAAAGTCCCAGGAGCGCAAAGTTCTGTCTCCCTCTGGAGAAAAGGAGCCAAAAGCTGCCTGAAAAGCAAGCAGGGTGCTTCCTCCGCTTTTGCTACCACAGCAGGAGAACGCAGAGCAGTGTGTGTCTGTGTCCTTGAACAACTGCTTTGAAAAGTTCACTCGGTTTTTTTTCCTGCCCCCTCTCAGGCTCAGTTTAAAGGCACAGAAAGGCACAAAATTATTTTTTTGGCATAGAGCAGTGATAGGGGATACACATCACAAAGTCACCCCAAGACAATGCTGTACTTTGCATTCAGAGGGATTACAGGTATGTTTAGCAAAGCTGTAATTATGGATTATTTCAACCAGAGAGAACTGATAGCCACTCCTTTACATGAGTACACAAGGACATCTTTCCCTTTAAATCTAGGCCCCTGCTTTGAGGCAGAGCCTTTGGATTATGAAGTTTTGTTGCTGCCATTAATCCTTTTATCATCTTTTAGATACAAAATCAGTTAACCCAAGAGTGCAGTTTAGATTGGGAGACAGTTTGATGAACTGCAGTGTCAAGTTTATGATCTGGAAGCTGCAGTTTCCCAGAGGAATGTGACTGCAGGTAAAGAAGGTTGTGAGTTATGTGTCCACGTCTCTGAATCCCTCTTTAACCTTTGAAGGAACAGGCAACTTAAGCCAAATATAAAAGAGAAGAGGAACTGGTCTGTAATGAAAGCATTTAGATAGAGGAGAAAGACTAAAAACAACCTTCGGGAAAAGTCAGACAACTCAAAAGCCCTATCTGTGCTTTCTGACACCACAGCTGCTGAAGTTCACAACTTCACAACACAACCAGTTCATAACTTTAAACCGTAATTTGTGTTGTCTTTTGCTTTGTAGGGATATCATGGGAAATAAAAGGGGAGCTGCATTTAGGGTCGAGGCAGTTGGGAGACAAAGGATCCCAAGTGGTAGGAAATCAGGCTTCAGTAGTGGTTCTGTTCTTGGAAAAGCTTACTTAGAAACCATGTGGGGCAGTCAAACAAAGCTGTATCCTTGTAATTCAGTTAGATAGTTGCCTATGATTGCAGGAGCTTTTTAGAGGCTTTCAAGACAGCAGGGAGAGTTTTCTAACCCTTAACTGAATTTACCTGGAAATTAAATCTTTTAACAGAATTCTTTCTTCTCAGCTGTTTGTTATGTAATTTTTACAGGTAATGCTTATGTAATTCATGTAGTTTTAAAAGCTTGATTAGGGATTTCTACTCCTACTTGTCTGAAGTTTCTGCTTTTTTTCTGTGCTATTAAAATCCTACTGTCAGTCTGACAAACACATGCAGAAAAATTGATGGGCAATACCTAATTTTCTAGTAAGTTAACAGGAAAAAACTTCAATGATCTTTCAAGGTCCATTTCTGTGCTATGAAGAATATAAACTTAATTTCAGTTTCCTGCTGCAGGAAACTAAGAAATGCTCACCAACTCACTGCTGAAGACAAGACACAAAGCAAAATCAGAAAATAAAGAAATGGGAGATATCTTTAATTAATGCTACAAATATTTGGCTTCTCTGGCTTTAAGCCAGACAAGTTCCAGGAAATAGTTGGTGCAAAACTTTTAAGTCACACTGATGCCACTGAGCTCAAGGAGAGCAGCCATGACAGATTTATTTTTTCTCCTGCAGTGAGTTACTATTGTTAAAGATGATGCAGAGCTGGAAAAATTGTCTGAGGAGCTTGGATTTCTCTGTACTTAAAACAGGAGCTCCATCAAACTATAGACACATAGTCTGACATGCGTTAAAACCCCACAGTGTATTGTAGCTACCTTTTCACCTCTGATGTTTTTATTCCTATGTCTAATATTTAATGGATACTGTGAAGTTTTGATTTTTTTCCATTTTGAAAAGGTAGAAGGAAGTTTGCACAGCTGTTGTCCCACAGTACAAACAGTGTAAGAAATAATTTTCCAGATAATAAGTCAATATTAAAGGGCTATTTTTTTAAGCATTAACACTAGTACTTCTGATAAGGCAATCCAGGCTTGCATCATGTAAAGATTTGCCTTTTCTGTTAAATTGATTGCACTGTGCCACTGACCTGACTTCAGACCTATAGTACTTGGCCAGATCTATCTATATAGGGGTGGCAACTCTTACTTGCAATAGCTGTGTTGTGACTGTAAAGGCAAAGGTGCTTTTGAAACAGATCATGTCAACTTCAGGCATTGCCCAGGGAGACTAAGACTTGAGCCAGTTTGTAAGAATAATCTACAGATTAGCAGTCTGAGCCATGTAGTGTAGGTATTTTCTCCTTTCACTTTCACATCCTCCTCTTCTTGCCTCTCCTATGCACTAAGTCCTGACCTGTCTGAGCAGTGTAGAACAGTTGCTGCTCTTCTTTCTGGGTTCATGTGATGTTTGTGTAGGCGGCCCTATGAAAGCCCTGCTGCAGATTGTGTGGACACCTGATGCACCTGGCCAGATGGGGTGGTTGTGCACTCTGGCCAGCTGCTCTCCTGCTGCTTCAGCAGAAGGCCAGAGTCCCTTGGACATGCACCCTGAAATAATGCCAGAAACAGCTAACCACAGCTAACATCTTGGATCATACCTGAGAAGTGTCTCAATTAACACATTAAGTGCAGGATTACAGCTACGCAGCAAAAACACCTTCATATTTTCAGCTAAAGTTAGTGGGAGATGCTAACACAGGGTGAAGAAGTGGTACAATCACATCACATTGCACACAGATATTAATCAGGGCTAAATCACATCAAAGCTGATAGCATGCAAAGCCTTTGAGTCAGTGGGGATTTTTCTTGGTAGTTGAAGGGTTGGCATTAAATGGCTGCATCTCTGTTTTTCAGAAATTAAATGGAAGACTGGAATTCACTAGGGAATTTGGTGTCACTGGGAACAGATCTTCACCTTTTAACACCTCTCCACAACTTTTAATCTTGGCTTTCAACAGGACCAGAAAAGACACAGCTGTGGGGAAAACAGTCACATAAAGCAGATTTGGGACAGCAGGAATCTTCTGCTTCACTAAGATGTCTCCTGCTGCAGGAATGAATGCTGATACACTCATTACTATGAATTGAAAGGGCATGGGGTGAGCTGCAAAAACTGCAGAAAATTTCAGGTTTTGTGAGTAGTTGCAACTATTTGCAAAAAGGTTTTATCCTACCTTCTGTTGAGATCGCCCATGAATTGTTTTTTGCAGACTAAGCAATATATTATTCCACTATACTATGCTGAATGTTCCAACTTGGGGTTCATTCTTTTTTCTCAGAGGTCAGAAATAACAGCTTTTGCATTTACTTGAGTTCTGCTTTAACTCTGTGTTAGTAACTCTTCGGGTTCTGCAGCTCAGGTCCAGGGTAACAAGCTGTCAGCATTACCAGCAGTATCCTTTGAATTTTGACCCAAGAAGGAGCAATGACAGAGGAGGAAACATTCTTAAGACCAAAGACAGTAAGTAATGATGGCATTGATAATAAGGTGATATGGTTGCAGAATGAGCAAATTTTTTGCTAGTCTGCAAGCTGTGATTTGTGCATAGACCCAGGCAGGTTTCATGTGGACATGTCAAATCTCTTTGAAGATTTATCTTTAAGAGCAAGGTGACAGTATGCATTGTTATTAAATGGGGAAAAGAAGTTCCAAAAATTGAGTAAGGAAAGGGAGCCAGAAGGAGGTATTTAGTTAGCAATGGTCTAAGAAATAATTTTTTTTTGAGTACCATGCCATGATTAATGACACTCCTTACATGTTACTTATGCTTCCAGGTGCCTAGCAGATGGAAGGAGAGAACAGCAAATAGGATATTACTACACTTAAATGAAAAGTTTCTTCCTACTGTCTTCACATATCTACAGCAACAAAAGCTGGTCCAGAAGTAAACCTAAATGTATTTTATAATCATTCCAGGTCATTTTAGAAAATGCCAGTGAACCGGCAACCTTAAAGTAAGAGAAGAGTAACTCACATAAATCAAAGAAAAGAGAAGCAGTAAGACTCCAGTGCTGTGCACATGTACTTCAATGCATCTGGATGCAGTGCTCAGTTCCAGCTCCAGTCATTCAGTCTGCTAATCCATTTTAGGTACTGGGTGATGCAGATCCTCTCTGCCTGAGCAAGAGCAGCACTTCATGTCCTCCCTTCACAGACAGCGCAGCACAGTACAGAAAGGCAAGGACATCAGTTGAAACTAAAAGGCTTCCTTTGATTGTGGTAACCTTGGAACATGGTGGTGCAAAGAACAGCTAAGTGCTTAGAGAAAAACATTGGTGTCTGGTTTTTATTTGGTTTTATTTTAAACTGCTTTCCTATTGCAACCCTTGCCTACCACATCCTGCCCAGTGCAGTGCTCTCACCCCCAGAGGCTGCTGCCTGTACACTAAACCTTTAATCTCTGTTTAAAGATGACTCATCAAAAACATTGTCTTGACCTTCTCTAACAGCTTCCCTGCCCTCCACCTAGAAAGGGGAAGAAGTGCAGCTCCTCCCACAATGCCAGAAGAAAACAGAAAAATGTTCATAAGTTTATCAGCATTTATCTTGCATGGAAAAAAGCTAGCTTTTATAGCCTAGCCAATAAAGGACTCAAAGTATCTTTCAGAGATGCATCAAATTGTATTGAAGCTTTTGATCAGTGACAATACTAATCTATGTACCTTTTGGCATCATCCACATGCCTGGATGCTTGTGAACACAAATAATCAAACACTTAAGCTCTATTTTTATAAATAACTAAGACCTAGAATTAAATTCAGGCAAAACTTAACAGCATTGCATCAGTTAAACACTGATTGAAAGAGCTCATAGTTGTGTTAGAAATGCTGCAGTATGTAGAGATACAGGATTCCTAGAATAGGGCTGACATCCTTCACCACTACTGGAGCAAGTTTTAATTCATGCACGCTTGCTGCTACATCAAAACAAGTCACTTTATTCTCAGAATGCTGAGGATTGAGCTCTCAAATAACATGAGTTCTTTTTAAGGTAGGCAATAAATGAAGGACAAGGTGAGTGATAACTATCCAAGGTCAGTTGTCACTAGAGAAGCCATCAACTGTGATTTTAGCACACTCCAGAAACCAAATGCCAGTTTGGAAGTAGAGCAATAGCATCAGTATGAAGCACTTAAATGTTGTTGCTGTAGCAGAAACGGAAGGGGTGTCTCCAGTAATCACAGCTTCTTGTTAAAACACCTGAAGTATTACTCAATATAGCAAAATTCAAAGACTATTTTAGAAAAAATGTTACACTTACAGGAGATTGTCTTCAGTAACACATGACTGGTACTATAGGGATAAACCATTGTGCACAGACTTTCAGTGGTGCACTGTAACAGAAACTGAATTCAGTCCTTAACTGCGTGCAGCAGATGGATGATTTTCTGAAGACATAGCATTTTTAATAACATCAGGAAGCTCTAGATTTCCTCCATTCCCATACAGCCTTTCCAGAACTATAACTAAATCTTTTGCAATTTCTCATCATATGAGACTGAGTTATGTCAGTACACATTCATACTTGATACACTACCCACATAAGCATCAAGGTCAGGATGTGAAATTGAGGTTTCTTCCCCCAGAGCTGGTTATCATTTTAGTCAGTCAGCAACCACAAAACTGCACACCCTCTCTTCCCTTACTCAAGCATATTAACAAATTCCCTGGCATGTGGGGACTGAGGGAACTGGCAGATGAAGCTGCAATCCATCCTATTTGAGAAGTCCTGGTAGTCCAGTTTAGTTTCCACTGACCAAAAAAGGGGAAATGTAACCCCATTTTTTAAAACAAAAATTTAAAGGGAAGACCCAAGGAACTGCAAGCCAGTCACTATCACCTTGGTGCCTGGCAAGAAGATGGAGCAGATCCACCTGGAATCTGTGCAAAAGCACATGGAAAGTTAAGAGGCAATTGGTGACAGCCAACTCACTATGGGCAAATCATGCCTGATCAATCTGGTGGCTTTCCACAACGGCATTACAGCATAGGTGGATGAAGGAAGAGTGACAGGCATCATCTACCTTGACCTGTGCAAAGTATTTGACATTGTCCTGCGTGACATCCTTGTCTCTAAACTGCAGACACGCATTTGGCAGACAGACCACTTGGTGGATTAGGATTTGGCTGGATGGCCACGCTCAGAGCTGCAGTCAATGGCTCAATATCCAAGGGGAGACCAGTGACGAGTGGTGTCCTCAGGGCTTGGTATTGGGACCAGCTCTGTTCAAAATCTTTACTGGTGACAGAGACAGTGGGACTGAGTGCACCCTCAGCAGGTTGCCAATGACACCAGGCTGAGTGGTGCAGTGGTCAAACTGCAGGGCAGGGGTGTCATCCAGAGGGACCTTGGCAGGTTTGAGAGGTGGGACTGTGCAAATCTCGTGAAACTCAGAAAGGCCAAGTGCAAGGTCCTGCACCTGGGTCAGTGCAATCCCAAACACAAATACAGGCTGGGTGGGGAATGGACTGAGAGCAGCCCTGAGGAGAACTGGGAGGTTTTGGTCAATGAGAAGCTCAACATGAGCTGGCAATGTGCACTCACAGCCCAGAACTGTGTCCTGGGCTGCATCAAGCAAAGTGTGATCAGCAGGTCATGGAAGGTGATTTTTGCTCTCCACCCTGCTCTTGTGAGAACCCACCTGGAGTACTGCATCCATCAGAGCTGTTGGAGAGAGTCTAGAGGTTGTCCAGAGCAGCTGTAGAGACCTCATCCCTGGAAATGTTAAAGCTCCATCCAACCTGGCCTTGGAGCAACCTGGTCTAATGGAAGGTCTCCCTGCCCAGGGCAGGTGAGTTAAAACTAGATGATCCTTAAAGTCCCTGCCAATCACAGCCAGCCCATGGTTCTACGCAATCAGGAAAGAAATAAGGCTCAGAGCAATACTCTCTTCGTGAAAGTCCTAACAGCCTCTGTGCAAGCACAGACAGCAGCCCCTCTTCCACCTGACATCCAGTATTAGACACTTTGCTGTTAGAAAGAGGAGTATTAAGCCTCACAACTTGTTGCAAGTGTAATGCTCAATGCATACTTTGCTCCTCTTTGGCTTTAAGTGGAAAACAAGAGTTAAGCTAACCTGGAAAAAACATTAGCTGAATGAAAATTCTTTTTGAGATAATTCTAAATCTGAATCAGTACTGTTAAATACAAAGTTAATACTGTATTTAGGAATAATACAGTAGTTAGGAGCTAACTCTTCAAACCTTGCATTCTTCCCCTTTCCCTTAGTATTTCTCAATTCCCAAGTCAGCAAGCAGACATTCCTCTTGTGGATTGCTCACATTAAAGAAAGTTCACAGGTAAAATTCCATTCAACAGATTTTATTTATCAATTTGGTTCTGCAATTACAACTGCTTCAGTTTTCTTCCACTGAAGACAAAATACAAACTTACAGCAACACTTGCAGAGAACATTCATATAATAACAGCTTGATATTTGAACAAGTTGGCTTCAAGAAAAAGCCAGATAACTTGAAGAGTCACTACGATTCAGTGCCAAAACTGATTTAGGGGCAAGTACAACTACAGATCTATGAGCTACCTTCCACTTCAAAACACAAGGCCAAGAAAAACTGCAAGTTGTTACTTCAGGTTTTTTTCTAGTACACAGCACAGATCAGCTGATACTGCCATTTCACAAAGGAGTAATTACTTTCGCCAGTGAGGCAGCCAAGCACATGGTGAAGATGTATAACCCAGCCTCCCCTCCCACCAAACAACTAAAAGGGAAACAATTCAAGCCTCAACTCTGAACTGTGGAATTACACCTTGCTGGCAAGGCTAATGAGCAAGTGGTGTGTAGTGCAGGCCTTCTGGAACGTGATGAAATTGACACAGCACAAACTTGAGTTTTTCAGATAGGCATTTGTACATGCCAGAGATCCTCGGCTCCCTAAAGTCTTGGAAAATAGCAATTGCTGGCACCACAACAAATTTAGTAACTAAGGCAAGGTATCCCTTCTACCCTTTTAAACAAAATTTGAGGCAAATGAGTAAGCAATTTTAAGGCACTTTAAACATTATTTTTAGTTTGCTTTACCAGCATACTCTATCAGCAACCTAAATCAGGATTAGCAAAGCTCATGAATAAGCATTTCAGCAACATTTTACAGAGCAACTTTTTTGTGGCAATGTTTTCCATGCTATGAAGTGTTCTGTAGGACTTTTCTGCAAGTGTCCCAAAAGAGCCCTTTAAGGCCAAAAATTGTATTACTAGGTATAGTTTGCTTTGCTGAGATACAGGCAAACTATCATATTTTCAAAAGAGTATTTTGTTCACTTCAAAGCACAGGATACAAGCTCATTGATTTTTTTTTTTAGCAAATAAATGCAGTAAAATAGATAGGGAAAGGACAGGTTTAAGTGATTTCACAATAAGGCCAAGGATATACCATCTAACTCACACACATACCGTTGCTGAAAACTGGCTGCTCACTGCTGTTTTCATAAACCTGAGCTGATTGTCTTAGTTTTTTTTAAAAAAACCAAAAGCTAATGAACTCAAATGTACAGTACTGGTGAGTAACCTCTACATTTTGTAGCAATTTGAGTTTTCTATGCAGCACAATAGAAACAACGCCATTCAAACTAGATGAACACAAGGAAGCAACAGCGTACACTTGAAGTTTCCAACTGAAGTGCACTTAATTTGCTTCATAATTCAAGTTCCACTGCCATGACTATTATCTGCTATCAATGCTATTTTTGTATTGGGTGCCAAATCCAGTCAAGTCAGAGCTAGTAAGACAGTACTACAGATTATCCCAAAACTGATGATTGAGGGATATCATCAGAAGCTATGCATTATGTGCTACCTTCACCACTCGATTTTTTCTCTACTTCCATTTTTCCTGTGTGTTTATTTTCACAGGTGCTCAAGTCAGTCTGCATTGGAGATGACGTACCTTTGATACTCAGATCACATGGCTGATCCAGCCAAGGGAAGAAAAGCCCTAAACTATTTGTCTAAACAGATTTCCTTAACCAGTTCACTGCAGGGTGACACAAACCTGAAGCCAGGAGGCAGGGAGGGGAAAGAAAAAAGGTGTAGACTGCAGTCCCAGGATTACAGCAATCCTGACTAGGATCAAATCAGCAGATCCTCTGAGTGACCCTTAACTGCTTCTTCAGCAAGCAGACACACAGGAGGGTAAAAAAGAAAAAAAACAACAACCCAAACTCCTGAAGTTAACTGCAATGAGTTTAAGAACTGTTTGAATTACAAAAACATCAGGATTTCCCAAACATCAGTATTTCAAGGATAAATGTGAGTTGTTGCCTTTTTGGACAGGGAGTGAACTGAATTGTATCAGTAATTTTATGGTTGGTCTTTGTAGGCCAGAACAAAAGGTAAACAAGTCAAAGCTTCTGTTTGTAACTGAACATGGCTGCACCATACTCCTCCCTAAAACAAAATCACTAAGGGACAGTTATTCTAGGGAATTCTTCTTAAACTGGAATGCTCAAGTCACATGTATTCTATATTCCCATGTAAAGCTAATATTAAGTTTTACATATTTTTGAGATAGCTGGGACATGCTTACAACCTACTGAAATTTAGTCTTTTAAGGCACTAATATTTATTTCCCCATTTGAAGGATTATTCCTACATCCACCCTCAACATTAATTGGAAATGGCATAGGAATTCTGTTTGGAATGAAGTATTTTATGAGGCAACTTTTATTCTTGTGTAAAAAAAAAAAAGGGCTATGTTATTCTGTTAAGACATTATCTAATTCTACATTTTTATCCATCTTTCTAGCAACACATTGAAAAAGCCATAAGCTACTATAACTGGTATTTCACTCCCTGAAATCAGTCACCAATAATTCACATCTTGATAAAACTGAAGGGATACTGTATCAGATGTAGTTTAAATTAGCCTTCAGAATAAGTCATTTCAAGATTGTCTACTGGACAGTGTTGCCACTGAATAAGAATCTCTGAACATTCTACATGTGGCATATCAAGACAAGTCCCACATCAGCAGCCACTAAAGGAAAATAAAACAGCCATTAGAACCCATGCAGCATATTGCAAGTAATCCTGTTGAAGAGATTCATATCACTTCTTGCCAAGTATAATGTTGCAAAAATATTCATTTAAAGTCTTCTTTTAGAGATTTAAAGGATATTATGAACTGCTGTCTTCCATGAGCAACAGAAAATATTTTGGTTCAGTGAACTACAGGTGTTGGGCTACTAGTCCATTACCAAGGGGCAGGTCCTAAAGCGTGTGGTAATTTCGGTCTTTAGATCTGCAGAATTTGTACAGAAAGAAAATAACAGCCTGCAGACCCAGAACAAGCACAATTCCACCTATAAAACTCGCAGCATCAAACGTAGATTTGTGTGGAACAGGTACAGGAGCCACAGTAGTAGTACCTGTTAACACCAAAACAAAATAGAAATTTTAAGTGCACAATGCTCACAACAGTTTTACAGACTTTAGTGCTGGATTCTCTGTACTAGGATTACTCAAAGCATCAAAACACCAATAAGAAAACAAAAAAAAAATCGAAGTAAAGCCATGCCAGCATCTGCATTTAGATTAGTGGTACTGAAATTCTGAATGCTGTTTGTACAAGGCTAGAGCTACTTATAGACAAACTGCTCTGGACCTCAATACTGAGCAGCACCCAGCTGGACTTTATTTGTACTTCAAAAAGCCAAAGCCTTCCTCCTTCACATAGAATATTTTATTGATATGCTCACATTCAAGACACATTTTCCAGACCTCCTTGCTCTAGTTTCTTTTCTTTCTTTTGTTTAAATTTAAAATAAATTGTTATCTTCCATCTACTGTACTTTAACTCAAGAGTTAGGCTTACAAAAACAGCTAAAGTCACAACAAATATAAGTCTGGAAGTAACAGCCATCTACTGATGGGTAGTTCTTAAGAGCTTTACTTTGTGACAGCTTTTCATGAAATGGCATATTTAGGACTGGCTTGGAAATAAAATACTTCAGCTTATTCCCATCACTGTAGCATAATTTCATTTAACAAAAACAAAGCATCCCATTATTATGCTGCAGAAACAAAATACCACCTCCCAAAGACAGGGGAGTTAACAAGTGACTTCCAATCACACTATTAAAATCATCCAGCTGATCTCATTTGACCAACATGTTTCTGACTTTTTATATCTCACCAATTAGCTCTATTTTTCAGGCTATATAACCTTGCTACTTGCAGACATGACCTTAACAAAATTAGACTTGCCATAAAGTTAGAAGTGACAACACCAGATACACCAATACTACTTTCAATAATACTTGCTGAGTCTTTCAAGGTGACACTTTTAAAGCGACCCTGACTTCTAAGTATTCTATGCTTTAATTATGGTAGTAGTAACAGTTACCTGAAGGAGTGGGTGTTGTGGTAGCTGAAGTAATGGTAGGCAGAGGAGCATGAGTAGTTGCATTGGTGACATTGGCTGTTTGAGAGAAGACAGTACATACACACCATAAACTTCAATAGCAAAGTTCACAAACACTGAAGTTCCCATGCAAATGATTCTTCCTGTTTTGCTTTGGCAAGCTAAGCTTTGCCCTCAGACTGTAACCCACAATTCAGGAGGTGAGCTGTGTGGAGTTAAGCCAAGTTTCTGCAATAAGGATTCTTTTCAAACTTGCATACTATCCAAATATTTCAAGGTTCTCCATAGATCAGTGATTCTTTGTTCAGACAAAAGGACTTTTCTTTCAAGCACTCATATAAATGCTGATACTTGAACAAGAATCAAGATATCTGTTTCAAGACAACTGAGAATCTGCATTGAGGCAAAGGACTTTAATTAAACAGCCATTACAGTCAGTTAGTATTAACTGTGCTAAAAAAGTACTTCATGTAATACCTCTAGACAGGAGATACACACTCTTTCTTCTCCTGTCCTCAAAACACTGTGAAGGCCATCACCAGAATAAAACCACTCACCCAAACCAAAACTGTCTCCTAAGAACTTTCATTATCAAGCCACATAAGCTGGGTGTCTGACCTCTCCCTGCTTCCCTAAAGATTAGTATTACTTAAAATTAATCAGTATTTCACCATGTGCCTGGGACAAGTATCAACATTTGTGGTTTTACTCAAAGCTGCTGTACATTAGGCTGTTTTGAGCCTAATCAAGTACCAACTTATCTCCCAGCTCCCTTGATCAGCAAGTTTTTAAAGATTAGATGATTTTCAAGAATTTCACTGTAGAGCTGGCAGATGAATTTTTGAACAAAAACCCCCCAAACTCCTGAGAATTCATGATTAGCGGAAATTACTGATTCAATTACGACTGAGCCAATTTTTAACACAGAAAATGTTTCCTGCCAATATAATTAAGTTTTCAAAAACCCACTTCTTCCAAACCTTGGAACCATTTATGCATCCTGTGCATCAGATGTTTAGTAGTCAAGCTACTACAGTGAACTGCAGAAGAAGCCCCTGTTTTTTTGTTTTATTCACCAGTTCCTAGTTTGCTGCCCTTCAGAGTTCAGTGCTACTGTATTACCTGTAGGAGTATGAGCTGTGGTGGTATTGGAAGGCGCTGTGGTGGTATTGGAAGATGCAGTGGTGGTATTGGATGGTGCAGTGGTGGTATTGGATGGTGCAGTGGTGGTATTGGATGGTGCAGTGGTGGTATTGGATGGTGCCACGGTGGTATTGGAAGAGGATGAAGGAACACTGGTAAGAGGAGAAGCTGTGGAAGCTATGAAAAAATAGATTTACATTAGAGAGATTAACAATGGTATTTAACTAAGAAACAATCCAACAAAACAACATCAGCAGGCACAGCTTTAGGAATTTCATACAGCACTGAGTTCTACTGTAGTTTTAGTTTGAAATTACAAAGCTTTTGAATCCACCATAGTAATATCAGAAGTTGCATGAATGAATACATGAAAAATCTTGTCACAGGCAGCCCAATCAAGCCAGTGTTGAACTGGCAACTCAAGATTCCTCAAAGTAAACCTGAGTGGGAAGAGCCTTAGTGTCCAAGCAGAAACTGTGCATGCTTTACACAGGAGAACACTACATATAGAGTACTGCTTCCCAACCTCACTGCAACTGAGACTGACCCTGAACTATCAACTACAAATCAGAGTTGGTTAGACAATTGAATCAGAATGGAGGAAAAACCAATCAAGAATCTGAAAGTTTAGCTACAGCTCCTGTTCTGAGAGTTGTTGTCGGATGTAGGTGCTGTCAGCTTTAGAAAAAAACCCCTCACAACTCCCAAGGACACAGAACTGTGAAGCCTCCTGCAACTTACTATCAGTTAATCACACATAGACAGCTTATCTAAACTGATACATCAGCAAGCCTCCTGCTGAAATAGCATGATGTCCTGGAAGCCTTTAATGCTCAGGCTCATCCAAGTGTGGTTATTTACATCTTGAACATAATTCAGTACGGTGGGAAATCAGAGCTGACTGTTTCTACAGAGATAGGTCAGATATATCAGAACCTACATTCTCTTGGCTACCACTTACATCTAGGCAGTCTAAGGCCACCTAAAAGGCCGCCTACGTTTTTCCCATGTCAATCCCTTGAGGCAGTGTTGAGCCAACACAATTGAGAGTCAATAAGGTATACAGATTGCTATCACACCTACGAAGAACCCCTACTAAGGGTGATGATTTATTTCCCTGAATTTGCAGAAGTTATACACAACAACCTCATAATGTCACCAAAAGTTTAACAGGAACAGATTGTAGAAACACTTCTCCTTAGGTATAGAACAAGGCATTGTAACAGCATGCTCTCTTTGGAAAGTACTAAAAAATGGTTCTTTCAGCACTCCTGATTAAGAGGTGATTGTTACAATTTTAGAAACAACAGAGAAGTGCAAGTCAAAAGGAATTATTTCTGACTGGCTGTCACCACTGCAAGGCAGCCCAAAGCAGGGTGGAAGCTTCAATTCTGTTGGTGGAGCCAGTCTCTTTAGCAGAACTGTTGAATTAATCTAGACAAGATTATTCAGAATTTTCATTTGCTGTTCTAGATCTTAAAACCAGACTATTTTAAAGTCTATTTCTTATCAGCATTCAGAAAAACTAAAATTGTGGGGCTTTCACAAAAGTGAAATTCAATACCTTATCTAAATTATTCATATCCTGCAAAACTGTTTTGCACAGCAAGCACAAAATTCTGAAGTGAATATGCAACTGAGCACATCCCTGGCATGAAGGTTTTATCTTGGGCAGTTCTATATCCCACACCCTTTATTTCAGAACTGCATGAAGACTTGTACTAATTAACAATTAAAACTGGAAGGTTCATAAGCTTTTCCTATTTACTGCATCTCAGATGACTTAGCAGGTGACTTTTTTGGTTCAATATGCAGCTTACTGCCTTGAAGACACTGACAAATTCCTCAGGATATGCTGTACCTAACAGGAAACACCTATTTTAATCTAAGAAACCGAGGTGGTAGCCAGGATTCTTGAAACAGCAACAGTAAGCAGTTAACTGAAGCACAATGGAATTGTGTATTTTAGTTTCACATATCATACCTTTAAACAGGAAGCAAAGGGCTTATTTACATACTTGTAGACACTTATGTAAATTGTTGAAGGTGTATCAACAAAAGGACAACAGACAAAGGAGTTCTAAACACAACTGCTTCACATTAAACCATGTGAAAGCTGAGTATCTAAATACTCACATGAACACTGTATTTCAGCTTGACACGCTTCATACTCAGATGGTTTTGCTGTTCCATTGACACACATGCTTCTGTTTCCTGTCAGAAAAGAAGAGACAAGGTATTTTACAGCAGATGAAGTCTTGAGACACTGTTCCTAAATTCTGATAAGCTGTTCAGAGGACAAACTAAACACTATCTGCTAGCCAAGATAACATTAAAGCCACTTGAATATATAGGACTTCAGTATTATAGAAATAATAAAAGAAGTTTTAGTGGTTTGTTTCACTACAGTTACATCTCCACTGAACACTTAGGCAATATTTAAAACACACAATTATGCACCATTTTGTTGGACCAGTACGGTTTTATGTTTTTTCTTCATAGCTGATAAAATCAAACAGTGTTTCTACTATTTTGTGGCATTTTCCAAGTTAAACATTTTGCATGTCTATAGCAGCATCATTAAAAAAATATCTTACTGTCTTAAAAAATTCTACATTCCAAGCGAAACTTTGTTCCAGCTTTTCAAACTGGTCCTTGACCTTGAAATTGTTGAAGACATCAGTTTGTTATTCTCTGTTTGCATACCCTTCTCCCTTAAAAAAGTTACACACATCTCTTGGGTTTTTGCAGGATGTGCCTGGTGGTTCAACACCCCATGCAGAATGAGAAAAATAGCTTCTTGTTGCCTTCACATATAGTATTTTCTGGTCATCTACAATCAAGTGCTACAAAAATCACTACTACAGTTAAGCTATTCTGTTTCTACCTCATGTAAGAAGTACTAATATACATGAGGAGTGCTTATGTAATCTGTATGATTTTGTCAACAGCAACTTCATGTCTTCCAGGACTGAGTACCAGAGATTACCTAAGTGTAGTTACATCCAATTCATCTGCAATGGGAAAAGCAAGGCTCTAACTGAGACCAGCTAATGCTTCTTTGGTTCTGTCATGCTCCCTTCAATGGGGTGCCATTCTCAGTTTTATGAACACTACTGTTAACTATTCTTATTTAATGAATTCTTCTCGCTTATTGCACTTCAGTTCAGGAGTAGTGCTTGTGACCAGCAGGCCCATGACAAAACCTCAAAAAGGACAGAAGCACAGAGCTGTGCCTGCATCTCAGAATCCACCTGTGACTCCCTAACAGCAAACACCGGTGACTTGTTTGTCCTAAAAACATTCTGAACCACCTGGAAAACAAGCTTATCAAAAGCACAGGTTTAAATCACAAGCCTTAAAAATCTGGGAATATTTTGAACATGTTATATATCTCAAGTTCTCAGGCGAAGACAGATAGGACTCCTGTTAATGCTTCATTAGGTTATAACCAACATCAGCGTAGAGGAAGCAGGTCTAGCTCAGTGTAGGGCTCTGCATGGTGTTAAGGAACCCATTCAGTGCAGGTAGCTTGGTGAGCAGCTGCAGTGAGAGCTACAGGATGAGCTCTGGAGGGTGAGAGGGGCACAAGGCTGGGATCTGCAGACTCTTTATATAACAAAGGACACGAGGACCTGTGGCCCAGCCAGGTGACTGGACACAGACACACGGCAGGGGCTGGTGATCCCTGATTTTCGCCCACAGACTGTAAGGGTATAAAAGTCCATGGATTCCTCTGCTGGGGGTCCTCCTTGGAGGCACCAGCTTGAGCTGTTTCTGTGTTACTGCACTGAGAATAAACTGTTTTATAGAACAAGACATCTGAGACTTTGCAGTGGGAAACCTGGGGCTGAACTGGTAAGGAAACCTGGTCTGACTGGGTGTGAGGGAGTGTGAAGGGAGCCAAGCCAGGCACCTATCAGGTCACTGGAGCCACCCACTGCAAAGGGGCCTCGGTCGTGGCAGTGAAAGTCTCTGGTGATGCGAGTGTGACTGCCAGAGGTCCCTGAAGGGTCAGGCAGGGAAGTTTCCTTAACACTGGCAGAGTAAGGATCTGTCCTGCACAGTCCCCTTACCATCACAATTGATCCACTGGCAGCCTTCTAAACCGGTCTTATTAATACAGGAGTTGCAGTCAGAAAAGTTTCCACAGATGTCTAAAATGAAAAAAAAAAAAAAAAAGCATTGATTAGAACACTATCAAAAGAGCAACTTCGCCTACAGAAACAAATCTTAGATCTGTACCCTCCCATATGTAAATCTCCCAGGTTAAGGCACAATCTTCTTCACTGAACAAACTACAGCTGAAAGCTACAACTTATGCTTTTGATAAGAAATAAATGCATTTCCCTCCAGATGAATACTGTGAAACCAGACCCAATATGCACACCACCATTTTGCCTCATGCAACCTCTAATTACAGTAAACTCAGGTAACAGAGCATACACTAGTGAAGATACTTAAGTCCACTAAATTAATTTTGCAGCTCACTGAAGCCTCAGATGCTTGTTTCCTTTTGATTACATTTTTCCTTTAGGTAATACAGGCAGCTATAAATAACACTACAGCAGAAAGCAATCAAAGTATGGGAAATAAAGACAAGAACCTGGAGAAATTCATGAACACATGCATAAAAAAGAGAGCAGAAAAAAAAAAAAGACCAATCTATTTGTATTTTGATCATAGCAGAAGCCAGTAATCTAACCAGTCCAGCTGCTTTTCTACATCAATCTCAGACAAACACTGTTACCTTAAAACCATAATGACGACACATCCTCTCACTGGATCATGTAAGATCTTCTCCCAGTCTACAGTTTTACCACATTAGTTTTAATTAAGACTTACTCATACAGCCATCATACTCGGAAAACCCACATACAACCCACAACTCCTTCTGCTGCATGCTCTCCAGCACATTGCACATAATATCCACCCACTCCAGGCACCTTGTGGTGACCTTTCACTTTCCTCCATGAAAGGAACGCTGCTATCCACAGATCTTTGGCAGTCAGCACACTCATTTACCTCTCAAGTAACAACAACAAATACATTAACTAATTTCAGTATTGTGAGAAACCAAATTAAGCCCGAATCTACCTGACCCTTTCTCGGTTACGGCAGGACCAACTCAGAAAGGCTGGCACTATTTCTTCCCTTTCGCATAAGGAGATATGAAAAACCCTTTGTGGGTTTGCATCAGTGAGGTGTGCAACAGCTGCCCGATTCCCTTCAGGAAGGCAGCATTCAAAGCACTTCAAGAGCTACATGATCGAGCGCTATCATGTTTCTTGATAACAGATTTCAGGAGAAAAAACAAAAATCACGGGAAAAAAAAAAAGTCAATTATTGTGGGTATACATCTGAGGAATGATCACAGCCCACTTAACGGCCTCTGACAAATGAATAACCTTTACTTTTGTAGATTCCCCGCTGGTATGTGGAAAATTTAGCACAGTACATCTGTTAAGACAGGAAGACGGTCGACAGAGCCAACTTACACCAGGTACACTAGGACTTCTAATTTAGTTTCAAAACCAGCTTTCTCAGACAAACGTGGGGGAGAATCAGATTTGCCAGAGTAAAGGATCGGGAGATGTTTTTACCAATGAGCTGTTAACTTCAGAACCTGTGGCAAGGTCTCAGACGTTGTCCCAATGCTACTTCCCGCTGTGAAAGGCTCTCGTGGGGTCTTTTACATGGGCTAAGAGCAAGTTCCCCAGCTCTCCCCACCAGCAGACGCCTGCTTTTCACGAAAAAAAAAGACGACTCTGATACCACGAACTCAGCTTTCCATCTTAGGCAAGCTGACGGTTGCTCCCAAGATAAACCCGCTGTACTGGCTCTCGCACAGGCTAAATTCGGATACTCCCCTTTCACTCGAGGAGGAAACCAGGAAACAGTGGAGGGGTCTGTCTGTTCCGCTGGCCCAACAGTGCCCTCTCCCGTCGCAGCGGAGCGGGGTGTTAACCCGCGGCTGAGCAGTCCGGAGCAGCTCTCGGCGCCCGCAGCGTGTCCCACACCGGCCTGCATCCCGCCGGCGGGGCAGGGCTGGAGGCCAAATCCCTACGGGCTGGAGCAGCGGTGACCGGGCAGCGTCACCCTCGGCTGCACCCAGCGCCACTGCGGAACGCGGCCGCGGAACGCTAAAGCACTTCCAGACAACTTTTTGTTTCGTCTTTTTTGTTGTTGTCTCCGCGTTTTGGGGCTCCGGGCGCATTTCGTGGTTCTCGGCTCCGCAAACAGCCCACAGGGCCCGAGCTGTGGACAGCTGGGGGCAAACCCCCAGCTCGAGTGACGGGGCTCACTCACACCGGGATAAGGAACACGGGGCAGCAGGGACAGAACGACAGGACTGAATGAAGGCACCCCCGCTCCCAGACCCGTTCCAAGGGTGCAAGAAGCAGCCGCACACAATCCCCTGGCACTGGCCCCTCCAAGGGGGCACAGCAGGCCGTGCCCACACGGGATAACAGGTCCCAGACCGGCACAAGCGGGACAGCGTCCCAAAAGCTCGGCGGGCTGCGGCCGCGGCGCCCAGGAAGCGGTGGCGGCCGAGCGAGCGCCGGGGTCCCGGCGCAGGNTCAGCAGCTCTCGGAGGGAAGGAGCTGGGGGGAGGGCGCGAATCACTCACCGACGGCCGCGTTGCCGTTGCCGTCGCCGTTGCCGTCGCTCGTCGCTGCAATCACGGCCAGCCCGCAGAGGCAGCACGCGAGGGAAACGACGGCGAGGGGGAACGTAAATGCCCGACCCATGGTGGCGATGCAGTGAAACAAGAGGACTCCAGCTCCCGCTCGGCTCTTCCCTGCCTCCCTCCACCCGCACCACTGCCGCCGCGCACCGCCGCCCCGCCCCGCGCCGCGTCACGGGAGCGCCCCGAGCTGGCTCCGCCCCCCGCCTGCAGCGGCGCGATAGTTCCGCCCAGCTTCCTATTCCCCCCATCCGGCGGGTAATGGAACGGTCCGCAGCACGGCGGCGCGGCGCTGCTCCCCCACGTGACCCCGCCGCTCCCCAAGGAAGGCGCTTTTCCCGCGCGTCACGCGCTGCCCGAGAGCTGCTACGTCACCGCGAAGGTGCCGCCCCCTTCCCGCTGCGGCCTCTCATTGGCTGGGAGCGAGGCGGGGGCGGGGCCGGGCGCGCGGGTTCGCGTTTGCCGCGGGCGGCGCGCACGTGGTCGGTGCTGGTCGCTCGGGGCCGCGCCGGGCGGTGTGGAGAGAGATCCTCGCAGCCGGCCCACACCAGCTGCCCGGGCAGGGATGGCCGCCGGCCACGGCGATTGCCCTCTTCCTGCTCCCCTGCCCCACTCCTACCGGGACAAAACAGCGAATCATACTTAATAGGAGTTTAAATGAATCGCACACGAACCTTAGCGGTCTGCGTGCAGCACTTGAACGGTGTTGTCCAGCTGTGCTCCCGGCAGCACTAGTGCCATCGTAGGTGGAAGCTGTGCACTGGGAGTTTGTGTAGGTCCAGGATAAAATGGCTGCAGTAGTAGAAGGGAAGCATGGTACAGATTGCAACTCACATCTTTACAACTGCACTGTATAAAGCACCTGGAGAAGGCTCCTTGGACATCACGTCACTTCCATTCCTGGTTAGGTTAGCAGTTGGACTCAATGAAAGGGCTTATCCAGCCCAAATGATTCTAACAGTCAGTGATTCCCCCCTGACCACTGGGTAGAGTTCCCTACTATGCCTATCACATTATCTCTGTCCTTTATTTCTCCCTAAGGTAGCTTGAGCCTTTGTATATCATCATCTGAGATGATTTCCTGTAAATAAAAGTTTGCTTGTGTAAATCTGCCTCAGCATTTTGTGCGGTGCCAACAAAGGTGAATGTTGGGAAACCAAGGCAAACATTCATGCCTGCTTGTATCCAAGGAGAGCTAAGCTAGAGCTATAAAGCAAATTTTATTATGGTCTGGGTCAAAGGACAAATGGCAGACATGAGTTATAATCAGGAGAATTCCCCCTTGGTTCTCCTAAGTGTGAGCTGGACTTGGGCATTAAAGAGGAAACTGCCAAATAAATCCCTAGGTTAATCTTCCATTTTACTTTCTTTCCTGAATGTGTTACATTGTCAAGAGCCAGGAGAGCAACACAAATGCAGAAATTTTAAGGCAAGCCATCTATCATGATTATTGTGTGAGCTATGGAAGGGCCTGTAGGGCTGCTGCTAATACATAATTTGGGTACAGAGATTTCTGACAAGGTTCTGTACTGTCATACATTGTGGTGCTTTCTGCTGGCAGGCAGGATGGCTAATGCCTTGCCTTTCTGCAAGGAAGTCTCAGAGTGAAAACATAAAAGAAAGGTCTGCAAAGAAAACGGAGAATCAGTTCGGTGATACAGACTGGAACCTTGTAACAGCTGCACTGAAATGACCAAACATGTTCTGTTGTATGTAAACATCAGTAACATCTGAATTTAGTTCTGAAAAGTGATATGGAAACTGAAGTAACACACTGACTTCCATTAACTCTCATTCTGCTTTTTTACTGGAGTTTTAAATTAATTTAGTTATTAAATTAGTTATTAATTTAGTGTAAATTAATTTAGTTATTTCTGCAATATGATGCAAGTTTCTGGCCTTTTAATAAGACATACTTTTCACATTCATTATTAAAATACTTTATTTCTGTTCTGCCTTTGAATAAGCAGCATAAATTGAAGAGCAGCATAAATAAAAATTGCAGTGTAACCAAAACTGCAGGGAGCATGGAATAGGGAAGTTTTCTATGGATTCCACTCATCCCTTCTGGCCATACCTACAGAGATTTGTATGTCCTTCTGGGGTAAGGGTGTTCTCCTTGGATCAGGGCTTGATTCACAGGGTCTCTTGTGATTTCACTAGACATGTTGTATTATTTGAAGTAAGGTTTTCTTTTTTGCAGCTCTTGTGGGTTATAATGTTAAATATATCTTGAGCAGTTATCAGTGTTTTATGAGGGATTGCAGTGGCAGTTCTGTTCATGTGCTGGACACATGAATTGTAATGGTTGCTGCAATCTGCATTTCATCAGGAGAGCATACTAAAAATCTCTTCTTTTGAGAAAGAAATAGGACAAGTTAAATAAGATAGGAGACAAGACTCTAATCAGTGTTTATGTATATGGAAAAAGCGGGAGAGAATGAAGTACATGCTGAAATAGAGCTAAGAGTACCAGCAAGGGCCAGAACATCTCCACAAGCAAGTGAAAACATGTCTATCATTCCGGGGGCTGGTGGGAATCCAGGGAAATGATAAATGTGGTTTGTCTGTTTTTTTCTTATAGTCAGCATCTTGGGACTTTGCTGTAGCATACAGTCAGCAGGATCATGGCAGACTGGGTTGTTATTGTTGGATTTAAAACACCACATTCATCACTGGACTCAGTTCTCATTGCACTGTTATATACTTAGTGGTTAGTAAGGCATTTACCTCTGTTTTGAATCTATAAGGAATTCCAAGCACTGCATTACTGGAAAATCATGTAAAATCCTTGACAAAATGGGTAAAACCTAAGAGTCTGCAGATGCCTATTTTAGAGAAATGCATTTGAAACGTAGCAAGGATTTGGATTTGGAGCAGATTGTGTTGTATCAATTGGTGCTTGGCAAGATGTGATAATGGGTTGAAGAGATTCTACAGGATTGTACAGCAGTAAGTGAAAAACAAAATTTAGTCGGTAAACTGAAAGGAATATATATTTGATTCAGTTTGTAAACATTGATTCTCATTTCCATATTGTCATTTCAAGTGCATGGAAAGAGAAGTGCATGTGAAATGTAAATACGTGGTGGGTGTTTTAGCAGGGAAAATACAGCATCTGAGGAGGTTTTGGGGTGTTTGTTGCCATTACAGAATGGTGCATTATTGTGTCCTGGTGCCATTCACCAGAATGGTGAATTGTTCAGAAATAATGCATTGACTCCTGCTCCCAGAGCTTTGTAACCTTTGTTCCTCCTTGTGTCATGAGACAGGTATGGCACTAAATCCCGCTGCAGGGCTGTGTCCAGCCGGGGCTGCAAGCTGCCCCAAGGCACCTCCAGGGTGGTGCATGCCCTATGACATCAGGGTGTGCATTTAAGGTGCCCGTGTGTCTGTCCCCAGCAGGAATTCTGGATGAGGACATTGGCACCTGGACTGTACGAGCTGCTTGCCTGAGGTGGGCAAGGTGGAGCTGTGTTTGGTACACACGAATTCTGTGTTACAGGCACTCGCTCAGCCCCACCAGGTGGGGTGGAAAGGCTGCTTTAAATACAAGGAAAAAAATAAAACAATCTAGAGAGTGGTTAGTGATGATATAGTAATGTTAAAAATATTTTCTTAACTCTTTCAGAGACAGTGACACGGGCTGATGCTTTCAGCCTAAGGCCAGCCAGAGACATGTCTTGAGGAGAAGAATGGAAGGCAACAGGTAGAGGTAAGATGGATTGGAAGGAATAAACCTTTCACCTGTGCAGCTGCAGCCAACCAGAGAATCAGGTCAGGCTCGTTTAGGTGACCAAAGGAAAATAAGGGAAATGTTTAGAGGGAGTCCTTGCAATGGTACATCCATTCACTGTATTTTTAACGTGCAGTTTTGGTTGGTGATGGTGTAATACAGTGGTGGGCTTTGGTCTGTGTCAGGGCAGGAGCATATTCCCCAGGAGTTTAGCTGTGTTCTCAAGGCTGGCTGGCTGGTTTATAAATATGCCTTGGTCAGCCTGGGAGTTTTTCAATTGGAGGAACTTCAGGAGGGTCTCCACAACTTTTTCTCAGTAGATATTTTTGTTCTGAGGCTCTTGCATCTGGCCCCTGCCTGAGATGTAGCACCTGTGGGCTGCCTGTGCCTGGCCTTGGGTCCCACTGACCTGGCATCTTGTGCCCTGATGGCCTGGACCAGTGCTTCTTCCCTCATAGCAACTGAGGTACAGGCATGACTAAACTCTGTTGATCTGGCCACCCATTACTGCCTCCTAACATCCTAAACCTTATCAGAATTACAGTATCAAGAATTTTTCTATGAAGTTTATAAAATCATTACACTTACCCATTTTCTTTGTGCAATAGCTCTATTGCATCATTCTGATCTATTTGATATGCTGCATAGTTGATATTATGAGTAAAGTTCTTTCGAAACCAATCACCAATCCCTTGGAGTACCTTTTTTTTCCTCCCTGAAATAGGTGGCAAGAATTTTTTTTGTCTGACTTGTATCTGGGGGCCAACAGTGAGTTAGTGAAGGGTATCCCAAGCAGTAAAATATGTGAAGGGCAATAGCAGAGAGCTGTAGCCAAGAGAGACTAAAAAGGAAAGTGAGACAGGTCTGTAGGAAGGTGAAATATGTTGTCAAAAGTCTGTCTGATACCATGAAAATAGACATATACTCCAGAGATCCCAGGGCTTCCCCAGATCCTTGTGCAGTACCTACACAGCTGAGGAGCCACACTAACAATTTCTGCTGGCTTTAGCAGCCTTGCTGGATCAGATTCTAAAACCCTCTGACCTCAAATTAGGTAAACTACCTCATAGATAATGGCTTTGGCCTCCAACTTTTGTCTCGTAAGTGCTTGAATAGGTAGGGGGGTGATGGGAGCCTACTGTCTGTGCTTTATTAACACAGTGTCCTTGTGCTTTTAACACATATGCCTGTGCAAAGAAAATTGGTGTGTAGTCTGAGAGCTTCTTTCATCACTTTTCATTTAAAGCAGCATCTAAGAGAGTGCCTTGCTGGAGTAAGAAGCTCAGCAGAAAACTCCAATAAAGCGAAACATGAAAGGCACCAGTTTTTCTTACAGCGGTGACACATTACATAAATAAAGCGCTGTGTAATCCGGTAAGATAATAGTTTTCTCAGAATGCATGTTGCTGCCAGCTGTTCTTTATAGAAGGGAGGTTTTTTTATATGGTTGCTGGGAAGGGAACTTCTCCAAAGCCAGCAGCTGGCAATGAAAGTCTTCACCTCCCCATTTGCAGACTGGCCCTGAATTTCCCGACTTTGTGGAGACCCTGTGGCTTGCTTCTGGGCTTGCATGTCCTCTGGATGCTTGTGCATGCTATTTCTCTGGTCTGGCACTCTGAGAGGCAGCACTGTATTCCTAGTGACTTGATCAGAGATGTAAATTACAGTAGAATATGTGTCACAAAACATCATTTTGGATTAAGATGAATATTCCATCTCTCTTTCATAGTTCATAGCCTTGGACTCCAGCTTGCAGGCACTCGGTTACCAGGCTTGAAAGATAAGGTTCTTTCTTTTAGGCAACCTCTAAATACTGGATGAAAGATTTTACCATGGTTTTTTTGTGGCAGAGTGTCTTGTCATGACCAATGCAAATACAATAATTATGGCTTGCCTGAAGAATTGTTATGCCTGAAATTCAAAATATTTCCTGCTTATACTCTCCTCTTCTTGTTATAGCTTTTTTCATGTGGTGTAACTTCAGCCAGCTGTCCCCTGCCCAATTCCCATGCGTTATTCTCCTAGATCCTGAGCATATGACATCCAGCTGTGGATACAGCCATCATCCTTGTCACCTGGTCTGTGACTTTTGGCACAAAATCAGCTTTCTGATACTTGATGTGATGAGGCATTTGCCCACCCTCAGAGTTCCTGAATTTTGCCCACTGCCAGAGCATGAGTTTCTGGGCTCTGATATCTGCTCAGATCAGGTCATTTGGACTCGAATCACATGCTGTGTTCTGCTTTGTTCCCTTGTGGAACATTGGAGACACTGGGGTGGCAGCCACAGAGCACACCTGCCACGGGTGACCAAACCAGCAGCAAATAAAAAGTCAGTTAATTGGTCTTCTAACATTGTCCTCTATAGCCTGCAGAACGTAAATTGCTTTCCTGACTTAAACATCTGATTATAATTTAAAATCCTTGCAAGAAATAGGAGCCACTAACCTCTGTCTCAATACTGACTATGCAAAACCATGTCTTTTCATAGCAATAGTTTCTGTTACTTACAGAAAGTAATTTGTCAGGAAATGGGGGATTTTATGAAGAAAATATCACAGTCTATTTTAATCTTTTACCCAGAACTATGAAATGAAAAAAATTACTCTCTAGGCAGATTGATTTGAAATGTTCCTACCGAAGAATTAATTCTAATATAGTAGTCTGTGTATAGATTGCAGAATGCTTTAGAAAATGGATGGATGAAATGTATTACAGGCATCTTAGATGGCTGCAAATATACAAAAGTATTTTAGGTTAAATAATCTTTTTGTTTTGTAGCATAAGTAAAGAAAAACCTAAATTCCCTTGCTAAAATTAGCATTGTCTCCATACTCAGAGCCTGTGGAGATCACTCTGGGTCTATGCCCTCTTCAGGCATAAACATTTGCTGATTTGTTGAATTCATTCCCATTTAGCAAATAAACTTAAGATTATTACTTTTCATGAAATCCATGGGCTTAAGCTTGGACAAAATCAGGTTTCTCCAAATCCTTCCCTAATTCATCCTTCCCCATGTTACCCTGGTGCTGTTGTGGGAGGTTTAGCAGCTCATCCGGTGAGCCCAGGAGCAAAGGTCACCCAGCACAGGGCTCTTGGCAGCGCTGGGAGCAGGGCTGGGACAGCTGCACGCTGACAGTGTTGGGGTTGCCCTGGCACAGCAGGGCTGGTTGAGCCTGGTGTCTGCATCCAGCCCCACAAATGAGTGCTCTTCCCTCTGAACCTCCAGTGCACTCGGTTATGGCCTCTCTTCCCAGCCTGCATTTTCATCTCCCCCACACCTTCTGTCCTTTTAATGCTCACCTGCTGGAGCTGTCCGTGCCCCAGCTCTGCACTGTGTGCCGGGGAGATGTTGCATGTAAGAAACCACTGACACTGACACTCACTGTGGATTATAGGCTTACATCCACACATAACCTTAACCATGCTGCAGTAACTTTATAAATAATATTTTTCTCTGTTTCAATGGCAGTAGTCTTTTTTTTTTAATTGAGACCATCTGCTATAAGTAATTACTTAAATCTTCTGCCTGCTCTAGCATTTCCTGGTTTTAGCCTGATGCAGCCCAACCTGATTCCAAGGACATTATTTTTAGTTTATAGTAGTCAGTGCAGGATCAAATGTTTGGCCTTCACTGAAGCCACAGTCCTATTTTTTGTCTGAGATGTAATTTTACTATATCACTGCTTGTAACTGTATAATCATATTAACACTATTTCCCATAAATTGTAGGTGCACTGAGACGTGCACAGGCCTTTTTCTCTTCTCCTGTAAAAATACTTTTTAACACCTTGTGAACATGTTTTTTTAAGCCCAAAAATGTTTCCAAGCCATTCACATGTGCAAGATGATGTGGTTTTATTTTTGCTGTAAGTGAAAGTCACCAAGGTTTGTAATAAGCTGAGTGGGAAATAGGGCTTACAGCAGGCAGGAAAACCAGCTGGGAATCATGGATTGAAGGTCCCACAGTTAATTATCTTGCAGGCTACTGTAGGCCCTTTTGTTGTATGTAGGTACAACCTCCAATGTCTGGAGGATCTCCATGCCCTTGATCACTTGAGAAAGTGCACATGGAATCCATCTCCATCCAAAGCCAAGCTCTGCAGCCTCCGTTTTGTGTGGGGCCATTACAAACCCAGGCATCTGTTTCCTACTGACAGGCTGCACTCACTACTCTCTTTAAAAAGTTCTCCTTCACAATGAATGCTGTCAGTTCTTGATTGAGGAGCCTCTAGTTGGCATTTTAGGAGAGTTGAAAATACTATGGCTTTATGCAGTTACATTTATTTAAATAAACAAATGTTGTTCCATGTGCCCCAGCTACAAATGGCCAGTACTTCTGAGATGAATGAAGTCAGAAGTGACAGTGTTAGAAGTGACTCCCTTCATGGGAGGAATGAAATACCTTTCATTTCCTTCCTTCACAGCACCAATCTGAATCCTGAAAACAGCCCAACATTTTGGGATCTCTGTGATTTTCAGCCTGTCCTTCTCCCAAGCTGTGGGAGGACAAGCTGTGCCTCCTGCAGGTGCCGGCGCAGCGATGGATGCCAGCAGAGCTCCCTAAAGCTTCGTGCTGCATCCCAGCTCAGCCCACCCCATCCCATCCAGCACAGTGGTACCAAGCAAGGAGGGTGCTGCAGGCATCCCTTGTCCAAGCAGGGACATCAGGAAATCTGAACAGAGCAGAGCTTGGAAAGTACCTTGCTGTCCTTGTTGCACACTGTGGCTTCTTTTTGCTTCCTCAGGATTAAACTCCCACTCAGATTTAGGAGGGCCTGCCTATAAGATAGTGGATCCTACCCCTTTCAGATTGCACAGAGCCAGTGGCAAGGCAGCAGCTTGAAGTGCATGTTGCTAGTTATAAATATATCCAGCTTTTGGGTTGTTCTCTGTAGGTTTGAAAGCTATGCTTTTTTGCTACTGTTAAAGATGCTGTCTTTTTGTGTGGTGTGGTAACATGGAAACTACACTGAATTTTTTCTCTCAGTGGTAATACTTATATATATTATACTTATTATACTTATTTTGTTCTCTTCCATCAAGCAAACTGCTGAAAGCAATATTCTTGTTTATTACGTTCCTGAAAATCTAATAATTTTAACAGTCTAGTCCTGTATGTTGACCTAGTGAGAACAAACTTCTAGTGTGTACTTGCTAAAATAGTGTTTTTCAGCTTGTGAGGGCAGAGCAGAGCCTGTAGGTTTTGTGAAACCCCTCCCTGTCTGTCAGGGCCCACCTTCAGCTGACACTGGGCTCTGCAGCCACGAGTTTGTAACCTTTGGTCCTGGAGATGCCCTAGCAGCTTCCTTTGTTTTGCCATAGGGTTTTCTAGCTTGAGCAATTTATTTCTTGTCCAGGTGGGGAGCTGGCTGGAAGGTGCTGAAGAACTGCAAGCTGTTCCTATGGTGACTCTTGTTGGCCATCCCTAGGATTCCTCTTCCTTTGTGATGGATGGAGAAGCTTTCACCTTTTTCCTTTACCTCAGAGGTTTCACTGAGTCTCATGCCAGCAAAGTCTGGTTTAAATCCATGTCTTTTCTGGAAAAAGCTTCCCACTACTGTCAAGTGCTTAAGCCAGTAAAGAAGCTAATGAAAAAATACCCATTAAAAAAGCAGTCTGGATCCCTGTTGTTGGTCTATAATGACTCATGCCAGAGTAGCTCAAGATTCTTATCATGGCAGTTCCCCATGGCTGCCTGTGATTATTCCCACTTCATGGGTGAGGAAGGCAGGAGGCAGAGAGGATGCTCCAAGCACAGGCTCTGCTCTGCCTCCCCTCATGCCGCTGCCAGTGGCAGAGGACAAGATTCCTGTGAGCACAGTCAGGGCTGTGAGAGCAGGGCATGGCTGGCTGGGGTACACAGCTGCTCCCAGCCCTTGGCAACTTGCACAGGAAGTCAAACAGGATACTTCTTTATCTAAATAAAATGACAGAGCTGGATAAATGGAGAGCAGATAATGAGTTAAGGAGGCCAGGGTGCTCCCAGAGTAGAAGTTGTTTTTCCAGGGTGAGGAGAGGAGGCAGGCGATAGAAATGAGAGCTGTGAGGAGGTGAAGAGGATCCTCCATGCTGGCTGAGAAAGGTCTCGTGAGAGAGAGAAGAAATGACTCTCAAGAGTGATGACTGGGGAGAAGCAAGCATTAGGTATGCTTGGGTTTGGGGGGATATGGCAAGGACTTGACTCCTTTTTTCTGGAGAGAAGGGAGCCTGGCTTTGAGGTGGGCAGGGGGTCCACTGATCCTGTCATCCTCCATCACCATCTGACCAGATCACACTGAGCAGTCAAGAGCCCCATCAAGCTTTCAACAAGCTTTAAGGATAGTGAAGAAATACCTAGGTTTTATTTTTCTCTGATTTTTTCTAAAATTCCCGTTACCTTGTGTGAGAGCCTTCCTCAGAAACTGATTCATAAAAATGGTAGTTAAATTTTAACTGAACAGTTACTCCCAGTGACTGCTGCCTTGTGGCTTGCACAATTACTTCAGCAGACTAATTTTGGAGTGGGATGCTTTGTCCTTTGACACGATGCTCCAGTACAAGCAATTCTGTGTAATTGCCTCAGTCCTTTCATCTCATTACCGTAAAATGAGGTTGTGTGCCATTAATTCCAGCAGGCACTGGTTGCAGTGCCCAGACACATGCCAAGCACGGAGCCTCCCAGAGCATTACTGGCTGACAGATGCAGCTCTCACCCTTTTCAGATATCAAAGATATTTGTCCTCTGCTCTCAGTGCAAAGTAGTTTTGCGGGAAGTGTTGGGAAAGCCATCTATGCCTTAAAATAGAAAGGCATACCCAAGGGAACACCTTTCTCAAGGGTGGAAAGGAACTTTTAGTTAAAGAGGGAGAAGGCAAGAAGTAGCAATCTCCTCCTTTAATGCATCAACTCATGGAGTATGTGCAATATGGGTACAAAACTCTTCCAGGAACATATTTGAGGTTGACTGATTCCAAATTAAATCCAACTTAAAATTACTGAAGCAATTTTTGGTATGTTGTCCCCTTCCCACATGACATGGCAGCTTCTTTCCTGAGCTGGGAAAGCACAAGCTCAGCCTGGAGGAGGATGATGGAACTGAGTAAAATGGTGCATGCAAGCTGCCACAGCTCCCCTGTGTGCAGAGGTGCCTGTGTACATGCAAACTTGTTTCTATCTGATGTGTAAATTAAGTAAACCTACGGGTCATAAAAAAGGACAATTTCTACCCAAAAAGAAGCAGCAAAAGGTACAAGATGGGCACTAGCACAAATCCACTGGATAACATTGCTGGAAAAGGGGATTCACAAAATTTTAAGTCCTTGGTGACATCCACCTTGCAAACAATTTAACATCCTGTCCTATTTTTTTTCTAGTACCAGCTTATGTTCTCACAGAGATGTGTGTGCCCTGGGAGCCTGGGCTTGCTGCTGTTCCAGGAGCTCCAGCATCAAAGAAGTGACTTTTGACCTTTCCTGTCCACTCTGGAAAGCTAAGAGCATTTAGTGCCTTAAATCCCACATACCAGGCTTCCACCTCCAGCAGCTTTCCTGCTCACCAGTGCTGCTACATTTTGCTCCGTCCAACCTGGGACCTTGAAGTGAGAGCAGCTTCTCTTCACAGATAGATTCTTCAGCATCTTGGGAAAGAAACTTTTCAGCTGCGCTTAGCATTTCTGATCTCTGAGTTGGCTGCTGCCCAGCCTGCTCAAATGGTTTGCACCATTGCCAGTGGGAAAACTTTTATATAAGGGAACATAAATAATCTTCAAAAGTGCTTTAACTGTCATGAAGCGTCTTAATGGGTAGCATTTAATCTAAACCGAAAATCCCAAATGCCTATGTCAATTACATAGGTTGTTTTTAAATATTAAAAGTTAGAATGTTGTTTTTTGTTTACGTTTTATTCCTTTATGCCAGTACGAGGGAATATTCTTTGTTAAACTTAGGTCATGTTTGTAAGTTTTCAGCTTTCAGGGTTCTAGATGAGATTCAGAACTCCCCTTCCACCCCCAGAGCTGAGACTGCTGGCAGCAATGCCTATCGTGTGCCCAAGCCTGAAAAGCTCCCTGAGGCCCAGGAAACCTGGAGTTAAAGCTGACTTACTTCTTTTACTTTAAATGCATTTAAACAGGTGGTAGGTGTGCCTGGAGATGTGTAGCTAATCCACTTCTGCATTTCTAGGGTCCAGTCCCCAAAGGGGAGTATTTGGTGTTTGAAGGCAGTGGGTTACCATCAGCCCTCATTTAGGCAAGGAGAAGGGGCTGGTGGAGCTGAGCTTCAGGCAGGGGACATAAGAGGAAAGGGGACAAGGTTACAGACCAAAAAGTGTTCTCACTAAAGCAGTCTGCTCTTGCTAATGCAAGCTGATTCTTATTGAAAACTGAACTGTTTAGGGAGATGAAAAGCAGTTCCCAGGTTTTTATGTGAATAAGGTCAGATCAACAACTTGATTTTTGTGGAAATTCACCTTTTGCACAGTCAGATAGTTGGGGAGACATTTCTTCAAAGGTAGGACCATAAATTGACTCTGCTTCATCTCCCTTTCCAATTATGGTATCTGCAGGGTTGATAAAAGTAATCATCAGAGACCTCTGTTATCACAGGGATTTGCCACAGGGCTGTCAGTGAGTGGCTCAGCTGAGGTCAGAGACTGGGTTGCACATCAGTCTGGGGGAACAACTGCTTCCATCTCTGTTTCACTGCTGGAATTTTGACAGACCTTTGGGAAGAGCCCTTCTTCCATTCCAGGAGACAGTCTCTCTAGGAGCTATTTCATGCAGTGTGTTTAATTGCTGCTGCTGTGAGAAGGGCCAGCATCTCCTGCTGGGAGAGCTGTGGCACTGGCAGTGCTGAGCCAAGGAAGGAATGCCCAGAGGGAAGACATCTGGCAGAGGGATTAGGGTTAGACGAAAGAAAGATGAAAATGCAACTCTGATTTTATGGTGAGGTAAGGCCACTAATTTGTCTAAGAAAGGAGAATTGATAAGAGTGAAATTCCTATTCAGCTGAATGAGTGAGGCACTAAGGAAACCTGATGTATCTATTTTTTTTTTTAATAAGTCTGGTTTTGCTACATTGTTTAGACATTATCAGGTTATCATTAGTCCCCTACAGCAGAAAGCTTGTATTTTTGGATTGTTTTTATGGACTACATCTATTTCTGCATAGTTATTCATGAAAAGCAGGAGGTGCCTCTTCATTGTATAAACCTGAAATGTTTTTACACACTCATATTTGGAGCAAGGCAAACACAGATAAGCAGTATGGGTAGGTAAGATGTGTGATAGACCAAAAGGGAGTAACAAAGGAACTGCCTTCTGATATGCCTTGCTATCCTGACTTCCCTGGGGGTGTCAGGTGGGCAGGCTAGGTGACCCATTATTGGTGGTGCCTTTTTCCTTGGTGCCACACTCCAGGCACAGCACTGGAATGCCGACACCAGCGCACTTGCAAGGGCTCCAGCACTTGACTAAATGCCTTTGCAAATTAATCTCTTTATAAAACAAATAATAAACCTATGGATAGTTTTGGTTTTCTCGTATTTCCACTTGAGTTTCCTAATTGCTTACCAATCAACTTAATGGAAACAGAGTTTTAATGTTTTCAGTTTTTCTAAATTCTTTTGAAAAGGTCCTGGATAATCAAAAGAATAAATCACCCAGACTCTTCCTGTGTTCAGAAAACAAGATGTGGAAAGAGAAGATGTTTTCTGGTTTTATATATCTAGGTATCTATATATGTGTCTATACATATGTGCACACACACTCATATATGTATGAATTAAGTGGTTAGCATTGTCCTGGAGTTCAGGTATGTTTCCATGGATGAAGACTGCTATTCATGCAGATCACAACACCACCCCACCCCCTTGTAACTTGGTTTTACACAGGAAACCCATCTCCCCCTTGGACCTACTTGTTTTTCACTAGGCATCACAGAGAGACTTTGCTTCTCTAGAGCACAGAGCATGGAAATTCCCACAGGTTCTGGGACGTGCATGTGAAAAGAGCTGCAAAAGTGAGAGGAGGAAAACACATATGAAATTTCTAGCTGACAACATCTGAAATTCCTCACTGAAGCCCACTGGCCAGATTCCTCACTTTTGCTTTTCTCCTCTGTAGAGTATCCCGAAGAGCAGCCTCCTCAATGGCCATCCCTATGTACACAAACACTGTTTAAAGCAGAAAAAACAAATGCAGTGAGGAAAAGGCCAGCTCTCTGTGCTGTGCTCCCTCTCTAACACAGGCCAGTGGGAATGGTCTCAGAAAATGTCTGCAGGGTTGTCAAGGCACAACAGCATCTCTACTGTTTTGTTTAAAATAAAAAAACAATTGAGGATGTTTTACTTCATTCTAGACAGAAATAATCCTCAGAATGTGCTAAAGCAAACCACTGGGCATGGCCCGTTTCTTTATCATGCATTTATTTACATGTTTATTGCAGCTGGTACAATAGAGGCAGGAATTAATGAATCCACAGGAATATTGGTCACCCTGCCAAAATGGACATTACTTGCTCTCCCAGCCAGATTGGTATTTTACACCTCACACCACCACAGCATTTCGGGGGGCCTTGGCTGGGAAAGGAGGGATTTGGCAGTTTGGCTTTTGGCACCCAGGAATAAGGGTACCCAAGAATTTTGGTACCCAAGAGCTCATTTGGGATTTTGGAACAGCACAGTAGCAGCATGGTCAGCACAGTCACTCTTTTGTCTGAAGCAGTCAGTGCATGTCAGGCATCTGGGCTTGTGTTTGTCCCTCCAGGGCTGCTGAGAGCCACGGAGACTGTGCCATCCCTGGCAGGGGCTGCTCCCCATCAGCCTCTCCAGCCTCAGCTCCAGCCCTGCCATCACAGGGCAGAAAAACAAGAAAGATGCCACAGCTATCTGGGCTCACTTTTCTTCCTCCCCATGGTACCTGCCCTTGCCCCAGACAACCTCTCCAGCTCCTTACAGACCTTGTGCTCATGTGAAGCAGTTGCTACTTGCCTGGCTGCTTTTCAGGTGTTTGCTATAGAGATCCTCAACAATTGCTTGATAAAGTCCCACTCATGGTAAGGCCACTTGAGCAGCTCTTTCTCATCCCCCAGCACCTGCCCATCAGTGAGGCACATACCAAGGAGGCATATGCCCACACCTCACCTCTCAGTTCCTGCATTTCAGAGGGACAGCAAAGCCTCCAGGGATTAATTACATACTTTGTGCAGAAACAATCATAATATCCACCACAGGTGAAGTGGCCTGTGGTGTTTTTATGCCTTTGCTGCTTCTTAAACCACAAATCCCACCAACTGGAATGGACTGGTCAGAAGCTTTCAGCAATGTGTGCCCTAAAGGTTTGGATCCTGCTGCTTGAGAAATTATCATGCCAAAAGTCATCTGGGTGTCATTTGGGGGGGATAGCTTGGGCTGAACAAGGAAAGCACCTGGAGAGCTCTATCCTGCCTTGAGAGTCTGAGAACATAAAATATATTGGGGTGGAAAAGCTCACTTGCAAAATCTGCGGGTGGCACCCACAGCTGGGAGAGGCTGCAGCCCTGGGAAGAGGACACAAACAACCTGAGGATGCTGGAGTTACCTTCTATTTCTCCTATAAATAGTCATGCCATGCAAATTCTACTAAAGGCTGTATTACAGGATCTGCAAACTTGCTTGAAAACTTCAGCTTCAGAAACTGTCTTTTCCAGGTAAGGAAAAAAAATGGGCCTACAAGCAGTTTAATACCTTCCCATCCATGCCCTGTCCTATTGTAGCTTGTACTTCCCTTGCAAACTACAACCTAACTCAGCCTCTAATCCAGTTGTTGCCCTGCACACCTTATGCCTCAGGTGTAATTTCTGGCACTTGCATTAGTGCATGCAAAGGGCTCTAAATCCCTGTTTGCAGAGGTAGTGGGTGTCTGGTTTTTCTCTGAAGGGCTGCTTCACAAATATTATTGAATTAAACTGTTACTACCCTCACCCCTCCCTGTCATGTGAGAGAGATGTAAGTGGGGAGATATCCAAAGATGTTGCTGAGCATCACCAACTGAACTTTTGCATGTCCAGGAGATTGGCTGCAGAGCCTTGGGACAAGCAGGTGCTTGGTGAGGGCTGCAAGGACAACATTTCCAGTACTTGTTGCTTGTACCGTTGCCTCACAAGTGAGTTGCTATTTAGACATGGGACATTCCTGTCCATCAGTTTAGCCTCACCTCCACCTGGACTGTGGCAAACAAGCACCACAAACTGTGGCCTAAAGCCAGCTGGGCTGGCCTTAACATAAAGCAAAGAAGTGACTCTGATCTCATGTTTCCTGTCGCTGTGGTTGGGATGGTGGCTGGAATAAAAAAGGAAAAAAGCCAAGAGGCACACAGCCCTGCAGCTACTGGCTTGGCTTGCCCTTAGGGCTGCTGATAGACGGGCAGAGCTTTCTCAGCTGTAAGTAATGCCAGGGAGTGAGCCTGACAGACAGACTCTTACAGGCTGGGAGGGCAGAAGGGTCAGCATTGTGCACCCTGAGGTGGGCTGCGTGTTGTGCCTCTGCCACACAGCTGAGCTTCCAGGGAAAGCCTGCAAAATCCCATGAGGCTTGCAGCTTCTTGCTGTCTCATTTGTGCTGCCAGAGCTGCATTAAGGGATTTGCTGTGAGATGCTGAGCTGTGATGTGTGTGACATCTCGTACAGCTGTAACATTTCTTGGAGGTGTAGGAAGGAGGAGGTGAGGATGATGCTGTGCAGACCCCTGCCCTGAGCAGCACTAAGCCAGAAGTCCATAAAGCCTCAGTGCTGGTGCCTGCACCCAGCGGCACCCAAGAAAAGCAGGAACATGACATTGGAATATTTTCTTCCCAAGACCTGATGCCAGGTACAGGCATTTCTCTGCTTATTTGCCTCAAGCCTACACCACTCCCTGCTCCTTCCAAACTGGTGCTGGGGCTGAAGCCCAGGGGCCACCTCTGCTGTGAACTTGGCCATATGGAAAGCCAGGTGCCGGAGCAGCCCTACCACCATCACTGCCACAGGCACCCACCTGCCCCTGGCAGCCTGGCCACCACGAGTCTGAGTCTGTCAACAGGGCCCAGCTCCATGGGAACACCAGACACCAGCCCACACCCTACCCTGCATTTCTATGCACTTCCCAAGCCTAATGTAAGCAGTTTTCAAACCTGCTGGAGGTTAGAAAAGGCTCCAATTTGTTTTCTCCTGAAGGAAGGAAACCCAGGTTACACAGAAATCATGTGGCAGAACACAGGACTGAAGCCAGCTCTTTCCAGACCTCTTGATGGATGCTGTGAATAGCACTTCAAATAAAGGGTGAAGAGCCTCTTGCTAATGGCAAATGCCCAGCAAGAAGTGATAAGTAAAAGCAAACATGAGAGCACTGCTTCCTACCTACACTCCCAGCCTCTAGTGAGCCTCTACTCAAGGATTTCCTGGCACTTCTGCATTTAATTCCCCCAGCAGCTATTTTTCATTTGAATTTCTTTGCTTTTCAGGCAAATGTGAAAGTCTGGCATGCACAAATTTCTGTGGCAATGAGATCCACAGCTTAATTGCACCCTGTGTAAAATGTGTGTCTCCTTTTGACGCACAACCTCCTACCCACAGCTGTATTGGCTGGGCACTGCTGGGACATCATTCCCACCGGCAGTTCCAGAGGGGTCGTGGCTCCCGCAGCAGAGCTTTGTGCCACCTCGGCAGCTTTGCTCTCTGGGCTCAGGCAGCCCGTGCCAAAGCTGCTGTGTGGGACAGCTGGAGGCTCAGCTTGGCCGTCTGTCAGGTCACTTTTCAGCTCTGAGTACTTTAGGAGGCACTGGTGTTAGAAGTGACAAAACTGAATTTGTGTGTTGGGTAAAAAGAATGGTGTAACTTTTCATGGAACAACAGAACAATTGTCACATCCCCAGGAAAAATATGTCTTTCATGTGTCAAAATCCTTATTGCAGGTGAAGCAGCTGAGATTTGCTTGCAGAAAAAACTTATATTAAATTAAAAAAAAATAAAAACCCAAACCAGTTGATTTCTTATCTTAATGTGCATTTTTTTCTCCAACTGTATATCCCACTGGCTTTATAAAGTGATATATTTTTACACAACCACAGAGTCAGAACCAAAAAGCCCCTAGCTAAATGTTGCTAAATTACACATGTCAATAAAAACCCAGACTGAGCAAGAACTCATAGCTTGCAGACTGGCCTCCTCCAGGTAGCCCTGAAGTCTCTCTGGTCTGGCTCAGTGGTAGCTTCCTGCAGTGATTCATTAGGGCAATGCTTTTTTAAGAGTTTTGTTGGGATTTGCAGCAGTGCTGGTTTTGAAGAGCTCCATCCTCACAATATCAGGGACTGTGAAGACAATCAGATTCTCATCTACCACAGCTGCTCCCTTGCCTGAAAGATCTGTGCACAAGGTGCTATCATTTCATGTGATGATGTCCTCCTGCTGAAAAAATGCAGAAAGACAAGGCAGACAAAACAGTTTGGACAAGGAGACATGTTAAAATGGTAAGACAAGGCAGCTTTAACTCTCAGCCAGGTCCTGGGTGGCAGCAGATGAGCTGAGGTGTGGCAGTAGGTAACTGCAAGCAGCACCTGCAAATGCAGGGATGTTCTGTGGGCTGTGAGTGAGTGATGCAAAGGAAAGCCCTTCCCTTCCTCCTCCCAAAGGTCGGCAGCACGGCTGCTGGACCCTCTGTAGGCTGTGAGCTAAGCAGAATCTAATTTTGATAGCCAGGCCATATGGCTTCTGCTACAGCCAAAAAGAAGTCTCATGTAAAGTCCAGAGGAGAAGCAGCATATCCAAAGTCAAATATAAAATCAGCTTCAGAAAATATTGTCTTGGCTATCTATTTTTCCCTACATCTGTATTTTTAGCTCAATACAGATTAATGCAACTGAAGCTTATTGTGATTTCTGAAACATCTCTTTTCTCCTTTGTTTTGCACCACAACATTTAAGGATTAAACCCAGAGCAATCCACTACATACAATTTTTTAAAAATCCTAAAATTGATGTCTGCATTTTGTAAATGTGCTTAAATTTATGCACAAGAAATTCTGTTCTTGAAATTTAATTCTGCACATACATAGGACTGCTCCCATTAATCCTTTTTTCTTTTTAAAAAATTACTTTTTTTTTTCTGATAATTTCTAGCCATTCTTACTGTCAATGTGGCCAAGAAAGGGAATTAACTATAAACATGCTGGTAATAGTCAACTGATAGTCAAAGTCAAAAAGCAAAGCAGTGATTAGCTTAACAAGCATAACTTGTTTGCTCAACATGACTGTTTTCTCAAAATTTGTTGGGTGATTTTTTAAAAAAAGAGCATGCCAAGCACCAATTACTTGTGGTCTCAATCTCCTCTGGTTTTTATTTCTGCACTTCTTTTCTCATCACTTGGTAATTCAGGTGCATTAAATTCTATTCAACAGGTTGCCAATTACGAAAATTATATATATTAAAATCCTGAACTGGGTGACTGATTTCAGACTCTATTACCTGTTTATGACAACATGATATTGTTCTGCAAGCCTGATTGCAGTACTCAGATGAGGATAAATGAGTTACATGTGATTTAGCCATTGCCATTCTCCTTGCCAGCTGTGGCAGATGTGCTGTGCTGCATTCAGTGTGGGGAAGAAAACAATTACCACGAAGGAAAACATGGAAAGCACATGGGGTTGTGCAATACCTTTAAACAGGGATACTGAAAGCCTTTAAAAGGTTGGGCAGCAATGCTCTTGGCAACTTGGAAGTCCTTTGAAGAGTGCACAGGCACCCTGACACAAGACACAAGAGTTTTGTTTCTGTGCGATTCTCAGAGGGTTTCTTGCTCCAAACCTCTTCACCTGCTGCAGCTGCAGCTGTTTCAGTTCCTTTCAGTCCAAAATAGCATCTGAAAGGGACTGAGAAACAGAAGAGAAAGCAGACAAAACTAATTTTAAAAAACTTATGCACACACCCCCACACATATATATACATTAATATACATATATATTTGAGAGAGGCCCTCACATGATGGTACTAAAGGAGAGCTGCTAGGGGTCAGCCAGAGACATCTTGGTGAAGGGCAAGTAAAATCACAGAATGGGTCAGGTTGGAAGGGACCGCAGTGGATCATCTGGTCCAACCTCCCTGCAGAGCACACAGCACAGGATTGTGTCCAGGCAGTTCTTGAATATCTCCAGTGAGGGAGACTCCACAACTCTTCTGGACAATGTGTTCCTGTACACTCAGTCACTCACACAGGAAAGAAGTTCTTCCTCATGTCAGAAAACATTTGCAGGACAGGGTAGAAAGTTTGCTAACTAAAGCAAAACTCTGCTTCCTGCTATTCCAAAGATACTTTCAATTAGGTAGGATTAAAATATTAGCCAGAAATGAGCTGTAAGCAGACTACAGTGAGATGCTGAGAATATGCCTGGATGGGCTTTTCCATTTGGAAGAATTGCTTGGGACAGATATGATCAGTAGTCCCTCTGTTGTGGAAAACCATTTATTGTTCACCATGTTTTACAGAGGATCTGAAAAGGGATAGAACATAGAGAACTGTTGTAGCTCATGGGACTGCAACTCTGCAAGAAGCAGACTCTTTAATTAGTCTCTAATGAATAGATAAAAAAGGGTCCTGAAATCATAGCTCTGGAGAGTTACCAGAGCTGGTATTACCTCTTCCTTCTGTGCCCTTGGTGAGAGCCTGCAGTGCAGATGGACTGGGGAAAAGGCCTGCACAGGTGGACTTCTGACCATGTGAAGATAAGCGTACCCAGGAAGCACCCTTGGCTGCTCCCGCACTCCAGGCACGCCTGCTGTGCAAACTGGCCTCCTCCCAGCCACTCCCAGCTCAGACTCGGCTTTCCTCCTGGGTGAGGACACACAGGATACTGGCAGGGACACAGTCTGCTGCAGAGTTGGAATACATGGGGAGATGGGAAATATTCCAGGCTGCTGTGCTCACATAGGCACTGGGTTGGTGATTAGGAATGAATCCCAGACTAGCTTTCAGTTAAGGTGAAGCGGGAAAAGACTGAAAAAACCCACATGCGAGCATACCAGGACAGGTATTAGCAAACACCAACCATGACCTTCATCACCATGACTAACCAGCTACAATAGAGAAACAAGTCTTTCACAAACAAAGAAACGCAAGTGAAACTCTTTCCTCAACAACTGGCAAGATCAATGCCAGGCTCAATATCCTTCATTTTAACCTGTCAACAGGCATTCAGTTGCAAAGAGTTTGTGATGAGGTACAGTCATCTCCTTTTCCTCTTAGATGCTGAGGCAATTGCTGTACAACCCCTGGTAGTGCTTGTTTTAGTTCCCCTGAGCAGGAGAGAGAGCATAAACTAAGTAGTAAAAAAAAACCTTGAAAAGTTACACCTGTTGGGATGAACATTTTCCTATTAGCAGGACAATATGCTTTCACAGCCCATATGAAATAAATACTCTGATATTCATCTATCAAATCCCAAGATGCTGGACTGGAAGGTCAAGCAGGGGAAATACACAACAGACAAATACAGTGTATATTTTCTCTACCTCTCAGGGATTTGTTTCAATTTGCACCTGGAGAACCAATCAAAATTTTCAGAAAAGGCCAAAATCTGATAAACTTGCATTTGGGGGGAAAAAAAAAAGTGAAATCCTATTAGAGTTCAACTGCTCTGGGTAACTTACAAACAGAGCAGAGGAAACACACAGTGGTGTTAAATGCCCACAAAACCGGATCTTACTGTAGTCCTCTTATTGCCCTGCATTTATGTCTAAAACTTTAATCTCATTTGAACATGGTAAGCAGTGAGATGGATTTGCTAGGATTAGTCGATGTGAGAAAAAGAGAAGTTAAGGTGTTTACTGGCTAAGGAGTAAAGATATTTAGAGAGCTGTTCTGAAATGCAGTTTCTAAGGGATGCATTTTTTCCTAAATAGTTCTTAGTAGCAGCTGAACTGAAAAACAAAGCTGAAGGGATTTCCTTTCAAATTCAAAGCAATCCTAGACTTCAGCTGTAGCCTTAAAAATGCACACAGAGAAAAAGGTTTCATTTTCATCTCTTAGCAGAAATGCATTCACTAGAAAGGAAGCAAATGGTATCCAGAAAGCAACATTTGCGATATGAGAAGCCACGCCAGCTTCTTGAGTGCAAGCTACAATACGTGCTGACAGCTTAAGCAACGCAGGGTGCAGGATTAGTCATTGCTGTGCTATTCACAGCAGCTCATTTCCTCACTGGCAGTTTGCAGAAAAGCACAACAGAATTCCAAACACAAAACTTCACAATTTTTAGTTATTAGAAAGTACTAAGAAGTCATTATGTGATAGTGTCTCATGCAAATGCAGTGTGGAACTGAATCCTGCACAATGAACAAAACAAAGTTCAGAAAAGAAGGAAAGTATTTAACAGTTACTTTACTGGTAGCCTCAGAATTTAGCTTGTAACCCATTTTTTAGCATTTCAGGATTCGTCAATATATGGCAGAGAATGAATTCAGTGCAAGTTCCTTTAAACTTATGACCGGTGCAGTCTGGCTGCACTGTACAGTGTTTTAGATAACAGCAGAAGTTCTAGGATGAAACTGTCAGAATATTTACTGTAAGCTTATACAATTATTCAGCAAGATTGTGTAAGTGTTTAGCAGGCTTTACTGTATTTATTTATCTGCTCTTACAGCATCAGGACTTCAAGCTTCTCAGGCAGAACTGCAGAATATGCTGGTTCACTTTTGTGGCAGAAAGTAGGCAAATTTTACTTCTCTATTCTGAGAGGAAAGGTGAAAAGCCTAAACAGCTTTGCTGTGGGATGGCTTGTTGCTTTTTGGATTTGGTCTTTTTTTGCATTGATTTATTCCCACTGTCTACCCTTATCATGCTGCATTTCTATAAAAGTGATCCAGTACTTTGAAGGCATGGAGATACTTAGCCAAACTTCTGCAGCATGCAGTCAGGAGCAAGCCAAGTAGTCTGGACTTGGAACAAGGGATATTAAAAAAAAATAATAATAATTCTGCTTGGATAATAATGGATAATTCTGCTTTTAAATTTGCCATATTTTTTAAATTTTTCATTTGTTATAACATAAAACATCAATGTAAATCACAAGTATGACATTTTAAAGCTGAAGTGACAACTAAGCATATTCTTTTAAGTAACAGTGGCATTTTATCTGGATTTTAACACACCAGTCCAGCCATGCAAAGTGTTACCAGTAATCAAACCTGAAAACACAAAGCACATATTTTGGCAAGGCATTTTATTATGATGTCAAATCTTTTTTGTTAGCAGTCAGTCATTGAAAACAATCTGTACACATCTAATTTAGTCAACAAAAATAGTTGTACAACTTTAAGCAATGTGCCCCATTTACGTAACTCATTATGCTCTTAAGTGATGCTTTGCATTGTTTAAATCCTCACATAAACAATTACCAGTCTTAACATATATTAAAGTAAGATTATGTTCTTCTCTCAAAAGTACAAAAAATAACACTTTAAATATACAGTGGCTCCTAAGCTTAGACAGAATCCTGTCAGGAAAAGAGTTTTGCACTTCAATAGATAGTGCCTTCAACAAGAAGAGCTCTTCAAAGTGCTTGGCAGAGTGTGTGAACACCATCCCCACTTACTAGATGATGAAATAAGGCACAGAGGTCAACTACCTTGCCCACAGTCACACAGAGAGTGAATGGTAGAACTAGAAGAGCAGAATCTGAGGGTTTCAGTTCTCCAGTGTAACCATCACATCTTGTTGCCACTATTCAAGTGCAATTGCTTAAACAGTTCTGAGGAGCAAAACTTGTACAGCACACAGTAAACAGAAGGGAAGATTCAGGGCAGTTAAAAGCTGCGATAGTTTCAACCCAAACCAAACAAATTTGGTAGTCAGTAACTCATAATGCACTTCAGGGAATGATTACATAGAGAATTATACATTAACCTGCAGAGAGAAAGCTCATTAAACATAAGACATGTGGTGTTAGCTTTGCAAAGAGTACTGGCTGTCTTAAGCTTGGCAGTAGCTCAGGTATAATGTTAAGTTTGTCAGAGAAGTGGTACTTCCTGATCAGCAGATGTCCTAAACTTTGTTCTCCTACCAGCAAGGTGAACTTCTCTGGAGAGTCACACAGAAATGTAAATAAGGGCTAAATATCTCCTCAGTAGGCAGAGATGTGTATGAGGCACAAACACCCACATTAACTGTTTGTGAGGTGTGGACTAAGTGGTAAAGAAATATCAATCCGGAAAAACAATAGTCTAAAATAAATATGGTTAAGAAAACTGAGTCACTCATCTAAAATCACCAAGAAATGCATCTTTGGATAGCTTATGTTGCAAAGAAAAAGTGTGACACACATAATCCCTGCTTGGATGAGAAGCATTCTCTGGCCTAGCCCTCTGCTGACAAGCGTTTCAGAAAGCCTGTCCTTGGATAGGATGCTCATGAGATGACTCATTTACTGACAGAGGCTGCTGATGGGATTCAGAAACATGTACACTTTGATTCTGTTCTTCACTGATTTGATGGGAAGGAACTGTATCTTGGCTAGAGTGAGACTGCTGACTTGATTCCTGAGCCAGCTGCACGTGCTGAGCTGGATGTGAAGATCCTGCTAAGTGGATTTGTTCATTTTGTCCTTGATGAGCTTGGAGATGTTCTAGTGCTTCCTTGGAAAGAGTGATGACATGCATTTGTTCAGGTTGGGCAGCCTCTATTTGGTTTGCAATCATATTGATACTTTGGATTTGTTCTGCCTGCTCCTGCTGAGCTGAAAGCAACAAGTTTTGCAGCTGCTGGGGTGGCTGTGCGAGCAGTGCGAGGTTCGTGGCCTGCTCTGTCGTCATGCTGGGGGCATTTTCTGCAGTCACAATACTGATGCCTTGATTGTGGCTGGGCATGAAGTTGATGTTGTGAACTGCATCCGTAACCAGCAGCTGAATTTCCTGCCCTCCGGAGGTGGCAAGTTGGTACTGCTGCAGCTGGAGAATGTTTCTCACTTCTTCAGGATGAGCGTTGGTGCTCGGGGCGGCGCTGGCTTCCTGAAACTGCTTTTCCTTGCTGTGAATTTTCAAATGAGACTTCAGGTTGTCCAGACGAGCAAACTGCAAACTACATTCTGGGCAGGAGAAAGGCTTTTTGCCTGTGTGTAAGATACAGTGTCTTCTCTTAGCACTGGAATCAGAGAAGGATTTTCCACATATACCACAAGAATATGGCTTTTCTCCTCTGCAAAAGGAAAGAATTTGATCTCATTAAAATATTCACTTTGACAATGCTGCTTTCTGAAACTTAATCTGTAAAAAAATACTTAAATGATTACTTTGTTTTTCTAAATTTAACTACTTAAAAGGTAGTCATTAAAAACATCCTCTATTTGACCTCCTGATTATTTCTATTTGACTTCACAGACTGTACAATTAGTATATATTCCAGAGCTACACAGATAAGTGCCTTCCTCTCATAAAACCAGAGGTACAAGCTCCGTGCTGCTAGGCCTTGACAAGAATGCAACAACTTTGCACAATTATAAGCACTGACCATTTTAAGGACATTTAATAACAGTGTGGGCTTTAAATCAAAAAGAAGTGTCCAAATTCTAACTCGCTGTTTGTATCAAAAGGAGAAATGTTACTGGAAATGTTTTCTTAGACAACACTTTTCCAGTGATGTAAAATCTAACGTCTTTACGCAATGCATTGCACTGACAGGGGTAAAAGACAACTAATGCTATTGGAGAGACAGGATGGTTCCCAGGACCCTGCTCTGATAACCCTGATACACCATGGCTACTGTTCTGCTCTCAAACAAATCTTACAGTGAAATTTTCACAAAAATAATATAGCAGTAAGTACACTGTCAGTGAACAGACACTAAACTCCAAAGAAGACTCTTACAATATCTTGGCACATGAGTATTTAGCATTTCAGTCCTTTCCACCACCAATTATTGCTTACATAAATTAAGCAAAAATGCTAAGTTTTTAACTATCATTCAAAGTGCAAACAAGTCCTGACCATTCTATAATTGAACAAGCACTACATACAGTTTATGATACTAGAAGTTACAATTTTAAAGAATGTAACAAAAATAAGACATACTTTACCTGTGAATTCTAATGTGGGTTTGAAGTGAACTTTTAGCTGTAAATGATTTGCCACAAATCTCACAAGTGAAGGGCTTCTCACCTATCAAAAGAAATGTGACTTCACTTTTTAAATAGCACTTATCATCAATGCATTAAAAACATTGTGTATTTTACCACAGACAGTATCAAGTGTACACTGTTGGCTCCTCATGTTTTTGCCATAGGTCAGCAGATATCCAAAACTGAATGAACTCACTAGTCAAAATGAGGATATAACATTTTAAATGTACACCTCTAGCATTTCCCCCCTTTGAAGATGAAGAATTAGGTGATCCAAGCCCCCAAAGCAACAAAAAGCTGTACCTATAGCACAGATGTGGGTGTTCCACATGAAACTGAAATGCTTTGGAAAAGGCTGTCCCTGAACGCTGGCATTAATGCCAGGTTCACGTGCAGCACCATGCAGATGAGTAAGCCCAAACTTCCAAAGCTGGAAAATGAATCCATTTTCTTAACAACTTGCCTGGCTTTCTATAAGGCTCCATCACACTAGGCCTATCATGTTCTGGGAACACCAGTTAGAAAAAAATTATCGTGAGTTAAATAAAATGTGAGTTTATTTGGGGAATTTTGTTTATTTGTTGGGGATATTTTTTAGTGCATTTGGAATTCCGATGACTAAGTGAGTAGAAGCAGAGAGGCCAAATAAATTATAAGAAGGTTTACAAGAAATAGATACTACCCAACTAAAGCAAATCCTAATTCACACCATGACAAATCCTTGTTGCATTGAGGTTCTTTAAGACACCAGACACGAGAATCCAGATCGCCACTGTGGTAATTCACACCATCAAAGCACATCAAACCCAGGGACTGGGCAGCAGCCAATTTCCAGGGAAGCTTCACATTTAGCATAGAACTGCAATGCTTACCAGCCTTCATGTGGCTTTGGAGGGCATGGATAAAGGATTAGAGAACAAGAAACATTTGTCAGAAGGGACCTCTGATCATCCAGTCCCAGCCTGCTACTGAAACAGGAGTAACTTCCCAACTAGACTGTATTATTATTACACAGTGTTACCAAACTGCTTCCGCTGCCAAAGGAGAACAGTTGGATCAATGTTAACACCTGTCCCCCAAATTCCTTGGAATTTTACTTTGCTTTTGAGATGGGACAGATCAATTATTATTTCTACATAATTAATACTGGTATCTTGCCTGATTTTTCTAGAAGCAAAATATATTGCAAGCCAGTTTCTGCTAAAACTCAGCTTAGCTCATATATTTTTGCAACTTACCTTGCTAGTAAGCTTCCTCTTCTCATTTCCCACACCAAACTCTTTCCCACTACATTTAGAGAGCTGTATCTACTTCAGATACAACTCTTGGGTGTCAACACTGTGTTCTCCTCAATACAAAATCGTGTAAGTATTACAAGCTAACACTATTCTGGATAACCAAAAACTCCCACAAGCACAAGTTTTGACCTCAGCATATCCCAGAAAACTTAAAGCTGTGTTATTTTCACTGAGAAAAGAAGAGGAAATGAACAAATATAAAGACTGAGTTATGTACTACAGCTGCAAGCATCATGCTTAAGAATAATTCAATTTTGTGAGGAAACAATTGACACTGTTTCTAGTTACATTAAAAGACAAAATTATTCATACGTCACCTTATGAACTTACCCTTCAAAGACAAGTATTTTACAAAGTTTATGCCTTGTTATTATGAGAGGATAAATCAACATTTTTATCTCTGTTAATATGTGATTCATTACCAGCTTGCCCTCTAAATCTCTTGAAAACATCCTCTGATGCGCTTGCATTAAATCACCCCTCCCAGCCCATCTCCTCTCAACATCTGGTTTATGACAGCACAATAAAAAGGTAAATGGAAATAATTATTTTTCTGGTCACAGCACTCTTCATAAGCATCCATCCCTCACAGACAGAGGTGTCCAACTCATTTAGGACACACACTTTCTGTTACTTGTCAGTTCACTGCAAGCCCAATATGTGCTGGATACAGCTCTCCCGACATTCCTGAATTCCCAGTCCAGGATTCTATCATAGGAAAGCTAACTGGCATTTTCTGCAGCAGGTTTTATATAAGTGAGGGGAAAAGCCCTCCTCCTGTAATGGGCACTGCTTCTGTGCTGCTGTAACACAAGCTTCTTTGTGCTCCTGCATTCTGGCTGTCAAATCTCTTCATTAGCAACACAGGCATCATTATATACAAGTAGAGGAGAAGTTCATTCCACAGAGACAAATGTAATTTGCCTAACATTGTTTTGTCCACGTAACTTGAAGAAAAAACAAACCACAAAGCCCACAAGACCCAAGGTACAACATTACCTGTATGTGTTCTTAGATGTTTCTTTAGCTGAGCTGCATCCATGAATTTGCGACAACACTGGTTACATTCCGGCAGTGAACGGCCTTGTCGCAATAACAAAAAAAGTGTCAGTGCATAAGTGATCCCCTGTATCTCTTCAGTGATCTTTGTTAAAGCACTTTCCTGTAAAATAACCACTTTGATATAATATAGAGATAAAACAAAAGGTGATTCACTGCCTCCTCCCTATCTTAACTGTCACACTCCTATTTCTAAATTCAATAGTACCACAGGAAAAGTGGGGACTCCCCACTTTGCTCCTGCCCCAAACCACCTTCTCTTAAAGCTTTGTAAATTCTGATTTTCTCCACCACTTCCTCTGTCTGTAGCTCCATCCTCTTCCAGAAGTGAGGAGGACACTTCCTAAAGCTTGTCTGCCATTACTAGTCCAAAGTAGTGGGCAACTACAATGCAATTTGCACACTAGGTAGCAGACACAATTGTTTATACAATTCCCAGCTTCTGTGTAGCATTGAAAGCAGGGCTAAAATAATCGAGCTGTACATCAAATACAGTGTAACAAATTTTTGATCATCATAAGAGCCCTTCTCAATTAAATATTTTTCTACACATTCCATTTACTATACACCATATTTTTTCACCCTATCCACTGTTATATCAAGATAGGACACATCAAGGTAGCAGAGACTAAATAAATCACTGAGGAAGAACTTCCAGCCTAAGTCAGTCTTTAGGAAGATAAATCAGCATGGACTGTAAGCCAGGTCCTCAACCCAAACTTCTTATACCTGTGTGTACTCGATAGTGGCTCTTGAGCTGTCTCTTTTGGCTGAAGTACTTCCCACACTGATCGCATGTAAAAGCCTTCTGCCCTGTAGAGAAAATCACTTATTAAAAAATAAACCATGTCCAAAGCAAGTATAAGGAAATAAATAAAATACACAAGCCACTCCACACAAGACGGAGCAGAAATACCTTTTTTTCAGAAACACAAATTCTTGGAGCAGAGCATTACATTTGCCTTGGAGTACTTACCTGAATGAAGGCTCATGTGCTCCAGAAGGGAATGCTTTGTTGTCAGAGCCTTACTGCAGACAGTGCACGTGTACGGCCGTTCCCCAGTGTGCATCCGCTCATGGACTTGAAGAGAATGCTTCTGGGAAAAGCCTTTGCCACACTCACTGCACTTAAAAGGGCGCTCTCCTGAAAGCAAAAAATGACACTTTTAGGCATAAATACATCGTTTCTCACTAGATATTCTAAGCTGATAGTGAGATGCACTGCAGTGTTGTAGCCACTGAAAAAGGGCTCCAACAAAAGGGACAAGCTTCACACAGGAATAAAATTATTCTTTAGCTATTGCCATATAATTCAGTGCTTAAACAGTGAAATTATTAATTACACTGAAATCAAGGTGAGATGTAAAAGTTCTGAGATCTGCTGACAAGAATAAAACAGCAAACACAGAAGACACACTGTAATTTGGATCAGCTTGCTATTTTGGATATTCTTGCTGTAGTCAACAACCACCAATTCAACAGTCACTTGCATCTGGCAATACCACTAAACCCTAACCCAAAAGCAGCAGTCTCTGAAGGCCTACCTGTATGACTTCGCTGGTGAATAGCCAGGAAGTGATTATACTTAAATACTTTGCCACAGTCTTTACAGCGAGCTTCAGAACCTGCACGTTTTCTTTTCCCATCAGTTCTCTTTGCCAGTCCTTTCTCATCCTCATCCCCAAGGAGTTTATAATCTTTTAGTTTGATTGATCTCCTTATTCTACGTTTGCTGTAACGGCTCTGAGTGCTCTGTATTCCTTCAGATTTGGGATCACAGTTTTCATCTTTCTCAGTTGACAGATCAACAACAGCCTCTGAGCCACAAGCAGGTTCAGTTTCTTCTCCATCTTTCCTCACTGAAGCCTGTTCACTTGCAACTGTTTCTTCTACTTCAGTGTCTGTTTTCATGAAATTTTGCTTATTTTGCATGGAGTTGTTCTCTCTCAGCTGCCCGTCTTCGGCAGAATTTGCTCCTGATTCTTCTTCTTCTTGGACAACCTTGATTTTCCTTGGTCGCCCCCGTTTCCGCTTTGGCGGACCATTGTTTTTCTTGTCACTTGCAACAAAAGAGGCTCCACTGTCAGCTGGAGCTGGCAATGTGCTACCTGGGCTGTGGCTTTCCAGGTAGTCTGTGCAGGCCCATACCAAGTCAGCCACTTTCAGCAGCTGTGCAGTAGCCAGGATTTGTTCTGTGCTTTTCTCACTGGCACAGAGACAACCAGTGTAGATAAATTCTAGCAGAACTCCAAAGGTGTCTGCAACCATTCCCTCCAACATGTAGATTGACTGCCCTATTTCACCCTCATTTACAAACATCATTGAGAAGTACTCACTGCTAGCAGCCAGCAAAGCTTTATGGGCTCTGAATTGCACATTCTCCACTATCAGAGTAATGTCACAAAGAAAATCCTTTTTCCTTTGTTCCTCAAAATTAGCCAAAATGGTATCTTTGTGAGCTTTGGAGTGGATGATGACCAGTTTCTCAGAAGGATCAGTTGTTTTTTCCATTTTAATTATGAATATTAAAGGAGGTGCCTAGAAAAACAGAATAGCTTTAGTAAAGAATTATTTTAACAGTTGGCATTTTAAGACACCAAGTATCATTTGTTATACCCGTAACAGAGTTCAAGAGTTTCTGAAGCAATTCTGAATTCTCTGAATTTTTGAAAAATCAACACTACTGCTAACATGGAATTTCTTCAAGAAGTATTTTTAAACCCTGTGAAATGGCTACAGATAATTTCTTAGATCAGAATTACTGCCCATCATTTTTTTTTCTCTGATATACTCTGTATTATCTAAAAAAACTGCTACCCTATCTTCTGAAACTAAAACAATCAGACAAAAAGAACTCCTTATTCACAGCTCCAGTACAGCAGTAGATTTGCATGGCAAGGTTTTGGTAGTGGGGCAGCTACAGGGGTGGCTTCTTTGAGAAGCTGCCAGAAGCTTCTCCCATGTCCTACGGAGCCGACACCAGCCGGCTCCAAAACAGACCCACCTCTGGCCAAGGCTGAGCCCACCACTTGATGGTGGTAGCACCTCTGGGATAACAGATTTAAGAGGGGGGAAAGAAACCTGCACAACTGCAGCTGGAGAGAGGAACGAGAATACATGGGAACAGCAGCCCTGCAGACACCGAGGTCAGTGGAGAAGGAAGGGAGGAGGTGCTCCAGGTGCCAGAGCAGAGATTCCTCCATGGCCCCTAGTGCAGACAGACCGTGGTGAGGCAGCTGTGCCCCTGCAGCCCATGGAGGTCCAGGGTGGAGCACAGATCCGTCTGCAGCCTCTGAAGGACCTCACACCAGAGCAGGTGGATGCCTGAAAGAGGCTGGGAGCCTGTGGGAAGCTTCCTGGCAGGGAGCAGGAGCAGGCTATGGCAGGCTCCTGGCAGGACCTACGGCCTCACGGAGAAAGGAGCCCACACTGAAATGGGCTTGCTGGAAGGACTTGGGACCCCATGGAGTACCCACACTGGAGCAGACTGGTCCTGAAGGACTGCACCTGTGGAAGGGATCCAAGCTGAAGCATTTTGTGAAGAACTGCAGCCCATGGGAAGGACTCAGGCTGAAGGAGTTCATGGAGGAAGGACTGTTTCCTGTGGGAGAGACCCCACACTGGAGCAGGTGAAGAGTGTGAGGAGTCAAAGGAGTATCAAAGACAATGTGTGATGAACTGACTGCAGCCCTCATTCTCCATCCCTCTGCACTGCTGGGGGGAGGAGGAAGAGAAAACTGGGACTAAAGCTGAGCCTGGAAAGAAGGGAGAGGTGGGGTGAGCTGTTTAAAGATTTGGGTTTTTTTCTCATTATCCAACAGTGATCTCATTGGTAATAATTTCCTCAAGTCAAGTCTGTTTTGCCTCTGCTGGAAACTGGTGAGTGATGTCTCTCTGTCCTTATCTCAACTCGTGAGCTTTTACTGTATTCTCTATCCCCTGTCCACCTGAGGAGGGGAGTGATGGAGCAGCCCTGGTGGGCACCTGGTGTCCAGCCAGCACCCACTGGAAACTGCAGGTCAACTGCAGTTCGATCAGTGCAGATTATTAAGGGACAAGGCTAGGAAATCTTGTAATAAGTGATAAAACTACACTGGTATCAATATGGCAGGATTTCATGACTTCTTTTACCCTCATCTATCCTTCTGAAAATTTCTCTTTTGTAACATTTTACCTTACTAAGCTTCAGCCTAAGAAGGCAGGCAATACAAACAGAAAAAAAGCAGTGTTTTGAAGGGCTCTGTCTAATATAGGGTTCCTTAAGGTATCTATTACTGATCAATTCGACTTGCTAAGCTTCTTCAATAGTAGATTTGCAAAAATTAATAACAAACAGAAAAAAATCCAGACATTTCAGAGAATCCACCAAATATTATGGAAGAGAAATGCCCAAAATGTCCCATTTACAAGGCTCAGCTGAGACGAAGATAGACGAAGATAAATTATACAAGTGTCATATTAAACACATATAAATTTGCATATTTGTATTTAGTTAGTTTAGTTAGAACAGTTTCAATCACTGAACAAATGCTCCATGAAACAACAGACACTACCTACAGATGATACCTAAATGCTACTGAGGTGATAAGAAAGGGATTCTTTAGCCCTAATTACCTACCAAACAGTTCACGACAGAGTCAAATTGTTTATCTGGGAGCTTTAATTTTCCGGAGCATGAGAGCCTGATGTTTGTTGCTGGAGCACCTTAAAGCACAGCTGCAGGCGTGACCCAATCTGCCTTATCGTGCGTTACAAGAATTCCTGAACAGCTACTGCCAACTCTGCCTGCAGGCATCCACACGTGTTCCGGACAAGACAGTGGGTGTTCTGTGAGTTCTGACCATAGGAAGGACTTCGGTGTTTAACCAGGAGCTAGCAGCATTACTATTTTGATTGCAAAATCCAAAACAGCCGCCTTCCCTAAGAAACCCTCACCATTATAGAGTGAGGCAGTACTCAAACAGGAGGCCCCACGCTGCCGGCCGTGCGTTCGGATACACGCTCCGGTCCAGCCGTGGAAGGGCTCAGGAGGTGCCGGGAGGTGACCCCGGGGGGCAGCGCACGGCCCGGGACTGGGCCTTGACACGGGCACGGCCAAGGGCACCGCGCGGGTCNGATCATCCGATTCTAGTTCCCAGCCCACGCCAGGATAGCCCCAAAAATCACGCCATGTCCCAGACAGCGTTGCCAAACGCTTCTTGAACTCTCTCTGGCTGGTGCTGTGACCACTTTCTTGGAGAGCCTGTTCTAGTGCCTAACCACCGTCTGGGTGAGGAACCTTTTACTAATATCTAAACTAATCCTCTCCTGACACAACTTCAGGCATTCCTTGGGTCATGTCACTGCTCACCACAGAGAAGAGATCAGTGTCTGTCCCTTTGCTTCCTCTCACGAGGACACTGCAGACTGCAGTGAGGTCTCCTCAGTTTCTTCCAGGCTGAACAGACCAAGTGACCTCAGCTGCTTCTCATATGGCTTCCCCTCAAGGCCCTTCACTATAGTCATATCCTCCTTTAGACACTCTCTAGTAGCTTTATATCTCTCAAATTCAGACAAAAGATTTTATTTCTGAGATTGCATGGTTAAAAAACTGGCCTGAGAAAGTGTGATGTTCACGGGCCACATTGCAGCCATGCTGGTGCCTGATGGCAACACTTCATGTGGTAATCAGTGGAAATACAGGGTTCACACAAAAGTGGGGCGGGTGCCTTTCAGGGAAAGAAAAGCCTGCAGTCTGTCATCAAGGCCAAGGGGCCGATCCTTTGGGTCCTTATAGGGGCCCATCATGGCAGTCCCCAGGTAAGGGATGAGTTGGCAGTGCTCCACAAACTGCAACAGCTTCTTCCTGTACATCTGCCGCACCGGCTCCGAGCTCCGGGGGTTGTGTGCTGCAAGAAGTTAAGAAGCATGTTAGTGTCCCCTGTAAACTTTGGGGAATTACGTCACAGAAATTTTCAAAGGGACCAAGTCTACCCCTGTTAGCATTACCCGTGGTACAGATAAACACCTTGCCTGTTGGTGCCAAGCCAAAAAGATCAAGTCTGGTATTTCAGAAACCTCCTGACTCCAGAAGAGTCATAATCAGAAAGATCGGGCTTTTGTAAAAGAAGACGAAACAAACATGATCAGCTGCTGCCAACTTCCTATTTCTCAGATTATGAGATGCTGGTGAAACTCCAGGCAGTGACAAATTTAGGTAGTGCAGCATACAACCTGAAGTGGCACAGCTTGAGGATAGCCCAGGCCTGGCATGCTTGGCCCTGGGTGGCTGTGTCCTCGGCACGGCTGTTCTATGACCTAAATGCTTTGCCCACAAGGGGGACTGTGACCAATATGGCTTCATGAGAGGAAAGTCCTGCTTATCAAACCTGACTTCCTTGTATGACAAGGAGATAACCCACCTAGCTGACCAAGGGAAGTGAGTTGATATAATCTTTTTGAATTTCAGTGAAGCTTTCAATACTCTCTCACAGGATCCTTCTGGACAAAATGTCAGGCACATAGCTGGATAAACACATGAGAGAGCAACTGGCTCACCAGTCAGGCACAAAGGCTTATGGGGAATGTGGTGACATTGGACTGGTGACCTGTTACTGATGGGTTTCCCACAGGGCTCCATTCTCGGCTCTGTGCTCTTCAACATCTTCATAAATGACTTGGATGTGGGACTGGAAGGGAAACTAAGCAAGGCCACAGATGATACAAAACTGGGAGGAGCTGCTGACTCCCTTGAGGGCCAGGAGGTCCTGCAGAGAGACCTTGACAAATTAGAGATGGGCAGTCACCAACCATAGGAGGTTCAACAAGGGAAAGTGCTGGATCCTGCACCTGGGATGGGACAATGCTGGATGTATGGACAGACTGGGGAATGAGATGCTGAAAAGCAGTGCTGTGGAAAGGGACCTGGGACTCCTGGTTGATGGCAAGTTGGACGTGAGTCAGCAGTACCAGGAGGGTCAATGCTGTCCTGGGGTGCACCAGGCACAGCATCTCCAGCCAGGCAAGGGAGGGGATGGTCCTGCTCTGCTCTGCTCTGCTCTGCTCTGCTCTGGGGCAGCCTCACCTCGAGTGCTGGGGGCAGTGTTGGGTGCCACAATATAAGAAAGACATTAAACTATTGGAGAGTGTCCAAAGGAGGCTACAAAGATGGTGAAGGGCCTTGAGGGGAAGCCATATGAGGAGCAACTGAGGTCCCTTGGTCTGTTCAGCCTGGAGGAGACTGAGGGGAGACCTCATTGCAGTCTGCAACTTCCTCAAGAGAGGAAGCAAAGGGGCAGACACTGATCTGTGCTCTGTGGAGACCAGTGACAGGACCCAGAGAGGGAATGGCCTGGAGTTGTGTCAGGGGAGGGTTAGTTTGGATATCAGGAAAAGGTTCTTCACTGGGTTGAGTGCCCACAGTGGTTGGGTACTGGCACAGGCTCCCCAGGGAAGTGGTCACAGCATGAGCCTGAAAGAGTTCAAGAAGCATTTGGACGAATGTTCTCCAGGACATGGTGATTCTTGGGGATGGTCCTGTGCAAAGCCAGGAACTGGACTCAATGATCCTTGTGGGTCCCTTCCAATTCAGCATATTCTGTGATTCCATGGTTCTGTGAAGAGCTGACCAGTAGTTCAGAGGAGGAAGAAGGGTTTCTTTCTGCCCTATTTTGGCATACATTAGTATTGAGTGCCAGTCCTCAGAGTACAGTTTATTATTTTAATTGCTACCTTGAGGCAAAGGGGAAGGATTGAGCCAAATCATAACAATTTTTTTTTCCTATGGACAGTATTTTACGTTGCATTATGAAAAGTGGACAGCATGAAGAACTATGCTATGAGACACTTCAGCCCACTAGCTTTAAACTGTAGACATTTACATTTAGCAGCTCTGAGAGATTTTTCAAGCACAGCTGTATATAGAGCTCTTACAGGAGTCTAGTGTGAAGGACACTTAATCACTCTAGTGATGGTTTACTACTCTCTTTCCAGGAGTAAATCCCTCTGCATTTTTGGTTAATCACCTGTATCTTCTCAGATACTGAAAGCAATTCGGTGTTGCTGTGAGAAAAGCTGGAGGAACAACTAAACCACTGCTTCTTGTCCCCTATTTAAATATGAGATTAGAGAATGATGTAAATTGAAGATGAGAAGGTTTAACTTTACATAGAAATAGGATGAAATAAATTTCCAGGGGACCACAACATGAAGCAATGTGATCAAATTTTTTGATCAAGAATGGCATGACTTTTCTGAAGAGATGCACAGTGATAAATAATGCTGTATTTGCAGCAAATCACAGAATCACAGGATGGGTCAGGCTGGTAAGGACCACAGTGGGTCATCTGGTCCAACCTCCCTGCTCAAGGAGGGTCATCCCAGAACACATGGCACAGGTTTGTGTCCAGAACATTTCCAGTGATAAAGGCTGCACAACTTCTCTGGGCAATGTATTCCAGTGCTTGGTCACTCATACATGAAAAGAGTTCTTCCTCATGTTTAAGTGATTTGTCAGTGTACAGGAGTGCTGTATCCTAAAGCTGGAAGCAGTCCTACCCAGTGCTAGAAGAAGATAACTTGTTTTCCTGGATTCCTATGGTCAAACTGTTTGGGGCTGCATGAGAAGAGATTTCCTCACTTGCATAACCTTTCTGGTTCATCATCCACCATTAATAGTGGTTTAATATATGAGCAAAACACTCTTAGCATGGGCATCCTTATGTTAGCAAAGCTGTGTTAACAATAGAATGAAAACAGCCTTTGTGAATGAAGCAAACTACAGTATAAAAGCAGTTTGGTGGCTTAGGAACTGTACATTTATACAGGGGCTTACTGTGTGCCTGCCCTGTTCAATAGTCTTCCTTAACAAAGCCATGCAAGCAAAAAAGTCTCTGAAACTTCAAGAAAATTCTGGAGGGGTCTGGAAATAACATGAGGAAACACAAGATGTGAAGAACTTTGAAAAAATAATTAAGATTGATATTATCTAAAAGAATAAGTAAAAATGTATAAAATGAAAGGCCAGGTGAAGTTCACCCAGTGAAGAGGTTGGCTTATAAAAGACAAAACTGATGGGTTGAAAGAAATCTAAGTCTTGCTCCCAGAATCTCCAGCTGTACTGGAAACCAGCCCAAAGCTATAGCAGAGCTGCAGACAAAGATACTGAAATCGAGAAAGCTGGCACTAGTTAAACTGATTGCAAACTGTTAGACTATTATCTGCAACTGATATCTCCAGCTGAAAAAAACCCAAACAGAAATTCTAAAAAATAGCAAAGATGAACACCAATTGGCTATCTATGTTCTATCAGAGGGCTTACATAATTTCTATAATTAGTTATTTTTATAGCATGCTATTTTATACAATACCTTTCAAATGGAAGGAGACAAAAAGCAGAGCAGTTTCTTTCACACTTAGGAATGGATACTTTGGCTTAAGGCTGCCGACTTCATGCAGAGCTTTTATTAGAGAAGTTGCTACTCCCTAAAGAAATAAAACAGGTTTAAAAGACCATTACAGAAATCTTGAACAATGCCTTAACCTGTTGTAACACAGATCTGACAATACAGGATGATACCCTAAGCTGGTGAATAGTAGAAGATAACAAATTAGCATAAAATAGGGAGGGCTGTGACCATGAATCATTTTTCTAATTTATTCATGTGTCAAAGTGTTACAAACTACTCTTAATTTTTTCCAGGTAAGCTTGTGTCTATGCTGGTCTTATATATCAAACCAAAATTTACTCTTACAAAATACGATACACAACTAAGTCAGAAAATCTATCTCATAATACTGCAGCTTATTATCCCCCCGACAGTCTTGTATTTTTTCCATTAAAGCTACAAATATCTATTACTTTAAGGCTTTTAAAAAATTTCTCACAATTGTAACTACAAAATTTTCAATTTAATATTATCCCATTAATAAAAATAAGTTTCAAATGCATTAAAAATTAAAAAAAAAACTGAGTGGAACATGCTATGTATCACAAAATCATGTTTTAAATTAGAAAAGCAAAAACTGGCCTGTTCAAGGTATCCAGCCAAAGGAAGTGTAGTTAGTAACATTGGCTCTTGTTTTGGAGGGAGTTTATGGGGAAGCTTCAGATCCCAGTACTTCTCTGGTAACCTAACCAGATAAAAAGTGAGCAGTAAGCACATTTAAGATGTATAAATAGTGACATGATTGAAGATTAAAATGCAGTTAGTGTATTCACCTCATAAACTTCTGAAGTTTTTCTTCACTTTCAAAAATATAAACCTTATCCTGGTATTTTGCTGCATACTCAATGTTGCCGGGCACCAAAGCTTCATATCTAAATAGATGGAGCAAGAATTATTAATTCACAGAAAACGTAAACATAGTTTGTGTGATGTGATTTCATGGGCTACTGGGAGCGTTCTGGTAATTTAACAAGTGTAGCAACTACAAAAAAATAGCAATTGGATCATCCAAGTTTCCACTACATGACTGACAGTACAAGGCTCAAAATCTGATAGAATCCCTGCCTCAAAATCTGCTTATTAAGGAACTTCTATAGTGCTTCTTTAGAGCTCCATTTAAAATACCAATCATAGTTGTTCAGGAGATTAAGAAGGGATAACATAGAATTGGCTATTATGGTTCCCTTCTGATGAGAAATTCTTGCACACTGAGGAAATCTGTTTGACTTTATGGTGGAGCTTTATGGATCTCCTACAAAAATCATAATAGCTAGTTTTGCAGCTACTAGGGATTTATGAGATTTCTTTGAACCTTTAAAGGCTTATGATAGAGAATTCAAACTATATCTGTCCATCTTCATCATGAAAGATAGCAAGCCAACACAGATCCTTGTAGAACCCATAGCCATGCCAGTATTAAAAGGTGATTTTATATTCATTTCCAAAGCCACAGGCACAATATAGAGAACTGTAATTGTTTTTCCTGTCCAAACCTTAAACACTATTAAAAAGTACTTTGAAAATGTTTCCTCATTAATGTATTAATATAGGACACATAGTTTGTAATTCAGATTATGAAAACTCCAGTGACATACCTCTGTTTTCCATCTAGGTAAGTGACTGGACAGTATCCCTGCATCTCAGCCTTTACAGGGAATAAGGCCTTAACTTCTGCAGCAGTCAATTTCTTTGGTAGCATATTTGGGGGTGGGAGAGGGTGAGATGCCAGTGATGATACATAAACCTCTGGTCTGCTCAAGAATTTCTGTAGAAAAAGAGATGTTTTTATCATGAAAGAAGCACTGTAGGACTGTTACTCCAGAGTAAACTCCAGAGGACTGGCTCACACAATTTAGATACCTACTTTTTGTACAATGCAACAATGTGTAGGCACTGCTGCTGGTCTTGGGTAATTTCTTTTCCAACCTACTCTCAGTTGAAGTAGTCACACTATCCACCCACCATCCATCACTATCTGCTGCTGTCATAAGCCACTTTCTAACCCAGTCCCCCAAAACAGATGGAGAAAGGATAAAGTTACTGTTTTCAAACTAATGTTGACCTGTGGCAATTTGTAAGATGAGCTTTAGTTTAATGGTGTCTGCTGCATTTTTTCTGCCTAGATGTTTGATAGCAGAAGCATGCAGAACAAAAGCTTGAATGCCAACAACAGTGGTGTAATTCAAGTTGCATATTACCTATTTCTGTACGGAATCAAAGAATCGAAGCAACAATGTTCCCTCTTCCCATAATCCCCTCCTTTTTGACCTGCTTTTTAACACCTACTTCCAGTTCCTCCTGTGAAGCCATTTTGTAATAGCGCCCTTGAAATTCTGCAGCAAACTCCAGTGAGGAAGTTACAGAGCAGTCAATCAGTTCACCTTTCTCTGCAAGGCTGACGGGACAGTACTGCCCACACTCTCCCAGCCGATCCTGCAGCTCCTTGCGAGTGATACATAAATCAGCAATGTTGGCTGCTTTTCCTGTTAAAGCAATTAATGATAATGTTTTATTTATGAGAGACATAGAAACATCAGATAATTCTACTCAGGAATGCTACAGTTTAGAAGGTAATTCATACTTTGAAAATTATATGAAATAATGAGAACTAAAACAGCAATTTGATAATAAAATGAAGTTGCAACTCATTTTGCCAATTATTTCTAATAACATTTTTGTAGCATTTAAGAAATATAATAATTATTAATGACATGGGATACTCTGCATGCTCAGCTAATTAGTCTATGTTCTTCTTATTTATGATTTATTGTTTCACTCCTTTGGGTCACTAAGGAACATTTCAGCTATTATTTAATTTCTTTTCATTGGTGAAAAAGAGTACAGGGTGTGATGAAAGCCTCGCCTTCAGCAGATTTCTGACCCTGTTCTTTGGAGGATGGCCTCAGGCTACCCTGTACTTGGCTTTGTCTTCACTCTTTTCAAGAGATCTCTTCAAGATCTCTGCGGATGAGACTGAAGAATTTAAGGGTATGTATGTGCCCAAGAATTAGCCTCATCCAAAGAAAGGTGAAGTTGTTGTGCACAGAGTACATTGCAACTTTTTAAAGAAACAAATATTCTGGGAAACTTTGTTTTTCTTTTACCTTCTTTTATTCTTTCCAGGTATATCTGGATTTGTTTAACAACCACTTGAACTTCCTTCTGAACTTTGTTCCAGACCCTCCACTTGCTATGTTCAGCATCAATCACACACCAGTTCTGATGTTCCTTCATATAGTAAGTTCTAATATCATCAATGTCCTGTTTATAGCAGGAATTTTTAATAGCTAGAATCTGTGAGCTGTCATGTTCAGGATAGGGAGGTCTAGAGACAATGAAAAATAACTGAGTTAAATCTCAAGATTAGATGATTTCACTGAATTTCAGGTGTAAATTCTAGAGTTCACTATAAATTCTTTTTACAAAATTCTGCTTATTTGACACTGTAGAACATAATTGAGAAATGCAAATTTCTTATTGAGAATATTAACAGCTACATGTGAAAAGCAGTGTACTTATGATCAGTCCTGTTCAAAAACAAAGAACAAAACTTTTTCTATTTATTTATTGTCCCAAATACACCTCAATAATTATTTTGCAAAGGATTTGGAATGTATCAGCACATATTACCTAACACACGCTACAAATACACCATTAAATGGTACCCTGATATTGCACATTTGATTTGTACTCTCACCTATGAAATATGATTTGTTTGGTATTTAAAAGGAAGTTTAAAGTAAATACTTCAAAACCACATCATTGATTTAATTTTTTGCAATGCAAATTGTCTTTAGCTTCCAGTAAACAATTTAACATTGTACTGATTACTTGATAAAAAGAAAAGAGATAAAAAGACAAGGACAAAATGAAAGAGGCATGCAATAATACTCCAAGCTATCTGGAACTTCTTAGAAACACTTCCTCTAATGAGAACCAGGTTCTTACACAATTTAATTTTAAGGTGAATGTTCTGTTCTTTTTCATTCTCTGTCTGCTTATAAGCTACTTACTGTTCTCCCTCAAAAACAACCCACAGCTCTTTAAGCAGAGTATTTATCTTCTCAGAAAAACAAGGAAGGGAATGAACTGAATTAAAAGGCTTAGAACTCCTGAATTCTATACTTTTCTAAATATCCATTATTTCCATATTTTAAAAGAACTCTAATTAAGTCTTAATAGAGAGCGTATTAGATGAAGTATCAATTTCTTTTATTATAATAATTGAATTGATGAAAAATAAATTTCAGCAGCAGAGAGAACTGGTAATGTGTGATGTACAGTTTCATTAAACCAGTTAAACTAAGCAGTGGGTGCACAGCTTTGCACATTTTTGATCTCAGTCATGCAATGGAGGCATCTGGCCAGAGCATGCCACAAGCACCTTACATCCCTTCTATGGTCTGGTTTCTGGTCTATGGAAATCAAAGCAGTAGAAAGCAGAGGGACTGGTTCCCATGTCTTTAATATGTGTAGTTCAGAGACAGCTGAGTTATGCTCCAGGTAAAATACTGGATAGCACTGGGTATAGCACTGGGCATAGCACTGAGGCACACAAATAGAGATATTACAATATTGTGTAGGAAAAAAAATTCTATCAGGGAGTATCACTACCGGTTTGTGCTTTCCTTATCCAACAGTGCTCTTCTGAACACTTCCTCTGCATCCATGTCTAATTCAAAGATTTTCAGTGGAATTATCTTGGTTGATTCAAAGAGATTTACGTGTTGTCTTGTTAGAGGATATCCATCAATTACAACTCTGCACACAAACAGAAACAAAAATAGTTTTCCTAAGAAGTGAGTTTCCAATCAACCAGTAAGTCTATGTATATTTCTAGTACATTTTCCATGGAGACAAAATGAAGTGCCATGAAGTTATCACTGCTCTCACTTGATAGGCACAGTCTTCACTCCTAAGAATTTACAACCAAATTTTTTAAAAATCAAATAGATAGAATTAGTAATGAGAAAAGGAAATGCACAAGAGGCAAAAGGTAAGTTGATGGCTGTGACTTAAAAAAAAGGTGTACTCTAAAATTCTGACACATCAATCAACCAGAAACATCATTTTTACTATGAGAAGTCTCCATGTAGATTGGGAGGAAGATTTTTTAAAGTGGTAAGTAAAATGATTAACTACAGTATTTGAAGAGTTTTTAAAATCATATTGAAGAAGAAATGCTTTTCACATATTAGGCAATACTGGAACAAAATATACTGAAACAATATTCCAGGATTTAACATGAAAGGGAAGCTGAAAGAATTCTGATCTCAGCACACACAATTTTCAGAGATTTTTGCAGAATTGCCTTTCTCTGTAACAATTCTCCTTTCTGGAGAGAGGAGTTGTATGTCATGAAATACTGATGATAAAGCTTTTTAAGTCTGCCCAGTTTCAGAGGTGTTTCAGTGGTGGAGAAAGAGCCTAGGATCACATATGAATGAGGTGGAAAGACTCACTGGTTTCAGTTCCTCAATAACTTCAGTTGTTAACAAAACCAGAAAAAACTTGAGTAGTGAACCAGCTTGCATGATCAAAGAGAATCAGGTGTGTCAATGCTGGTTCTGAAGTTAGTAGGAGAGAGACCAAATGGTAGTTCTCAAAAGATAAGAGAAGATACTGGCTTATTGACTGAAAAAAAGTAACTGTCATAAAGTATATTACTTGAATTTACTGGAATATAGTTACTTGAAAATTGCAGAAAATTATGTTTCAGTCTTATTTCCCAGAGCAATTGTAAAAAATCTCCTTTTGTACAGATTACTTTCTTAATGAAAGTAAAACAACTGATGTGTTCTAGTGAAATTGTTTTACAGCAATAACGTGGGAATCCATGCTTGTGAAGGGACTGGCATATGTTGGAGAAACGCCCAAAATCCCAAGAAGACTCTTACCCAGTGGCATTGTCCATGTGATTTAGCAGAGCCACATCCAGAGCCTGGATGGCCAATTCATCAGGTACAGTGAGTCCTTGGAGAAGGTGGGACTTCACCTTAAGAGCCAGCTCGCTCTCTGGCTGGTTGTTTATCACAAACCGGATGGCATCTCCTAAGGACAGGCGCAGGAATCCATAAACATTCACAAGTCTCTGGGCAACTGCAAAATATTTTCATTTCAAGTCACAACCTTTAAGGTAAGCAACATCACAATCTGGCATATGCACAGGGCATGCCCAGTGCACTAACACTATGCAGTTTAGCATAAACCTCAGCAGATATAGTCAGTATTATTACAGTGTGTTAGAAAAAGTGCTTCCACCGCTGCTCCTTTTACAGAACAGCCCATCAGTTATATCTTTTATCCAGGAAATGGGAAATATGGCAATATTTCATCCTAAATATGGGATAATTTGTACCTGTCTCTTTTCTTCCTAACATCCTATTCTAATCATTAAACTATGGTTTAAAATTAATTTCCTCCTCCAGTAAAAGGCAGATATATGTGGATTGACGGAGTCATGAAGGAGGAAGGGGAGGGGTGAAGGATGGAAATCTTGGGGTTTTTTTGATCTAGAAGTTTGGAAACAGACTGGGGGTGTGGAGTTTGGGGTCCTCATCCTTGATCCTAGGACTACTTCCCCATTTTACATTAGCTCATCTTTACTGAAGAAAAATAAACTAATTAGAAAATAATAGTAAATAATACAAGAGGTATAAATAGTGTAAGTCCAGTTTTTCTAAGTGCAAGTCCCGGTCATTAACATCTTAAGGACCTGGGATGAAACTCAGATGGACAATCCATAAGTATCAGACTGTAAAATGAGACACTAGAGAACATAACTAAAAGAAACTTTGTTCAGCAAGAAAAGCAGCAATATTAATGGTATATGATTTTTTAATAACAGTAAGGATGGATACAGCTTCAGTCATTAAATAATGTTTTGCTTTATAGATAACTGCTCATACCTGTAGTCTTTCCAGATTTTGGAGGTCCCACAATTGCAACCTTTACTGGCACAGATTGCTTAGGTTTTGGCTGACAAATATACTTGATGGGATTTGTCATAAATGTTTCTTTATTTTCCTTACTTGAAAAAAAATAAATGTATTGTCGATGGATTACTGGAAAGACTGCGTTTCCCTGCCTTTGTTGTGGCTTGATCACATCTCCTTTGCTTAGCTGTAGAATATACAAAATGAGAATCAGTTAATTAGGTCTGACAAGGCCTCTTCTTCCTCCGTCCCAGAGAAGTGGCTTTATAGGCAGGTAGAGGAGTACCAACCATATGAGACAAACTATAAAAGCATTCTGAAATTTATACATATAGACATAATATTCTGCTCAAGTCTGAGAAACTTCCATACCTACACTTTTTGTTCAAAAAGATGAAATAAACATTGAAGACAGAAAGAATACTCAAAATTTCCAGTAGGTGGTACCATAATACTTTATGTCTGTCTAGATACTGTAGTCAAAGAAGTTACCGTAATACTTTTTTGAATTTTCAAAGAATAAAGAATATAAAGAAGAATAATTTTATTCCTCAGTGAATTAAACCCACCTACCTGCCTGACAGTAGAAAATACACTGAGAGTATTGTATTCACCAGAAGTCATGTACAAATGAATAAGACATAAAAGAATATCAATACTTCCATTACGTTCAAGTGAAAAACCACAACAAGGTAAGCCCAAAAATTTCATGGAAAAATACGTGCACTGCTGATGAAATCTTTTCAAACACATCAGACAGTCCACTAAAAAGTTTGCAGTGTTGATGGATCATTGACATGTAAGAGATGCAATTGGCAGAAATAGTCACTGGAGTAATGCCAGATTAATTCCTTGCACCACTCTAAGGAAGAACTTAGTCATGTCCCTGTTGCAGCCCTTCTTGGAAGAACTGTCTTAAAGTGTGAATAAAATATGCTTTATAACAAAATGTCAGTATATGTAGAAAAATTGCCCAGACCACATGGCATTCACCTTACTGTTCTAAAGGGACTCAGAAGTGTAATTCTTACTGAGTAATGTGTACCATTGGCCTTCCTTCAACAAAAAAAGAAAGGTGGAGAAAATTACCATTTTTTAGAAAAGTTTTTTCCTCCAGGGTAGAACCTGGCAAAAATAGTCCAGTAAATCCAACTCGGTACTGAGCAAACTGAAATATATTAAGGAAAAAAACCAGTAGTTTAATGCACACATATCAAATAATGGGGAAGAGCCAACTCAGCTTCTTGTCAAGGAAAATCATACTTCAAAAATCTGTTAGTATTCTTTGAAGGAGTCAATAAGGTTGGTCTGGTTATTGCAGCTAGAGATGGGACTGTTCTGCTGTGTGGCATTGTCCTGCCAGACTCTTCTCACATCCTTGGGTTCCTATTCTTGCATCAAGTCATTTCAAGGTTCTTGCCCTCAATTTATGTGATTTCATGAGTCTGTTCTACTGCATATCTGCTTTCATTCCTCCCTCAGCTCATAATGTTTATTCTCTGCTTATCTAATCAGTTGCATAACTACTCCCCCCCCAGCCCCAAATTTAATCCAAAAGTAACTGGCATATATTCAATCTGCCTTCCTACCCCAAAACTTCCAGTCTGTAATCAATTTAATAATTTCTATTATTATCCTAAAATGCCCTCAAAATGATCCTATTTCCCTTCCATTTTTATCAGCTTGTACATTTTCACTGTCAGCACAGCACTCTTATTTTATCTGATAGCTTCCTATGATTTTATTCTTTTAACTGAATTGTACTTTTTGATTGGTAAAAAACACTGTATAGAATAAAGGAATGAACTGGAGAAATAAAACACAAAAATATAGTGAAATCTGACAGAATGTAGTGCAAGGACTAGAGTGTAGAGACTAATTGCAATTAAACATATAAGCTGTGGTTCAGTAGTTGGAAATGACCTAAGTGTAGACATACCTACTTCTGTTAGTATGTCCCTAGATTATTAAATGCAAATTGATGCAACCATGAAAAAGAATGAAGATTTTGGTCCTAAGGTTAAAGAGAGACAAATGTGATCTAGAACAGGTGAAAACCCAACATGATGCTGTACAAAAGGGAATAAAATAGTTGGATTAATTGGCATAGTAAAAGGAAGGCCAAAGTATGTTTCTTTCAGGACCTTCTTGCTTTCTGTATGTTGTTCACTGGTCTTTTTGTTAATGAATCCTCTTTTTTATTTTTTATTTACTCACAAGCCAATCTGCTTTTATTTCTAGCTTTAAACCAAAAGAATTACCTGTGAACATTTCATTTCCTACCTGTAAGATTGTATCAGCCCACTTTTGGGGATAGAGATGAGTACTTTCTGATCTCAACATTCCATATCTCTAGTAAAATATCATGGAAATAGATCTGTTGCTCTTCAAAATTTGTAAATTTTGACAGGAATTATTGCTAATGACTTACATACACCTAATATTTTTGCCACTGCTAGGTTTGGTCGCCCCCTGTGTGTGTGGCTTCTTAAAAATTCATACTCCAAATCCTTTCAGTTTGTTCTCACCACTACCAGAAGGCTTTAAGACCTCTGTTGTCCTGTGTTTTGTATACCATTAAGAGTTAGGACTTTCTTTCCAATTCAGTGTCACCTTTAATCATGTCACCAGTGATACTGTAACAAATCTTACTGAATGCCTCTCAGCATGAAATTAGCTGCAACACTGAAAAGACCAACACCTTTTATTACCAATGCTTGCTGTATTTTGTGTATATTCAGTGGTGTCATTTTGATTCAGTAATGTAGTTTTCATCAACTATTTCTGGTATGAGTGGCTGTCTGGTAACATCTTTTAAATGTGAAATTTTTAAAAAGTGTCAACTCTTGAAAACATTCTTCAGCCATTTAAGAACATTACCTGGACTGGATCCCACTGACCAAAAGAACTTAGTAATTTATATGAGAAAGCTAGCATCTTCTGTGCAAGTGGCAAACTTATTGAGTAACATTTCTCAAAAATGCTTCTGCGGTTTTCCACCAGAGATTTCAGCTTCCTATATATTTGGTAGCACACGACACGAGGCTTCCGTCCTCCACTGATCTCAACTGGTGGTATTAATAACTTTTCAAGTTCTTCCTGGTTAAGAAAACATAATGAAATATTAGAATCATAAATGCAATCAGATTTTTAATAAAGACTGATGGCAAGATTTTCTGTGAACTATCAAGGATTTCCTAAGCATGTTCTCAGTCAACTTAAATCAGCAAAACTTGATTTGAGATGGGAATTGTTCTTCTTGCCCACTGAAGTTTAAACTTCTGCATTAAGGGTCACACTGCTACAATACTATATTATTATCTGGTTTTGTAAACCTTCTCTCTGGTCAGTGGATAGAACTTCTTCTAAATCATTATTAGTGTCTTTCTGAAGTGAGATACTTAGTAGATAATAAACAAATGCCTCCAGTCTACCTACTGCCTTAGGTGTGGCATTAGCATAGCAGGTATCTGGTGTTAGATGAGGTTACCTCGCCACAGGCAATTGCACCGATTTAAAGAAAATTACTAGGTGTGGGAACAGTGCCAAACACCTGGCATCTTAGCCAAGATTAGATTTGGATTTTTTCTTTACATTTGGTTTCATCACCAACAACTAGGAACTGTATTAAAAAATAGAGAATTTTGCCTCAAATATTATTTTGAGATACTGTTCATACATTTACAACTCTCTAGTATGGTTGCCTGTGTGACCTCTCAAAAATGAGATGACACCAATACTGGACAGGTCTACCCAAAAGCTTCATTTTTTTTTTTTCTCTACCATATTAGTCATATAATTTATATACCCTTTAAAGTCTATACCTTCTCAGTACAGTCTTCATCTTGTTCACATAGTTAGATCATGAGTAAAGCAGCATGGTTATTTAAGCACTATAATTTTAAATGTGACAGATAAATATGGAAATTCTTCATGTGATCATGTAATTTAACAAAATAAGCAGTGGTATCAGTACCTGCACACTTTGTAATATCTCTACTTCTGATTCAAACTTTTCTGAAATTTCATTTTGAATGCGCTCAACAGCATCTTCTTCATTTTCTTCTTCTTCTGGTTCTTCCTCTTCAGCTTCTTCTTCTGCAAACTCTTCTGCAAGTATAGCTTCAATATCTTCATTCTCCTCCTCCTGCCCCTCAGTAGCTTCATTATTCTCCTCATTTGCTAAAGCCTATAAAGACAAAATATTTTGTTGTTTCATGCCTATGAAACAGATGTTTTAAAAGAATATATGGTATCCTTATCTCTATTTTAATTAGAAAAGCCATTAATTCAACAAAATCTCATTTTGGGATATCCTTTTTAAGCAAAAATCTAGTAAATTCTAGAATCTTATTTCAGAAGAAAATACAGAAGCATTGCATAGTGCATACAGTGAACCATTGTACCAGTTCCAAGAGTACTTAAAAAACCTGAAGAGCTACACTGCAGTTTTGATAAGAGGAGCGTTTTTTCATACAATATACATATTGTCGTTGGACAGGACTTAGTTATAGTTAGTTATAAACAAGCATGTTTGATGAAAGTGTAGCTGACAGGATATCATGAGCAGTCAAGTAGTACCAGAATGCATTTATAAATATATTATGTAATAGACATTGGGCAGAAATCCTGGTTACAGTCCTATTCTGGATTAACCATGGATTTGACAGTGTACTTTAAGACACATGCCTAATTTCAGTCAGTGGGGCTACCCCTATGCTTACAAATTAGATACATTAAACACATTCATAAGTATTTTCCTGAACTGAAGCACATATTGAGAATTCTTTTAAAATCATTTTCAGTCTTCATGAATCGATAGTTTCTAAAGCTATTCAAACATAACATAAAATTATTTTTGAAAGTAGAAGTTTCTCACAGTCTATCATAATTTTACTGTTCTACGTTGTCCTGAAGTCTGTGACTAAAAGCTCGAGAAATTTCTATGGTACAAATGCAAACACTTCTATTTTAAAACTGTCTTACTAAGTTGCTTTCTTACCTCCTGCTTCTTTTTTTGTCGCTCTGCTAAAAGTTCTTCCCTTCTTTTGGCAATCTTCTCATCCTATTAGTGAAAAAAAGATGTAAGAAGACTGATGATACTTCCTAATAAAATCTGCTCTCTGAAAACTGGTAATATAACCTATAATTAACACTGTTCTTTCCACCTTAAAATTCTGTTTCCAGTTGGTTCTAATGTTAAAAGATACTACCTAGAGTTTGAAATGTTGCAGACCAGATACACCTCTCTACTAGGCAAATGTAATTATATTTTAGTAAAGCTAATTTGGCAGATTCTGATCTTGAGATTAGAGGAAAAAGAAGGACTGATTCGTATTCACACTGAAAATACACTAACAGGTTTATTGGTAAACTACAGAGTTTCTAAAGTTATAGGTGATTTCTGCCATTTAGCAAAGGGGTGACTGAGTATAGTAGCAAATGTGTGGTGTTCCCTTTGACTGTTAGGGATATTAATGGTATTGTATGAGTTTTGGCCCACATTCTGTTGTCCAAAATTCCTGTGTGTCAGCTGCTCTGTAGTAATTATGCTCAGACCTTTTCTGCTATTACATGTGAAGTACTTTATGTCACTTTTATAGAAAGTTAGGAACCTTGAATATATTACATGTGCCAGTTGTAAATGTTTGCATAGAGGCTTCAGGTTACCTCAACCAATTTGTAACCTGTTCAGTAGTAGGCACAGCTTCACTTGAATGGGACACAGAGCAGCTGCAACAGCACTGAGAATGTGCCTTAGAGTAACTACATTCCTGTGCAGAGTATCAGAGTTGGGAACACAGACACATCCCCTATACAGTAGTGAAGTCAGCCTATGGGAGATGCTGATCAACTCAACAGCACGTGCTCAGGGAACCTGGGATGCAACAACATTACAGTGCATAAACTGTCTATTTGGCTTTTTTATCACCATATTTGCTACCTCCATCTAATTGCCTTTTTTCCCCAGACTTTCCAGATTCTGTCAGACTGCCATTTATCTGGCAGCACAGCTACTTTTCTTGGGCTGCAAGATGCCCAAACTCCTGCATAAATTAATTGCATGCAAGAGGAAAGGAGCCCTAAATTATTTTTTGTTCCTAGGAATGCTGTGAATGAGTAGGGCTCCTGGCTCAAATGTCTGTTACTCTGTGTGTTCTTCACAGATTTGGGAGTTTCAGAATCTGTGTTCAGACCTCTCCTGTAGAAACAACAAAAAAAACTACGTAGGGCTGAAAACTTGCCCTTTTTTTTGCTTTTAGTTCCTTCAGCTTCTTTTTATATTCCTTTTTTTGACGCCGTCTGTCTTTCCATTTGTTCAGACGTAGAGGTAAAAGACGGTCAAGAATGTCATCTTCTTCTACTTGAATATAAACTGCAACATCAGGACAGAGTCCTCGTTCTGACAAATAACTGGCTTCATCTATAGTACGAGGGAAGCCATCCAGTATAAAGCCTGTGGACCTAATTGGAAAACAAGATATTTATCATTCCACAGTGTAGTTTAAAGTGCAACACAGTGAATATGTAATTATTTGGAAAAAAACCCCACAAACCCTCCCATATGAAACACTTATGTTACAAATAAAATCTAAAAAAAATCTTTCAGCTATTATCTTATAACATTGTAAAACTGATACTTCACAACATATTTTAATTAGTGTACTTACAAATTACTTTCGTCTGAGGTTTTAATGTGCAATGCTTAAATATTTTAAAAGAACTTAAAATCAAAATAAATCCTCAAACTTGCTTGTGTGACTCTAAAAACAATACTTAGGCAATTCTCTCAAAAAATAGAATAGTGCCCCAAACACTTTTCTGGTAACAACTGCCAAAGAAAGCTTGTGCCTGAAAATTTATGTTTCTCCTCTACTATAGAATGGGAAATCTGCCACTCAGCATGACTTATATTATTCTTTCTGCAAATGTTAAAAACAAGTCAGTTATACCTAGAATGCTCTATGGCTTATTGGAACTCTTACAATTTCAAATTAGGTGAGTAGTTATGCAAGGCTGAGTGTTGTGTTGATAAGAAGTTAATATTTCTTTCTGTTACTTTAGACTTTATTAGGATACATTGTAAAATTGCAGAAAAGAAGCTACAAGAATTGGGAGTGGAGGGAAGAACAGGTAGCCCTGGATGCTGTGGGGAAGAAGAGTACAACATAGTATGTATTGTAATGTGATATAATATAATACAATGTATTACAACATCATGTGTAATGCTGGGTAATTTTGGTGCATTCTTTTTTTTCCCTAAAACTGATCTCCCTGTTTTTACTCTGTGTAGAGAACCATTGTCCCCTATCTGTAGTCAGGACAGAAATTACATAAAAATATAAAAGGTTTGTTTACATATCTATCCTGTAAGCCCATGAAAACTACCCAGCTATTTAAAAGATTTAATTCTATTCAGGTGCGTTAAGTACTTTTGTCCAATTCTGTGAGCAGCATATGAAACTTGATATTACTGTCAAATTATCAATCAAAATAGTACAACAAAACCAAGACTGACAGGTAGGTCATTACTCATAAAAAGTACAAGAGCATTGGAATAATCTCTGCAATAGTTATTTACAGTTGTGGACACAATGGATGATATGCTTCCTAAGATTAATTAAAGAGAGAGAAAATCTAATTACAGTTACCGGAATGGCTCTTTCTTCCACCAGTCAGGAACAATCTTATCAAGAACTTTTGGAGGCAGTTCCATGTTATCCATTAGATTTGCTTTGATTGCCTCTTCCTCATCAGTTAATTGCACTTCCTTATGTAAAGAAAATCCACCATAAATGAAAAAAAGAAAAAAAACACAAAACAAACAAACAAAAAAAAAACCAAAAAACCAAACCAAAACCAACCAACCAACCAAAACCAAAAAGAAGTATCTACTTGACACATTTATTGTTTTTTAGCTAAGTAAGTACTGTCTTCATTTGACTTAAACCAGCAGAAACAAACTCATTTGCCACATTGTATCACACTACATGATACATTTTAGGTAATTCCCTAAAATTAGGGCAACTGCTGCTGTATGATTTTTAATTGAAACCTAAAATCAAGCACAACTGTTACGTATTTAATTATACATATGCTCAATTAAGAAGAATAGAAACAAATGAGCAGAGTTTCTCTTAATTGCCTACAAGCAGTTTTCCACTTGGCTATACCTGTTCCCATGCTGGAAGATTACCTGCACTACATAAGAATGTTTTTTCACTTTTTAAAAGCAACTATTATATTTGGATGGAATCCAAAAAAATATGTTAAAAAAGGATATGAAAGGTTATTTGGTATAGGCATAAGAACAGATACCAGACAGATAGCGTAGTTCTAAAGAACAGTAGCAGTATTAATGACTAGTCAAATGCAGAGTATTCAAATACCAAATCAAACTACTAAATTCTTGTGGAAAACTGTTGGGCTTTTTTCCAGAATATGTAACTCTGTAAATTGATATGGTTGAGGATGCACTTCCCATAGAATGACTTCCTGAGACAAACTGTGGTAAAAATAATGAAAAGACAATATCCATTGGTGGCTCTGAATTGATTGACATAATTCATATATCAAAAATCAAAACATGTGTGATAGCAAAAGGCCATGTCTGAATAAGACTTTCTATGCCTGCCATCCATTCTGATAATGTAGCCAAAAGAACTTGAGAATATGGTGGAAGTCACAGGTCTAATGTAGTGTGTATGAGTAATATTTCCTCTAGTGCCTGACACAGTATATATATTAAAAGATGTTTGTATGACAGAAGATACCTAAGTAGACAAAGTGGTAGCCAGATTTGTAACACAGAGGAATCTTGAAAGAAATGTGTGAAGTGGGAGGAAACATAAAATGTATCACTGACATTACCACTGCCAAAGAGATGTAGGAATGGCATTTGATAAAAGAAAAGAAACATGATATTTATATTCCAGGTAGAGAAAAGAGAACAGCCCACAGAGCAGTGATTTGAAGGAAAAGGTTGCCCCCCAGACCTGTCAATGATGTGAAGGCCTTGGCTGACACTAAAACAACCAGGATGGTATCTTTTTGCTGAACTTCCCAGACAGTATGGTATGTTTTTGTTTGCCTTTAGTGGTTTTGCTTTGAACATTATAGTCGACCTTAAACTCTGATAGATACACTTCTACTGGCTTGTGCCGAAGTGAAAGAGAATGATACAAACAGAATTTAATGAAATTTTGGAGAGGTGGTGGGTCAGTGAAAAACAGGATAGTCAGACAGTCCAGTGGTGGTCATATTCAGAGAAATGCCTGGGAAGTCTACAACCTTGGAAATTATCCTCTATAGTTTTGTGTGTGGACCAATGAATGGGTTTCTAAACTGAACTGAAATTGTAAGCTGTGCTTAGGTCATGCCATCAGATAAAGTACTTTATAAGAAGTGTGAGAAAAAAAATACTAAGTAGAAGATTGTTTCCCAGCAGATATAAAGATGACAAAGAAAAAATACTAACAGAAATGCCTTGGCATAAGACATGTACTGATGCCAAAAAAAAAAAAAAGAAATTGAGTGAGAGCCAGCCATAGCCATCAGTGCCATAAACATTTGCCAAATTTTTGGTTGTGATGACCACATTGTTTGATTTGCCAAAAGAACCCCCTCTTTGATTTTGATGAAAACCTGGATTTTTGTTCTGACATCCATGATTTTGATCTGTACTTCATCTGTGTTGAAGCATTTGCTTCCAATATTACCTGCTCTTGTTTTATTTCATCAGAACACTTCCAGTTATCAGGGACCTGCTCCACTTTTCAAGACAGTAGAGCGGCCTTGAATGCACCTTGGGCAGCTTCATCAGAACCTGCAAGTGCACCCCATTGACCTGTATATGTCCAGTTTACAAAAATGATCTCAAATTTGATCATTTTCTGGTTTGAGTGGTACCATTTTTTCCCCAGGCTCCCCTATTAGACACAGAGCTCTCTAGGCCACAGATTAGACTGTACTTGCAAAGACCATGTTTCACTGTCAGACCCATATTTTTTAGATCTTTTGCTGCTGTTGTACTGCATAAATTCTTCTTGCAACCCTTCAGATCCCTCACTAGTTTCCACTTCTGTTGAGTACTCATCTTCCTAATGCTGTGCCTGAGTGTTGCTTCTCTATGCCTCCTCCTCTACAGCCTGCTGCCTCTCCTGCATTGCTTCCTTAAATCCTGCAGTGGGAAGTGCTTGAAGATCTTAGCTGACTAGTAACTTGAGGGAACTTGGTGGGTATCAGGACCACAAACTAAAAAAAAAGGCTCTTAAAATAGGATGCAGAAACTGATTTCTTCCTGAATCTTCGACTATTGGATAAATCCTTATTTCTATTGTGCAAGTAGATTTTCAGTTTCTTTGTACTACATATTTTTGAAAGATTCATTTGCTGTGTACCTGTGTTGAGACTTCTCCACACAATGAAGGATTTTAGCATATCCATGGCTATCTAAAGAATTCATTTGCATTAAAACCTTGTGGATTTTTTTTTCTCCCAACATATCAATGCTTAATAAAAGAAAATAGAAAATACTCTCCCCAATAAACATTTATGTAGCAGTTTCTTCTTTCGAGAAATTGCATCCTGTAAGAGATAGGGTCTAGAATGCGTATTTATAAGTATTTCAAATTTTCTGAAAATTATAATTCATTAATTATTCTAACAGTGTCATGAATATACAACTCTTTGAAACAGTTTTTTAGCTAAGCTACAAGGCATATTTTATGCTACCCAAGAGTTGTTTTATTTTTCTGGTTTGAAACTGCTGCCAATAGGCAAAGAAACACTAAAATCCAGGTTACAAAATTAAAAAATACAAGCTTACCCTGTTTTTAATGCTGAATATTTCTGTTTTTTTCTGAAGGATGATCAGACCAAAGGGCTGATAGAGGTATTCTATCTTTTGCCCCAAGAGAGTGCAAAGATCACAGCTAGTGAGCATTTTTAAAGTCTTGTGCCATTGGAACATGTGCACTTGACTGAACCTGCATATTATAAACACTTAAAGGAAACCATACCTTCCCATTATTATTCTGACCCTGACCTTTTTTTTCCCCTCTGCTGGTCTTCCATTGGCCTTTTAGCATCTGTCTCTACTATTTAGAAAAAACCTGTATATAAATCTTGAAAATGTTTTGAAGAATGTTTGTGATATTTATAAGAAAACATTGCCAAGAAGTATTAATTCAAAATTTCATCAAGTATTTAATTTAACATAATTTTACAGTTTTTACAATTTGATAGGAAATTCCTATTCTGGCCTGAAAATTATTGTTTTGTGTATGGATGTAAAAAAGATTATTATTACCTGTTTGTTTTTTTCTGTTTCACTTTTAGTCATGGTCTGAGAGAAATCTTCCAGTTCCTCTGGTATTTTATTGTCATCTTCACGATCTTCATCAGAAGAGGGCTCAACTTTCTTTTTAGTTTTGGGTAAAATCAATTCCTGTAGATATTCCTCAAACTGAATATGGAAAATGCCTAATTTGTCTGCTATCTGTCGTGCACAAGTACTTTTACCTGCTCCATGTATCCCAAGTAAACACACCCGTAAAGGAGGAGCCTATTGACAAAAAAATGGAATATTCTGTAACATTTTGGAGTGTACAGTGCATCCCCTACTGTTTTGCACTTCAAAAATATAATTATAAAAATTCCACAAAAATAGGTCACATAATTTTGTAATTTTGTTTTTCCAGAATTTCTATTGCTGTTCTAACTAAACTACCTGCTCCCTGGAAACACCAAACAAATCTACTACCCTACTATCAGCAGGTAAAAATGAACCTTCATTAGACAATTCTGGTAACTTTTCAGTTCTTCTACCCTTTTTCCACTCAAAAAAACCCCACAAAACCCCCAATACGTGTCATTTTTTAAACACATTTTAAGATTATTGTAAGCCTTTATAATCTTCCTCTCTTTTCTGCTGTATTTGCATCCTTAATTCAATATGTTAATTTAAATTTACATTAAAACATCACTAGGGAAGCCAAGGACTCAAGGACTTGCCTAATATATTGTTAGCTAGAAAAAAACCAACAATAATATACAAATCTAAATGGGAATGGAAAATAGTTATTTTAATCTGCTATTATCTGCTTTAAGTAATTTTTAAGATTCTCACTTGTAGTGGTCCCTTGTGAGCCACATACTCCTCAGGGTTCTTCAAAAATTTATCTCTGTACTCAGAAGTTGAAAAGTAATAAATCTTGTCTTTATATTTAGCTGCATGTTCCTGGAGTCCAGGGAAGAGGACAAAGTTCTCTTTCAGACTGACTGGACAAAAGTGTTTTGTGTCTCCCATGTGCCTTTTCTTTTGCTTAATTGTTTCTTCATCCTTAAAATATGAAAATGTAAAAAACTCTGAGAATTCAGGAGTTTAGATTAAGTAGATCAGATTAAATAATTCCAAATACATTAACTGAGGATTAAATGAGGATGGTATTCTCAAAACATTTTATAAGCTGACAACAAGTCTATGAAAATACAGAGTTTTTAGATTCTGAGTCCAAAAACAAACTGTCCAAGAGAATTACTGAGAAAAGAATTAAATTTGAAATATCATGAATATTGTAGTTAGCCATTGAGGACCAAAATTAGGGTAGAAGTATCTATGATAAAATCTTTTCTTACTGTGTTCTTGAAACTGATTTTCTAGACTCTTCAGAAGATACAATGAGAAGACCTCTTCAGAAAATACAATGAGAGCTGGTTTTATGAAGTCAGATTACTTATCCAGTAAAGTTAATTTCTAAAAAATCTATTCAATACTGCTTTAGTACAGTCTATGGATATCCTGTACTGTTAAATTTAGGGATGGGAATCTTCCAATATAGGATGAAAATAGAAAGGCAAAGCTAGACCTCTAATTTCATTAACGTGGGTGTGTGAAAATTATCAACAGCTGAGATGGAACAGGGGATTTCCCATTACAACTCTGCATCTTCTGATGTTTACATGATGGCTCACAGAATCATTGTTAGCTGACAGAAATCAAAGATCACATTTGTTTCTTTAATGAAACCCCCCTTTGCCATCTGGCAAAACTAGGTAAAGTCATTCTCTCTGTTAGCATGGGGGTACTTGAGCCTCTTGCTCTAGTAAGGCTACCAACATCCAAAACACAGAAGTACAGTGAGTGTTCCTGAAGCATATGCTAATATTTATTCTGTAAGAAGGCTTCAGCTGGATCAAACAAAATCAGGATCAAGCAAAATCTGACTTCTCTGAGGTTATGTTCAAACTGAAAAGAAAGGAGTTAGAATAAAAGCATGAATAGATAAAACTGGCGTGCTTACTTCTTCCTCTTCTACCTCTTCTTCAACTTCCTCTTCCTCTTCTTCACCTTCCTCTTCCTCTTCCTCTTGCTCATTTTCCCCTTCAGCAGCCAGATCTTGTGCTTCTTCCTCTAAGTCTTCATCAGATAATTCCCAACCATAATATTTAAAAGGTTCTGAAAAGGTTAGGGTTATTTTTGTGTTTCAGTAGTTATCCTTTGGTTATACCAGAATATATTCTCTTTGTCCATAAATGCAAGTGCATACATGGAAGAAAATAATGCCAACTGTATCTTGCAGTTCTACTCACAGAACAAAATGTTCTCCCCAGATGTAGAAATTAGTATATTGCCCCCTCCAAAAATGGAAATTCTACAGGTTGTTTTTGGTTGAAGTAAATTGGTATTTTCAATGGGAACTTGTATTATAAAAGAATTATACAGACACATGCAGATAGTACCATTACTGTTTGCAACAGGGTTTTTTTTTCCTGTTACTCATTGGGAAGAATCACCACTCAAATTTTATTTTATTATAGAGCCAGCACAATAGATGTTTTGGTTAATAAAACACTTGATTTGTAGTGATGGTAGGAAAAATGTAGTCTTATTTATCCAGTGCTCAGAATTCTGAGACCACACAAATGAAGAAATGTAATTTGCCAAAGAAATGTCAATTAAAAAAAGAAAAACTAAAATTCAGTTTTGAAGTACAGTCTCTGCAGGTGGTTGGGTTAGATTATTACACACCCTGAAAGTCTCATTAACCCAATGAATATTTTACATTAGTGAACCTTCACTATCTGTCCACTTCTCAAACTTGGCATGCACAGAATAGAACAAGTAACTGAGGAAATGTGCTTTCAGAATGTTTAGGGAGCTATTATGCATCTACTTGTACAGCCATATTTTATATATATATTTCAAATACATATTATATATGTATTTCAAATACATATACATTTCCCACTCTTTGATGTCTTAAAGGCTGCTTCTGTGCTTTTCAGCTGACCCAGAGAACACAAGATGACCTTCTTCATATCAGTAATATCAAGCTGAGTATAACCTACTCCTCAATATGCTCACCAAAGCATATAAAGATCATAAGCTATCCAAAATCCCTCTTGACAGTTTAAGTGCCAAACACATAAACAGAGTTACTTACTTTCCATAACCAGCACAGTTTGATTTAGCAGACTTTCTGGTGTTTGCTCAGCAATCTCTAAAACAACAATCTGAACTTGAGATGTCTTCTTGATTGCTGATTCCATTACTTTCCAATCATTCCTGAAATGGGCAATCTTCTTTTTAATTGTTTTCATTTCTTCTGTATCTGGAAAACCATGCTCTGCAAACTCAGGTTGCGTGATTTCTGAAAATCAAATCAGGTATAATAGGCAATGCTCCTCTAAAATGTTTTATATTTAGAATCTACCATTATGCTTTAGGACTATTTTCATATTGCTCGAATATGGTGGCATATTTTTTAATGTTTCTTCCTCACCATAATTATGAATTATTATATTAGGACTTTACAAAGGCACTTTGTAAATTCCCAGTTTAATTATATTGACACTGTATATACTGAGGTTTCTCTAGGAAAATAAATGAGGTCAAATTGCTGAACTGTATTTGCATATGTCAATTTAAATCAGCACTCAAAATAAATACGGCTCTTTCTGCAAAGAAATATAATACAGAATACATTAATCTAAAAATTATGATTTAATGATGAACAGCTTTTGACAGACTATTCATATGGTCATGCTTCATGCCAGTATAGGAAAACCTTGAATGAAAAAATAAATTAAAATAAATTTTTAAAATGTTATCATGACTTCCCTCTGTAAATACTGGAACTGGGAAGCTCTCACAGGAAATTCTGGCTTTAATGAAGCCATGTTTGCAAATAACCACTTGTTTAGTAATTAAGAGAGAGACAATACTTTAATCTCCTAAGAAATGTGCAGAAATTTGTAGTGTCTGTTGTTTAACATCAGTCCAAGTCTGTTTGCTAACACTGTCTCACAGAAAGCAGTTAGAGACTGAAAGGATGCATTAATATAAATAAGGAAGTCACAGGTACTACACATTGTAAACATGACAAAACCATACCAAATATGTTGTCATACTCTGTGAGGAAATAAATGAAGGCTTACTTTCTTCCACCACAACTTCTTGCTGAAGAAGACAGATGGAATTAAGAACTTGACATTGACAGCTGATATTGAATTAAAAACTCGATATTGACACATTAAAAAAGGTCCCAGTTAGGAACTAGATAGGGCTGCAATTACTATCCATTCATACGTTGTTAGACCCTGAAAGTCCTGAGACTAAGTTCTATCTCAGCTAGAAGATAATACCCCAGTGCTATATGACACCATAAAGACCTTGTCACTGGCAGCAGCAATTTCATGTTGTTGCTGCTGTTCCCATTCCTTGCACTCATGATATTAGGAAAAAGTTTTTTACAGAAAGAGTGATAAAATATTGGAATGGTCTACCCAGGCAGGTGGTGGAATCACCATCCCTGGACGTGTTTAAAAAGAGATTGGATGTGGCACTTGGTGCCATGGTTTAGTTTAGTTGAGGTGTTGGGACATGGGTTGGACTCGATGATCTTGAAGGTCTTTTCCAACCCTGTGATTCTGTGATTCTGTGATCTTAGTTCAGCCCTTTAAAAACCACACAGTTCTGAGCAGGTCATGACACTTTGGAAATATACAGGCAGAACAAGAGATTTAAATGAGTATTTGGCATCATCTGAGACACAGTATTGAACATGGCAATGAATCCACTTAATAGAGTCATTCCCATTCCCTTTATCTCAGATACACTTAGAGTTCATGTTGCCTCTTCTGATAGGCCATATTTAGCAAATGGTGGACCAGCACGTGTTCCAGCTTTGTTTTGCTACTCTAGACACATAATTCCAGTGGAATACCTCTATCCAGAAGATTTTGTTGCTTAAGGAAACATATCCAGCAGCAATTATTGCATACTTACAGAACTTCTAAATAGATTACCCGGGTCTAAGTGAACTGGAGAAACTTTCCCCTGGAAGGAGGGGAGAAGTAACAAAAGAAAAATGGTTTACATTCCTAGTAAAAAGAGACAGCCCAAAAATCAAACAACCCAAACCCAATTTGGTTTTGGTTTGGATATTTGAACTTTATTATGACAAAAATGTTGCCTACCTGGTGTTTAGTTTGTTTCAGACTTGGTCTCAGGGACCAAGTAAAGCAGCTGTATTTTTGCCATTAGATACAAATTATAATAACTCTGCTTGGAGAGGTTATTTATGGTGAGAAGACATTTTTAAAAAAAAGTTAAAAAACAGTCAAGAAAAACACATGAAAAGACAGCAATGTTTTAAAAATAAATTATATAAAACTGCAAGCAACTTTCTTTCTGAGGAGGTGACCTTCTACCTAATAGTTCTGTTCTTAATTTAATTTACTTATCACAGTGGTGATAGGAAACAATCTTGGCCAGCCTCTTGGGCTTTCATAGGAAATGCCTATATGCCAGCCTCTCATATTCTTTTGCTCTGCATCTTCTTTGCTTTTACTGAGCATAGTTACCTTTGAGACAAACAATCCTCAAAGGCTTTCTACCCCCACATTCTCTAAATCAATTGCTGGGGAAGGAGAGCCTTTAATATCTTAGTATCTGTGACTTTTTCTTCCCTCAGTCCATATTCAGCAACAAAAATGAAAAAATCCTTCTTTCCTCCCCATTGAAACATTGCCAAAGCTGACACAGACACACCAGAAGCCAGCATGTCTTCTTCATTAGAGCTTAACTATCAAAATAAACAGAAAGGCAAAGTATATGATAACAATGACACTTTCATTTCTTGGAACTGATCTGTGTTTCATTATGAATGTATTTTCACTTGTCTTTTTGAAACAGACTGTAGTTTCTTTATACAGACTTTTAATTTCTTACTTTTAAATATATACTGCCAAACAATCTTCAGCATGTTACAGTGAAATGTACTCAACAGACAAACTTATATTATATGTACCAATGTTTTTATTTGGAAAGACAATTTTGATTTACAATTAAGTTGATTCTTTCTAATGCATAAAAATGTGCATATTTAACAACTTCCTATTAAAGTAGAATGGTTTATATTTGATTTATTTCTGGTTTGTTCTTTAAAATAGTCTAAAACTACTAGCAGATAAAAGCTAAAATATATATTTTAAGAACTAAAGCAGACCATCTCCATTAAAGATGAATTGCTTTCAAAATGTTTTTTGAGAGAAAGCTGTTATAAGATTTCTATCTATCTATCTATCTATCTATCTATCTACCTATTTCATTTACAAGAGTGGTTCTGGATAGGGTCAATGAGGACAGATGGACAGACATCAAGCAAAGTAAATTATGAGGATGTCCTTTTTCTTATTATGTTCAGAAAGTGACAAGAGCTTTCAGAAAGACTGAAAGCTCTTATCATAGGCTTTTGTTCTTTTTTTCTTTTGCAAAACATTGCATAGTTGTACTCCACCAATATTCCTTAGTCTTTATTTTTCTGAATTAGAGACTAAAAGAATTTAAGAACTGAAGGTATTTCGGATTTAATAGAGGAAGCTGTTCTTAACCTTTCTGTCTCAAATTTTGAAATTTCTCTGCCTAAAGTGCTCGGATTACAGGTATTAAAATGCAATTATCACATCTGACATATGAAGGACAGCAGAAAGTGGCTTTGAAGATCATGCAGCTTTGCTCAAAGACTAAACAGATGGTGAAGGAAATATCAGTACAGCTTGCTTTGAAGTTTGCAGTACAAGTAATTTGCAATCTCTCATCTGCAGTTTAATGAACTGTCCTTGTCCAAACTCTCTCACTGAAAAGCCTCCAGTTACAGGTAGGGGAAAGTACAAATCAGGATCCAAGTCAGTCAAGAAAAATAAAGAAATATATGTAGAGGCTGTAGGACTGACCACACATCATCTGCCTTGTAAATGTTATAATTACAATAGATTCCAAAAAGTATTTATCTTCAAAGACTAAACAGGAAATGTACTAACATTAACAGGTTTAATTTTTTTTTTTTTGATGTTCATGTTTCAAATATCTTACTGAATTTACTATGATGATAAGAATAAAAAACAAGAACATAGAATATAAGCCTAAGTGATGGATATTGATTCAACCCTCCACCATCTCTAATGAGAAAAGAGATCAATATTAAGGAGTTGGGACTCAATATTAAAGAGTTTATAATTAATACTGATCTTAACAGCTGTGAAGCACAAGCATGAGAGGTGACAGCTGGAACTATCAGTCCAGCTAATGATTTATTTTTGCCAAGAACTTCTGCCCAAATAGCAAGAGCAGCAGAAGAGACATCAGTGAAGATGGGGTTGTATAAACACACCAGCTTGAGCTACTCAGGCATAAGCATGTGTGCTCCAGTTAAGTTTGCTGTAGAAAGGAAGTAATCTCTGGCAGAAATGTGGCAGGAAAAGAATATGCCAAGTAGTACTTCAGGAAGATTGAAGTGAACCCACAGATCTGCTTGAAGCTGGTAACTCTTCTACAACACTTGAAATATATTCTTATTAATTGATATAGCTGTCTCCTAGAATAAATAGTCATACTCATGCAAAGCTTCTGCAAAAAATGCTTAAATAAAGTAAAATATTCCTGGGAAAAACCCCTCAGAATAATTGTGTCAAAGGACCTGAAAAAAAAAAGTGAGGCTATAATTATGAGCTAGACATTATAAGCAAGAGTTACCACATAAATTGATTTCTGTATCTTTAGCAGATATTTCAGCAGTGAACTTAGCTTCTTAACTCACTTAAATACATTTGTTAGCTTTGCATGAAGTCTCCTTCTGCAGTTACTTTTACTTTCATTACAACATGTGTAAGTACCTTGTTCATTACTGGAACCATTTTTTCCTTTTTAATACAGACAGTATTATAAACTTGAATATGTTCAGTGCTGAAGCAATCCCAGATTCCACTGAGGTTATCAAGATTGTGATTATTAAAATGTGCATCTATTTATATAGAATAGAATAGAATAGAATAGAATAGAATAGAATAGAATAGAATAGAATAGAATAGAACTGTTTCAGTTGGAAGGGACCTACAATGATCATCTACTGCTCATCAATTGTCTGAGCAATTCAGGCCTGACCAAAAGTTAAAACATTTTATTAATGGCATTTCCTAAATACTTCTTAAATGCTGACAGGTTTGGGGCATCAATCACCTCTCCATGAATCCTGTTCTGGTGTTTGACCACCTTCTCAGTAAAGACACACTTCTTAATGTCCAATCTAAGCCTCTCCTGGTGCAGCTTTGAGCCATTCCCATGGGATACCATATATGAGAGACCAAAACAGTATGATTTGGGCTCTGGAGTATTTTTCTGAGCTATCATTTTTATATTGTAACTGTTATATATTATAAAAACCCAACAAACTGTGAACATGGGAACTGTGAACATTCATTTACCTTGTGGTAAAGACATGTCACATGGCAGAAAAGCTGCAGTCAATGTGCTGATGGCACTACATGTGAAATAAAATGTCAGGCTAAGAGCAGCATGACTTGAAGTGTTTTGGTGAGTCAGTATTTGATTCTTGAAATAAAATGTAGGTGTAGGAAAACATTATTTTCTCTGAACAAGGACTTAACACATCCTAGGAGAACAAGTATATACATGACATTATTACTGCTATCATTAATAAATGTTGTTTTGATGTACTCAGACCAAAATTAGTTAGATATTCAAAACTAAGATGAACTTTGTTGTTTGAGAGGCAGATGACAAAGTATCTTTGTAGAAGCCTTTATATTTAATACTATAGGATTCATTCACTTTGATGAAGAGCTGTGTATTTTATTATAAACCATAAAAAGTCATAATGTGGATTTTTTAAAAAGCATACATGCAATTTAAAGAACCCAAAGCTAGAATATTTTTTTCACAGAGTAGGTGAAATGTTACCTAAAAATTAAAAGCATGTAATCTTATTCAGTCTATCTTATACTACCTCTACAACTTAGGCCTTGTTATATATATGTAAAATAAATACCAGACTAGGCCATGAAAGAAAATGTATGAGAGACATACTGGCAATACAGAACTTAAGTTTGGCCACAGTAATTTTGTACAGAAACCAGTATGTTATGTTTGAAAGAAAGACAGGAATAGCAGGCTAGGCCCTTAATAAGGAAAAAAAACCAAAAAACTGGGAATTCATGCATTTCAATTTTTAATTTAATCTCCAGCCCTTGGTTGATAATTTAGGGTATGAATAGGAAATCTTGAGACTGAATAGTTGAGAAAGAAAATACTCCAAAGTCCCCTACCTACTCCTTAGCATAGAGACAGATCTTTGTGCATGGTAATTCCTCTTGACAGCAGATCCAAATCAGACAGAAACATTCTAAGAAACTAAGCAGTGGTTAAAGAAGGCTAAAAGGGAAGTAAAACCCTGCAGCTTTTTGGACTATTGAGGTTCAAACCTCTGAGACCAACTGGGAATAATTCTAAACCTCAATCCAACTGACAGAATGTGAGGTGCAAAAATCCAGCCTATTTGTGACAGCTGGCTAAAATCTCACTCCTCACAGATTATTCACTTCTGCCCAGGACAATTATATTTTTGCTGCTGGAGACCAAGTATAACACAGTTCTGATGTAACAGTAGGATCTTTACAGGAAACAAGAAAATATGTGGTTCTGTCAGTACAGAAAGCAACAGAGTAAGAACATCTTTACCCAAAATGTTTTATTAATATTGTTATCAGAAGAGAAACCTCATGTAATACACAGAATTCCATTATTTTTTATGGTGTTAGTTTCTGTTGTTGAAGACTAAACTCCATAAGCACAAAAGAGGGGAGAAACAATGACAGATGGGTGAACCCCCCCAAAAGTTAATCAGACCAAATATAACCTTGACTTGACACCCCTCAGGGCCATTAGAAGATGATGATGAAAGCAGTCTGGGTGTGAAATCTATTGAGATGGGTCAGCCCAAGAAGCTCTCTCTGGCTGAGGTGTATTACTGCCTACAGGGTGTGAAATTCATTAGGGGATGCCTTGGGAAAAACAGTTTGGGATTGTGGGAGATTTATAATATTAGGAAGCTTTTCTGAGAAGGACCAAAGGCAAGGAGAAGGAAGGATCAAAGTGGATTGGAGAGGAAGTAGCATGGATAACAGAGTAAGAAGAGGATGGAAGGGGAAATGGGAATGCATGCTTAGACTCACTGCATGATCTTGGGGACATGAAGCTGCAGCAGCAGCCTCACCTCTACTGGGCTTGTGGATTCAGCAATTCATAATGTGTGTTGCTATCAGATTGAGCAATTCTTAATGCATGTTAAGAGAGCCATTCCTGAACTGATTTCCATCCTTTTAATTACTTCAGGCTCATCTTACTTGAGGAAGAAAAGAAAATCAGACAGTTTTGTGATTTTCTCATTAAGTATTGACTAGGCTCCAGCAATGTTTTGTAGCTTTTAACAAGGTACAGATTTTTTGATGAGTAGTTTCAAGACAGTTAATAAACCACTCAGAAAAGTTACTAGAGGAGATAGAGTCCCATCCTTTGGATTTACTGAAAACTGCAACAGTGCTGGCTGATTTAATGAAAAAATTCTGTATTCTGTAGCATACATGAGGAATGACACACAGAAATGAGTGCCTGAATCCGTGAAGACAGTAACAAAAAGTCATTTTTCTATATGCTGAATGTAAAAAGGAAATCGAAACTGGAAAATCTGCATAAATACCAAATCACTAAATGATTGAAACACGTAATTAGATAAAATAGAAGTCAAATGATACACACTTTCACCATTCTCCTCATCAGCAGCTGGAGACTGATCTTCCTCTGATGTCAGTGTTTCTTCTATTTCTCCTCTGTAAATAAAAGTTCATTTATCTTAACACCTTTAAAGATATTACCAAAGAAAGTTGTAGATTTATTATTATTATTAAATGTAAAGATGTGGAAATATAATTTGGGTTGTAAAAAATAAAAATCATATCTATTTTATTATCTAAAATGTTATTTTCTCATGGCATTGAAAGGTTGGACTAATGGAAGGCTAATGAAAAAACATTTAGAAAGAGATTCTTCTGCCACCATATATACTGATATAAATGCAATATTCCTCAAAGATGACATACTGGATTATTTCCTATATAGCATAACTAGTCTTAGTGTACTGCTTTAGTTAATTTGTGTGATAAATCCACTGATACCTTTAACACCAAGTGAGGCTAGAATTTTCTTGTGCTCATTTTACATGTTCAGATATTTGGAATCTTTTACCTTGCATCATCTTCTTTCTTTTCTAATGCTTCCTCTGTTGGTGCTTCCAAAATCTCGGAATTATTTTCATTCCTACTTGCTAGGTATGCTCTGCGTAGTATACAGGCTCCTGCAGTGCAATTACATGACAGTAATGACTTGAATGCATCTGTAGAAAACTAAATTTATTGGGTTAGGAATACCATTTAATAAATTATTCACAACTTTTTGAAAGTCAACAAAAAGCATATATACCACTGAAATGTTATTATACTGTTCATTTCTACAGGTTTAGAGCTTTTTTTTTTTTCAATTTAAAGAACATAATAAACTAAATCTGGGATACTGGAAGGTTATGAAGGCTATAAAGGGAGACAGAACTGAAAGGATTTATCTTAGACTTTCATATATCATGTGTTACTCTGACATTTATTATATTTGCAAGTGTACAAAGAAAGCTATGAAGAAACAAATGAAAAACATTCAAATGAAAATATAAATAATGTGCATACCTCTACTACTACAGCTGGTTGACAGAAATGAAGAATGTGCTGTGCCTAGTAGGAACTCTGTTGACCTATTTACTTTGACAAATAGATTTATATATGGCTGTGTGGCTTAAATCCATTTTCATCAGTGGAGTTATGAGAGATTAGACTAGGTCAGGGAACAGCTTACAAAATAATGACTCAAACACTGTGAAAATGTAAACTCCACAACTATATGATTATATAAATGACAGAAATGAGTGGGAATCAAGTAAATTGTGTGTATTTGCACACAACTGTGCAAATAAAAAGAATAAAGTGAAACAAAATAGCTAACTTCAAGGAAATGTATCCATAAGCAAAAAGCTACATTTTTTAGCCAGATTTTTATGCTACCAAGAGTATAAAATGGGTTGTTCAGATTAGAGCAAATAATTGAGAGCTAGGTTTTGAGAACTAGTGGAAATGGCAGAGAGGTGTACATTGCAGGAAGGAAGCACATAATTGGAAGGCTCTAGAGAGGCCTTAATTTGAAAGCCTCTGCTATAAATTCCCAAATTCTTCCCTTTGCAAAATAAAAAAAAAAAAAAAAAGGAGCAGTTACTGATCAGTTTTCAACATGGTTGTCATAAAGAATTATCTGTTTCCAAAATGTCTGATCTAGATTAAAACTTTTCAGGGATAATAAGACAAACTTTTCTTCTATCCAATTAATTCATTCATTTGTTAAATTCTGAGAAGTGAAGAGAAATTTAATATAATTCTGAAAGCACCTCTCCCAACTCAGTGCTCTCCCTGCAGTATAGGCTAGAGCTAGGTTCCTGATGTTTGTTATTTAGTACACAGTATTGACATTTCATTACCATATGCCAACTACATGAAGAAGATGCTTTTTGTGGTTGTATGAAAGGACAATGCACTGTGTCCCAGAAACTAGGTTCATGAATATTTCAATAAGCTTGGAATGTCTGGGAAGCAAAGATGAGGCATGGAAATGCAAATTGCCCCTAGGTTCTTTCTGAAAGTATCTGAGATGAAGTCTTGAATGACAGGTTCTGCAAATATGATTTTCTGACGAACACTGGATCTAGAACTTTCTCATAGAAATGTTCAGCCAGTATTTAGTCTGTGTATGAGCTCTGGCCACACTGAAACTCTCTTAACTACAAAATTTCACAAAGCTATGTGACTAAGTAGTTCAGTCACAACTATACCTGAGTTGTGAGGATGATTTGCTGATTAGGTAGACATACGTCTGAAAAGTTTGGGATTTTTTTAATAGGAAATCTGTTCTGAGTAAACTGTGTAATCTTGATTTTCCCAGGATGATTTTTATATTTAGTGACAATGGTTTGAAAAGTTCTTTGGCCTGATTCCAATGCTGGGCATCTAATGAGATTTCTTTCAGAATAGACCCATCCTGCCTTTCTTGAATGGAAGTTTCTGCCACTGAAGGACCTTTTGATAATGGACTGGGTTGAACATGTAATGATCAAAAATTTGACTAAGGTCAATTAAACTTGTGGTGTGGTATGAATCAAGCAGATATAATCCATGAAGATATGATTCGACAGACAAACTTTCAACAGTACATGAATCTGTTCAGTTATTCATGCCTGGTGCCAACCTTCCTTCTGGCTTGAAAGAATAACATAAAAATCTCTTACTCTGAATTCATGGACACTAAGCTATTGTATCAATCTGGGTAGGAAGTTACAATTTTTTTTTTTTTTTTGATCCCAGCATGAAGAACAGGATACACCTGCATGCAAGTATTTCTCCCCTTGCCTTTTCTCTCAAGTTGAGAAATTTCACACCTCTAACCTGATTTTGCAAATGGAAAAACCAAGGCAGAGAAATCTGACCGACAGCCATATCGCAAGGTGGTGGCCAGAGAGCCAAAGAATGCAAAAATCTGAAGCTACAAGAGTCCATTGGTATTTACTGCTGGTTGTAAATAGGAGAAAATTGAAAACTGATTCAAAATAGGAGGAATTTTCTTTACTGTTATAGCAAAGCATTCCTGTATTCAATTCTGTGTAACTCCCTTACTCCAAATTGTAAGAAATAGTGGTATTGTTGATTCACTGGATTATTCCTTCTCTAGACCCTTGGAGCTTCATAAATGGGACATAACAACTAGTTTTTCTCATAAGTATGTTTTTTATACAGATATCAACACAGAAAAAGAGAAGAAAATTTTAAGTTGCAGTAGTGTGCATATACTAACCATCTTTTTGTGCATTCTTCAGACAGACAACAGTATCAGGTAGAAGTCCTTTCTCTGATAAGGCTGACCAGTGATCTGCTGACAGAGGGTAGTTTTCCACTACCCACCCTCCTTTTTCTGAAGCACCAGGAAACCTGTCTTTGTTCGTCTTCATAAGCTATTATAAAATGTCACATTCAGGAATATAAAAAGACTAAAGTCTATCAGCTGTACAAAAAAGACTGCACAATACAAAATGACTTTCTAAATGTTTTGATTGCTCCTTATTGTCATTTCAGGTCAATAAAAAGTATGGTATTTATAACTTTATATGTCTGAATGAAATTAAAAACATTTTAAACAAAAAGAGACTTATGTGATAGTGTTTTTTTAAGCTTGCCAATAAAGAATTTACACTCCAGTTTCAACAGCTACATCCCATTGAACAAATTTAAAATAATTCAAGATTTTTTTGGATAAACCTTCAAACAATTATTTTCAAACTCTTACATCTGCTGTTCACCTTTTTGATAGTGACTAAGAATATAAGACTAGAGCAAGCATACAATGATCCTTCAGATAATTCTCGCAGGCTTTAACAATTTGTAGCTCAGGTAATTTGCAAGACAGAAATAATTTTTGTGTATGTGTGTGAATATATATATATATATATACACACACACAAACACATATATATGTGTATTTATTACATTTGGAGGATTGGAGGACTATAAAGTAGTCCTCAATAGATTTGTCTTTCATGATCTTCCTCAGTTTCTCCTCAATCCTATGTAAGTTTTCAGGCTGTTATTTAAACTAAACTGATCTCTGAAATGGAAAAATTAAGAACATAAATGGATAGTGTAAAAACTCTTACAAGTTGCTCTTAGGAAAAAAGTACTTTCCTTAATAGTACTTGCAGTCTCACCTCTGCAATAGCTTCCTCTAGTACTTCAGCATGTATTTGAGAAGACATTGTAACTTCAAAGACTGATGCACTTTTCATGGTTTCTTCTACCATGGCTTGAACCTCTGGGTGGTCAGCAGTTATCTCAGTTATCTCTGGTATTCCTAGCAATATAGATTTTTTAAAAGCACTTCACAAAGAAATTAGAATTTTTTTCAATTAGAAATTAAGACTCAAATAAAGCATTAAACCATAACTCCAGCACAGAGGTCATTTTAAGCAATACTACACAATTGCACTGAGAAAGAAAAAAACACCAGTTCTGAATGCAGATCTAGAGAGTGTTTCATAAACATAAGTTCTAAGATCTTGGTTTGCTCTCTTAGTATAAAAAACTCAACCTTTTTAACTGTACAGTATTTTCTACCTCTAAGTTAAATATTGTTTCAATATGAACAGAATGACATTTCTGTACTAGAACAATCAGGCACTTGTAACATGCAAGAATTTCCTTTGATTTGATTTCTCTTTGATTCCTAAATCAAAAGGTTGACCAGAATAATTTTTAAATCAATACAAATCTTAGATCAAGGCAGTGTATTTTAAACAATCAAGAACCCTGCATTCCCTACAATGCTCAAAACACTCATGTGGGATGCACATTTTGTTATTAATTGCTGGCAAAACAACTGTAATTATTTAAAAGTTTTTTAAGGAACACTCACAGTTAACATGTTAATTTAATAAGATTTGGTGAAGAACTGTCTTAGCCAACTGCAGTATCTACTATGAGTATCATTTGGAAAAAATGCCACATTTACTATCTAATTCTGTCAAGATTTTTCCATTATTGTATTGATACTTATAACATGCACAACTGCACACATTTATCAGGTTATTTTTGCAAAGTTGCAAGGTCCCCAGAAAAGGGGCAACTTCTTAATAATTTCCATTCTACAAAAAAACTCAATGCAGCCCAAACCCAAGTGTCTCCTTATCTATTAAAAAATTCTGAAACAACCTTATGCTGTAAGAAGATGTGTAAGGGAAAATGAAGTTTGTACTTCAGTTTTGCAATAAAATTCCTTGAACTCTCCAAAGTTTTTAATTAGGATTAATTTCTCATTAATCCTAATAGGATTTCACATCCCTGTCCTCAAAAGTATTTGCATAGCCATGAATCTAGAACATAGCACTGTTTAACTGTTTAAAGTTTGGTCTCAGAGCTCACTATTATTGTCATACCTCATTATTATTCTTACTGCAATGCCAATGATTTTTTATCACTGTTAGCTCCTGTTTTACAGCACTAGAGGAATATACTGACCTCTTGTTAGATGTATCTACCCATGAGAAAGTCAAACATGATTCCTTTCTTAGGTGAATAAGGCAATATGGTCTGATTGCCCATTGGAACCATAACTAGAGCTAACTATAAAAAGGCAATTTTAATTCAACAGATTGTTTTCATTTCAAAAGAAGTTATTTTGAAAAGCCCCCATTAAAATTCCTTGGAAAAAAAATACAAATTTTGTTTAAAAGATGCTAAAACAACATATTATTTTCACCTTTTCAAAATATTTATTGAATTCTTCAAGCTGCAGAAACCTAGGCAGCTTAAGAAGTCTAAATGTGACCAGAGCTGGAGCGACTTACAAATGTACCATCTGTGACAGCACACTTGGAAGGCTGCTCCAAAGTGGAAAATCTGTTAATTGTGGGTTCACATCAGTCCAGCTGACAAGCTGCTTTCTTGAGGAGTATTTCATTTTTGCAGAGATTTAGCTTGTCAGAAAGTCATTAAAATGGAGAGTTTTCAACCAGTATCAGTCAGAACCAATTTCTTCTTTCAGCTCAGAGTTCAGAAAACTCTTTTATATTGCCCTCAGATTCAAAGGATACATATATGTGTGTGTATATATATATATATATATATATGTATGTATGTATGTAAAAATACTGAATTTGACTAAGCTATTTCCTTCACTACCATGTTCTTTTAGTTTGTGTTTAATGCACAGCAATCATAACAACTTCTGCAACTTTTTCTAAGTCAAAGTGACAGTAACTGCTTCAGTTACGTAACATAAAGCAAATAAGACAGCTTCAAAGACCATGGAAGAGTTTGTTCACCTGATTTTTCTGATTGTTCTTCTGACTGTTCTTCTGGTTGTTCTTCTGGTTGTTCTGATTGTTCTTCTGGTTGTTCTTCTGGTTGTTCTGATTGTTCTTCTGGTTCTTCTTCTGGTTGTTCTGATTGTACTTCTGGTTGTTCTTCTGGTTGTTCTGATTGTTCTTCTGGTTCTTCTTCTTCTGGTTGTTCTGATTGTACTTCTGGTTGTTCTTCTGGTTGTTCTGATTGTTCTTCTGGTTGTTCTTCTGATTGTTCTTCTGATTCCAATCTATTTTTCACTGCTGCTATAGCCTTTTCTACTGCATCCTTTCGCAATTCCTCAATGTTTTTTTCTCTTGTTTCTTTATATTGTTTAATGAGTTTGTCCATATCAATAACCTAGTGAAATGATTAGAAAAAATACAGATATCACAGATGACAAATAAAGCATCTGATTCAACTTCTATAAAATGAAACAATTTTGGAAAAGCTCTGCAAATTTCAGAAAAATTTACATATAATTCAAGTGCATAGTTGGGTTTTTTTTTTTGAAAAAGAAATTATTTTTAATTTGCATTTATATTCAATTATGTTAGATACAAAAGTTACTTATAATACTCTAATTCTAAGACAAATAAGTGCAATGTAAGAGGGTATATAAAAGTATTTTTGATCTGTAGCTACTTTAATAAAAATTAATTTCACTAAAATCCTATGTTTCCTCTGTAATCCCTATATTTGTAATGTGAATGTTAATAATACAATGTGCTTAACTGATTCCCTAGCCCCAGCTGGTACTTCATTACCTAAGATATTTATGAACCTACCTTTCCTTTGTAATTGTGTGCAATTACATTACAAATAGTTGTTCTTCCAGAGAATGGAGGACCAAACACAAATACTTTACAAGGAGGAACTGGCATTGGAGGTAAGAGGTAAGGCCGTGGATTCAACATAAATTTTTTCAATGCCTCTTGGGATGACAATACGTACATTTTACCTAGAAAGCTTAAAACAGAAGAGAAGCTAACAGATACAGACAATTATCTCATAAAATAGATATGAAAATTTAAGAGTGTCAAATTCTACTAACCTGACAGCAAACTCTGGGTTTCCCATTACAATGTCCCCTTCCTTTAGAGCCACTGGACACACCTGTCCCCACCTGCTCCTACGCCATCGGTATCTGGGTGCTAACAGCTTGGAAGATGACAGAGCTCGTAAAAGTTCATCCTGTTTATTAAAACAACAATAACAGCAAGTGGAATTTTTGTCTGAAGTGACATATTTTACATAAAAGTCTTTTTATTAGACTTTTTTGAAACCTTTTGATGGAAAATAAGCAAACTTAAGAAGACCACACCATGCTTTTGAGAACTATTTTTAAAAAATTATTTATTACAGAACTGTAGGACAATTATAAAGAGAAAATACTTCATTTTTTGGGTTTATTTAAAAGCAATAGTACTTTAAATAGCTCCCGTAGGCTTTAATTATTATTTTTAGAAGTTTAAAATGATAAAGAGCCATTTATTGAAGACAACAGAAAATGGCTAAGATTTCTTCTAAAGGGTATGAAAAAAAGGACCATTATCTGTATCAGGGAATAGCAATGTTAGAATACCTACTTCAGGCATGCAGAAATATCATATGATAGGAATAAGTTTAATAGCCTTTTTACAGTGAGTGAATCCTAAAGTCATGGTGACTCTAAATTCAGAGCAGCACAGACAAGAGCTGGCTGTGAAGAACTGCAGAAAAACTTTCAGAACCTATAAAGCCAGGCATTAAAATAGCAGTTCTACCCAGAAAATTATGAATTTTCATTGACTGTCACTAGTCAGAAATAGATCCCTCTGTGAAAACATTTTGTCAGTGCCAAAGAGCAGTCTGAAAACCAACTTGAATGTTAAGAATGTTGAGCAAGGAGAAAACAGATAATAAAGATTTATATTTTAATTGTTTAAATATTGCCCTCATCTTTACTGCAGTCTGCCTCCTGCTGCTCTGATCTCAGACAGTATGCATATAACTTTCAGAAAAAAGGTAATATAACTGAACAATCCCACAAAAAGATTGTCATGTAAGACTGAAATTATTCAGTATGGCTACGTAAGAGCAGGACAGAAGTCTGAAATAATGAGTTATTAGAGAGTAGATGTAGAGAATCAAACTATTCACTGACTTCTGCATATAAACTGAGCTAAAAGGCTGCAGGTTCAACACAAAGGGAAGCAGTTCTGTACCTAATGTTCAGTTAAGCTGCAAAACTCTTTGTCCTGAATACTGCGGTTACTAAAAGCTTACATGCAAACTAAAACAGACACACAAACTAACTAAGTAAAAAATACAGATGACCTCTGACACAGAAAGTCTTTCATTTGTGAATTTGTTAAGAACTAAGAATACAGAAAAATCAAGGGAGGGGTATTTCTCTGAAAATGTGCAGTCTCCCCATTACAGTTCCGTTCATATATTCAAAGTTTTGTCTAAGAAATAGGAAAAGTTATTGCAACTAAATATAGGCCACAACATTCATGCAAAGACTTCTGGGTTTCAGTTTTATTTGGAAGGGACACAAATTATAATTGCCATGATTCAGCAAAATTCAGCACTAACTTGTCATGTTTCTAATTAATTACAGGAAAATAGAATGAATGTAATCTCAGTTATGGAGAATGCTGCTAGATTTGGATTAGCATGTTGTTTCTTATTTAGGAAAAGAGTAGACTGAGCTAAGAGTCAATTGCTGAGATTGTTATCCTTCGGCTAAAGTTTTTTTATTTCCTTGGAAGGAATTAAGTTTTCCTCTATTGCTAAAACAAACATTTTGTTCAAAGTTTTATTATAATCATTAGTCTTATTTTTGGAAATGACAGATTCTTTTATTTTCATACTTTTAAAGTGGATTTCAGCCTCAGAATTACCTTAAATTCTCATTTCTGAAAGGTCAGAGCTTAAAAAATGCCCTTATTGCATGGTAAAACAAACTGGTTGTTGTGAAACAAAGATGCTATAATATAAGCTTACAGTAGAAAAGAAAATTGTAGTTATTATAGTCAATCACACTTTAGAAAAGGACACTTACGTCTTGCTTTCCCTCCAGTGTTTCTTCTTCTTCTTCACTTTTCAGTCTGGTTATAGGAGCTGCATTTTGAATATCCATAGACTGAAGTCGGCCTACCACTGCCTGAAGAGAAAATAAGTCTTGACTCAGTACCAATCCAAACTGCTTTTGTCATCTGAAGGGCCCCTAAAGTATATTTAGAACTGTAACTTATTATCTATGTAATGGCTACATAAACACTAAGGCCCAGTTTCTAGCTCAGACTCATGTTAGTTAGTGAGTTGGGTTTTAACAAGCTATTTGGTAGATACAGGAAGTACAAAATGCCATATTACAGTCTTTCTATCTCATTGTGCTGTGAATCCCAAGCCTACTAAAGGACTAGGCTATGAAGGTTTTCCCCCAAGGCAGTGCAAGTACTCAGATGAGCTCCCATCTGAAAAAGAGGCAAATCTCTTTGGGACATCAGATTATACATATTCAGAAGTAATACAACTTTGAGTAGTTTATTTTAAAAGGTATTTAAACCAAATGTCTACCAATGAGAACCAGATGATATTAAATTTTTGAAGTATTTCCAGAATGTAATCTTGATTGAATGCAAGTATTCTTGAAATGAAAAAGCAAATTCTGTCATGTTTGGTCTAGTTTTATAATAGGTCTTTGCCTAACTTGTAGGTAAAATGGTTGGAATCATGACATAACTTGATTGTATTTACTATAGATTTTGTGTTGTAATGTTCACAAACAGATCATAAATGAGGAAATTATATGTTCTATGGGTCTTTTTTTCCCCACAGGACCACTCTTAGTAGTAAAGTTAAACATAAAATGAAATAATTAACTTACAGAATTATAATAATACAATTTGTTTCAAACAGAGGAGAAAATGCAGGAGAAGCTCACTTCCTACCTTGTCAAAGGTAGGAAGTCAAAGACAATATCCTACTTAATTTTCAACCCCATATTCTAGGTTCTGATTTGAAGGAACTTTTAATTATGAGGCAGAGGATAAGATTATTTATCTTCAACATTTACTATTGTAAAATTTACCATTGTAGGTTTTTTAACAGGGAGAACAAGTTGCTCTGTTAGAAGCTAAAAATCTAGATACAAGCACTCAGCAGAATTCTTACAAGAATCAGAAGTCTTCTATTACATTACAAAACAATAGCAGAATTAATAAAAATTATAGTCCATTATATTATATATATATTGTTTTAGATACAAGCATCAAATAAAACAGTTTTGTAAATATATCGTACTGAAAATGTTTTAATTTCTTATTATATTTTACATTAATACAGATCAGAAAAAGCACTGAAACCTGATGGACATAATACAAAAGTTTGTAGCCTTCCTGAAAATATTCTCATGTAACATATATGTAAGCCTGGGGACAGAGCAGTGAATCCTGCAACTAACAGAGGAAGGAAAGCAAGTATTTCAAAAGTCGTGATGCATTCAAGTAAATGAATGCATTTTAAACACGACCTAAAATTTTCCCAACAGGAAAACAATCCACAGAATTGAGAAATTATTTTCTAGTGGAGGTTAACTTAGCTGGTGCATAGTTTACTTACCTCAAAGACATCATCTGGTTGCTGACTTCCATCCACTTCAATAAGATACCGACAATCCTGGTCAGTCAAGAATTCCTGTTTTAAGAACATAGACAAATCTGTCAATTGAGTATGGTTAACCAGATAATGACACTGCAGCTCGTTCTGTTCCAGTACATATCAAAGCCTGGGCTCCTGGGGACTTCAGCAAAATCAAAACTCATTGTATTAATGGCTCATAAAATCCTCTGGAGAGGAACTTTGATTTCATGACAGATAAATGTAGTGATAATTCCAAAGCGGGGGTTACAATGGGTTCAGAAGATTACTTAGATGTCTTAGTTCAAATGCAAGAGAGCTAAAAGATACCAAGATACAGTAGCATTTTGTGTATAAATTCAACTTTTAATTGTCTAACTACCTTAATTCTTTGCTGGAAAACGATGACAATATCAATTAATACATTTCTTGGAAATGCCAGTCATGAACCAATATTTTAAATTTGGTCCTGAATTCCAGACTGTTTAAAATTTGGACCATGTATTTTATTTTTCTTATTTTAAATTTTCACACTAGCAAATAAGGTCTTAGATTAAAATAAACATCCCATGCCAGTTATTAATTCCTCTCTCTGAGGACTAAGAACACTCATTCCATTCCTGACAAATGCTGGTCTCACCTCAGGCCTAAAAATGCCTTTTGAAGGTGACTTTACAACTTTGCAGGTAATCTGTTCCCATTCTTTACTACATTTATGGTAGGAGCTCATTTCCTGACTCATTTCATCTAGTCTGTCTTCTATACTGTCAATTAGATCATTTGCCCTATCTTTGGTAGAAATAGATAATAACTAATACTCTTCTGAAGAGAGGATAATAGTTTGTATTTCTCTTATATACAATGCTCTTACAGTGTTATTAGTACATCCATAGTATTTGAGTTTAAACAATAGCATCTCATTTATTGACTCAGTTTTGACTAACTAAATCCCCAGAAATTGCAGACTGTCTGAAGTACTGAGGTCTAGCCAATCTTTTCACATGTTGTAGTTGTTCATTAGATTTCTTTCCTCACTGTAGTCTTTCACATTTATTTCTAGTCCATTTAATCCAAACAGTTTCTCAAGAAATCAAAGTGTGTTCTCCTAAGTTCATTCTACCTCTCTCCCTATCAGTGCAAACTGCACATCTTACATGATTTTGTTTCAGTTTCATCATCTCAAACTCTACCTGGGCCAATGATAAAATCCTGTGATCATTTAAGGTATTAGTGGACCACTAAGCATTTTCACCAATACATTCATCACTAGTGAATCCTAAGTGAACCCTACCAACTAGTGGAATGTGTTTAAACTGTTGAGGTTTGGTATACATCCTAAAGTAATTTCATCTAAACAGCTTTCCATTAGTTCACTTCTAAGAAATCCATGTGAAATTGTGTAATGATTAAAGATACCACTTCTTTTCCCCCCCTCACAGTAGTAACAAGTTTGTTACTCTAGCAAAGAACACATCACAGAATTTACACAATTTTATCTATAGGTTTAACTAATCTATAGAGAAATCAAAAGGTATAAACAGTAACTGTCAATTGGGCATCAAACATGAGGATTTTGCATTTGCTTGAACCAAGAGATGAAAAACACCACAACCACCACCACCAAAACGACAACAACAACCCCCTCGCCACCCCCCGCCTCAAAAAAAAAAAACAACCCAATAAACTATTCCTTTGGACCTGAGGGTTTTTTTTGGTGGGGGGGAGGGGAAGTGGGAAGGAGGGGAAGAGACATACAGTAAATCTACCTTCCTGAACACAACAGGGAAAGAAAATGTCATTGCCGCAGAAATTAAATAAGTGGTAAAACAAACAAATGGGCTAATTACTGTGTATATAAATCTGCAGGCAATGAAGCAGGTGAGGAAGAAAATCTATTGGAATAGAAGACGATCGATGCAGATTTCTTATGGGATTGCATTCTGGAATGGACTCTGGTAATGGTGATGAAACACTGGAGTCATCAAATATTTCACTTACTAGATTTAGAAAGCATCTGTGGTGGCAGGCATGCTTTCACTTTTAAAAGTCAAAGTGGATTACTTTATCTTGACTCCAGAGTAGAAACAACACCTACAGATGACAACTTTGTATCACTGATTTCAAAATAAATTTCAGAATTTGAGGATATGTTGTAGCATGACCATCTCAATATAATAGATCTCAAACCAAAAAAACCAAAAAAAAAACCAGTGCAAGATATTTTAAAAATCTTTTGTTAGGCATAATCATACCATTTTGCTTTTCCTTACTTCTAAAGGTTGATGCATTATATCCTTGTATATTCCAATTCTTTTCTCTGCATTTTCAATAAAATCTTCAGGCCTCTGCACTAATTGATGAAAAGATGCTAATTTCTTTCGTGGACCTTCTCCAGTCTGCAAAACAAAATTTCAAGATACAGAAATAAGGTATTAAAGTAATTTTTGTCTTCACTCAAATTTAAATAAAGTAGCTTTGGAGAATATTGCAATGAGTATTAGTCCAGTGATTGCTGACCACAATCCTATCCTGATGAAGTGTAGTTTCTATGAATTGAGAGCAATGTGCCTAGAACTTGTATTCATAAGTCTCTGGCTCCTACTATAAAAATTTGACCTGAATTCAAAAGTAATACCTTCATGAGAAAAAAGTTGTAGTACTATAACACCAAAACCAGAAAATAAGCTAGTGTCCTGAAAATAGTAGTTGCTACAATAAACAAAAATTAAGAACTCTTTTTTTATCTAGATCAAGAAACAGGCAGTGCAGAGCCACCCTTCTCCTCCTGAAACACACTTTTATGGCAAGAAACAGATCAGTGACTTTTGAGTCTGAATCCAGGTTAAGCTATACAATGATTAACATTTGCTGTCATTTAAACCTACTGTTTAAGTGTTACCCCACATCTCTCAAAGTAGGTCAGAAATGGAATTAAGATTAAATTTGAGCAAAATAAATTCATAACATAGCATGGTGATGTTTTAGAAGATCAGAATTTCTTCTGCTTTGTCTAAAGTACATTGTAGTATTTTGTACTGTTTAGAAATTAGCAATATTTACCTCTTCTCCTTCTTCTTCTTCTTCCTGCTCTTCATCTTCTTCTTCATCCTCTTCTTCATCCTGATCTTTCTCTTTCTTATGCTTGTCAGTAACTTTAGGATCCCAGTGGCTCCTCTGATATATCTCCCCTGAATCTGGATTTTGCCTTAGTCCTGATATTCTTTGGCATAAATCATAATCTGGACACTAGCAAGGAAAAATTAAAAGGAAATTATGTGTTTATCAAACCAATATAAATTGGTCTAAATTGGTCTACTAATAACAGTATTTCATTATTGCCACAGTTATCTAAAATCTTCCTTCTTCCTTTCTTTTAGAGATAATAAAGATAGTTACAGTTCTGACATATCTGTGAAAACAGCTTCAATCCATTGAAATCAAAGGCAAAGTTATTTCTTGACTTTGGAGCAAGGATTTTTAATGTACATTTAGTCTCAGTTCTTTTCCCAGAAGAGATGATGTTACTACATGAAATCAAGAATTTCATTTTTCTTTCTAGTGTAGTTAGTATCACTCTTCTATTTGTATTGTTGCACATTAATCTATACAACACAAACTCTCAACAACAGGGATTTCTCATTTCCTAGCATTAAAACAAAGACTGACTTTCTGAAAAAATCAAATTTTCCTGAAAAGCGGCACAGAAATATGTTTCTTTGATGTTTTAGGATCTCTCTGAGACCACAGAAAAAAAGTTTGAAGTAGGCATTCACCAATTTTCATTATGCATGTTCAAGCAAATTAAATCTTAAAAGTATGGGATTAAAACAAACACTGAGTTAAATCTGGAAAGTGATAGAGTAGGTCCATACCCTGAGGCTTAGCATCTGACAAAACACACAGACATGCCAACTAGCATCAAAATCCCAATGAGAATGTAGCACACCACCAGAGGCTGACTATCAGAGCCATCTCAGCAGCTCACTCTCCACATTCCAAGTAGAAGACAAAAATAATCTCGTTGATAATGAATAAAACCTTGCTAGAGGAAGGCCTGAAAGCGTCTCCATGGCCCTCCATATGGTTATTTTGTCTGCACAGAGTCTGGCACAGCTTGGTGTGGGCCAGCCAGAGCCCTCCCCAGTGAATAGCTGGGCACAGTCTGGAGAATGGCACAGCACTCGGGCCTTTCCCTGTGGGCAGTCTGGGCACTGCCACCCCATTCTAACAAGACAGCTTAGCAGTGCTTGGCCAAAGCAGTTGGCCTGATGGCTGAAGAGTCCCTCTTGCCTTGTTTTGTTTACTAATGTGGATGTAGCAAGCAAGTCCATTCTTTCAAGTTACATTGAGAAAGTCCTCTAAATCCCACACTAACAATGTTTTATGTTTCTCTGGTTATACCAGAGCCCCTTTTGTAAAGTATCTGGCATGACACATCACTGCTTATGAAGAAATTGAGATCTGTAAACAAGATTAATTAATAATGAAGCAGTTTCAGTGACTGAAAAATAAAACTATTTGCTTTCTAACTTCCATATGTGAGAAGTTTCTTCCTGCATTACACAAGTGGCAGATGTACATGTGTCCCAAATCCCATAATAACCATGTAATTGAAAGTTTCCTTTTCTTGAAAACCTGTATCTTCTAACTGATAGAGGTGCAAAGACTGAAGCTGCTGCTGAAGTTTTAGAACATGTTCATTATTTTACACGAGCAATGCTTATAATGGAACAAACAAGTGAACTCTATTACAATATAAAAGAAAAGAATTTATCATTCCTCAATAAATTCTATATTCAAGTATACAGAGGAAAATATTGTATTTGGCATACATAGCATATGAGTCTACTAATAATTACAAAAAATATTAGGAAGTTACTGAAGATGACATTACCTTAATCTTAATCAGGACATCTGGTTTTAATTTTAGATTCATTATTTTCTCTATTTGCTGTGGAACAGTCATGTACTCCTCCGAGAGAGAAGGAAATCCAGTGAGAACATAACCTGCCAAATGCATTTTATTGAACATATTTTTACAGGGTTTGTCAGTTATAGAGCTAGTTATACTCATCTCCTTCGAACAATACATGTAGTGGTACAGTTTTAAACCATGTACAATACATAAAACGGCTAAAAAAACTGTGCACCCATGTCTGCTCCAGATGAAACACAAAATGGAGTGTTGTTTTCAGCTTTATAGAGTCCTCTCAACATTTTTTAACTCAATTAAAAACATGTAGACATGAAAGATGATACTCAGATCACCTGCTTTATGTGCCTAGATCAGACATTGTAGTGCCTAAGAAGTAACAAGCTTTCAGTGGCCTTTTTTGCCACTAAAAGACTTTATAAAAGGCACTGCAAAAAACAGCCACTCTTTGATTTAAAGCATTTAAACCAGGAGTCTAGTCTTTTTATACAACCTTTAAATATTTTGGCTTCCATGGACAAGGAACAGAGTCTGAACCACTCTCCTGCCTCTGAAAAGGAGACACTATGCACACTGTATGCACATGGATAATTTGTTAAGGATCTGGTCACTCAGGACTCCCAATGCTGAGACCTGTTTGGCAAACAGATGTTGGCTAGATAGGAAAAGCAGAGTGGCAATAACATCTTTGTCCTAGTACTACAGTGCTCAGCCCCACAGATGAACTTGTGGCTTCAGGTTCCTAGGAAAGTACTGTACCTACTGATGGCTGCATGCATGCATTAAGAACTACTGAATAGCAACAGAATCAATATGCATGAGGTCAGGATGAGAGACTAAACAAAAATCAGGTGGATGGTTTTAGCCAAATAATGAGACTATTCCCTTAAAGAAACAGTGCATGCTTAGGATTTTATGTGATAACATTTAAATGCAAGTCTGGGAAATGCAAAAACATAGCAGCAGTGTTTGCAAGAGGTGTTAGGAGTGAAGACTCTCACTTCTTTGGGAAGCTACTATCCATAGATGCAAGAGAAGAAGAGGATAAGCAAGGGAGAGCATAACATATAGTCATTACTCTAGGAAAGTAAAATACTGGACTCTAAATTGTTGACACCTTTAGAGAATTATAACTGGTACTGAGGTGTGAAGAGTGCACAGCCTCTGCTTATCAACACATCCCAGATAGCAACAGCTGTTGTGAAGGGAATGGGAGTGAAATATGGGAAACCACTCTCTGAGACAATGCTGGCCCCAAAGCAGTAATGTGGGGAGATTAAAAGTCATGAAGTATACCTAAGGCAACTATCAATTAAATCAAAAAGTAACTAGGGGATTACCAAGAAGCTTTTGAGACACACTTATTGTGTGTACTGTTTACAAACTTGTATTTTACAAACACTAAAAGTAAAGAACCCAACCTTTCATACAACAGTTTCTAAAATCTTTAATGAATAATTTACAGCAAATTAAGTGATTAGTTCCTGCTGAAAACCTACTTAAGCTTCCCAGGGATTCATTAAGATAGTAGTTGATAAAAAAAGTTATTAGAACTAGAAAATACTAAACAAAAATTGGTTTTGGATGTCAGTTCTAGTTGGTAGGAAAAATAGTGAGGATGTTGGTTATTCTATTTGTTGCTACTTTGGGGCTTCTGTAATCCAGAAAGAGTCTTGGCAACAAGAACCAAACTTTACTCAACTTTACAGTTGTGTTTACAGTCTCCAGGACCTCTGTGCTCCTCTGTGATACACATATCTTCAGACTGACTCAAGGAGGGGAACTCCAGTAACAGAGAAGCCTCTTCATGCCTTTACCAAAGTCGTAACATGCAGATTAAGAGACTGGCATTTTCTGCTTCTACCTCTTCCAGCAGTTTCTTGTGTCCCTTTTTTAAAATTTTATTTATTTATTCCCTATTTCTCTGTCTTTTTTATACTGTTTTAAAAGCCTGGTTTCATCAGCTAAGGCTGTATGTTTTGCAAAACTGTTGAGTATTGTACTAGAGTTGCCTTCACTGCAACTGAAGGCTTAAAAAAAGCAAGCTAGTTTTTAGAGCAGTAGAAACGAACATTTTCTTGGCACTACATCTGTCTCTCTCCTACAACAGAAATTTCAAATAAAAGTCAAAACAAGAAAAAGAAGCTACATTTCCTTTTTACTTCCTTTCCTCTTAGCAGTTATATTTGTTTTCTCATCAGGGAAGCAAGTTCAGACACTAGCAAGATCTGCAGCACTTGTCTTGACAGCCTCAATTAACATAATCTTTCCTCAAATAGAAGAATTATAGCTACTACCATTACTATTCTCATCCATCTTATTCTGTATCATAAAACTCAAAGGGTATAAACAGCACTGTAAGAGAAAAAAAAAAGCTGTACCACTTTGCATTTTCAATAATGTTTTGCTTCTTTTTCATTATTTAAAATGTTTAAAATGTTTTTGCTGATGTGTTTTTGTTATGTTGTTGCTATAGAAGTATTGAAGAATAAATATCTGTATTTTAAATTCTAAAATTCTTCTAAACAGATAATATTGTCAAATAAGAGTCATATCAACACTTAAAATTTTGGGAAAATCATTTTCTCAAAATTATCACAACATAGGACCAGTATGACACTTTCTGATCTGCCATGTTGGCAAATTAATTCCTAAACACACTTTCAGTTTATTGATATTCCACAACCTGAGGAGCACAAGAAAAAGCTAGAATTATATTTGAGCACCAATGGATGTAAAATTATAGCTAGCACATTCTGAGAAGTTTAGGCTACAAATATACTTACCGTAATGAGCAACTTCTGGCGACTCAGTCTTTTGCAGAATCATTTCTGTAACCCATTCCTCAGGAATACTTTGACCTTGACAAAGCAATTCTTGACACTAGGGTAAAATGCAAACCACAGTCTTATACAGCATGTGTTTGTTAAAAATGTGACAAAACTTATGAGAAGATTAGATCTTTACCTTAAATCCATATTCTGTTTCTTGTTGGATATTCATTTGAATTACTTCTGAAGCTAAGGAAGTATATCAAACATAAGAAAATTAAAATAATTAATATAAAATATTTTCCAAACAGATATGTACATGCAGATACATATGTACGTACACATACACACTCAGGAGGATGTATGTGTGCAAGCAACCCAAGCAACCAGACTATTTTTGAATGAACAGCAATTATACTTAGGGCCATTCTTATATTTTGCCCATTCAGAACCTGGTGCCTTATGGCAAGGTCTGGGTAGGAGTTTCTCCCTATAATTTAACCCTGTATATACTACACAAAATGCACAACAGCAGTTCTGCAAGATTATCTGAACTACTGATATAAGTTAAATCAGCATTACTATTTGTAATCCAGAGATGAGTATTTGAGCTAAATCACTTTTTAAATTTAAAAACCAAGACTTAGAAGAACTGTTCAGACACAAAATCATCTACTTTAAGAAAAGTGACATCCATCAAATTCAAAGACTGCCCTATGTCTCTGTGGACAGTGACATCATACTGGAACCACCCTGGAAGTCTTTCACACTACTGTATGAATTAAATAATCAGACATTTAACAAAAGTTTTCAAGAATGACTCTTATGGCCACATTTATATCACTAATAAACCAGGCAGGGAAAGGTCCTCAAGTGGCTGTTTTCCAACTGTTCCTACTCGGAATGATGACTGTTGCACATCTTACCTTTCATACTGTGGATAGGTGTTTGGGAGAAAAATATTTACTATGGGCCAAAACAGAGACAGGGAATGTACTAATAAACAATACAGCAATCTGTGTGGACCCAGGCTCTGTTTTACTTATGAATATTGACCTATTCCTCAGATAAATGAATAGAAAATATTACATCATTTAAAAGATTGAGAACACCTTTCCTATTCAATAATCTTCTGTCTTGGTTTATTTTTAACACAGCACAGGACAGATGTTGATACACTGGAGCAAGTTCAGTAGAGGACACCAAAAGCATCAGAAGAGTTGAACTAAAGAAGAGGAGAGGCAAAAAAAACTGGCCTTGTTCACTCTGGAGAAAACCTGACAGCTCTTACTGCTATCTAAAACTATTTCCTGGGAGGCCACAAAGACACAACCACGGTCTGCACAAAAGTACAGTTAGGACAGGAGGCAACAGACATGAATAGGAACATAAGAAATTAGAATGGGATAATAAGGAAGCAATTTTTCATCAAGAAGGTAGTCAAACATTCCAAAGTGTTTCTTTGGGAAGTGGTGAACTCTCTGTCCCTGAAGATATTCCAGACTGAACTAAGCAGCCCTCTCTAGTTGACTCTGCTTTGAGAGGAATGTTGGGCTCAGTCACCACTGGAGGTCCTTTCTGAACGAAATTATTCATGTTTATGCATGTTGAATTTCTTTATTTCTTTCTTTTCTGATGCAGAAAATGAAAAAAATTTACTGGCATAAGTTGAAACAATGAGTGTGTACACACGTGTGGGTTCACTAGCTAAAACAAGATTAAAAGAAATACCATGAACAAAATAAGATAAGAATAATTCCCTGACTCTACTAGAAATAAGGCTTAAAAATGCAGTAACTGAGATTTAGATCAGTTGCTAAGAAAAACTTTCTAATGGCAAGAGTGTCTTACAGAGATAGACTGCCTAGAAATTTTTTAAACAAATTTGATGAACATTTGTCTGTATTGGTTCAAATACATTCAAACAGAGTGGATTGGCTTAAGTACATTCCTGAGGTCCTTTCTGATTTTGTTATGATCTATGTTTTGGACCAGGTATTATTTTTTTTCCTTGTTATACAATACTGTGAATTAAAAATTCTCTACATATCTAAGTCAAAAAAGAACTTTATTAAAAGAGAATTTTACCATGTTACAATTCCAAATCTTCTAAAGAATATAAAGATACTTCATTTGATAAATCACTCTGTTTCCTAGAGTACATCCCCGTGAACACTGCATAAACAGAAAGGAAAGGCCTTACTATTTATTCATGGTCTGCACTGGAAAATGTCTGTCCTCTGGAGCTGAATGAGTTGCCCCTGTGTAAACAAGAAGGGTCACACAAATCCCCTTACAGGATTGGGAAATGAACTTGATTATGATGAAAAAAACCCCACAGTGATTTTTCTAAGCCTTTCAATAACTAAAAGGCCATTATCAGCAATTTTATTTCTGGTAAAATGGTTACTTGGTCCTTATCAGAAGTGTTTGCTGCAATCAGAAATATGCCCTTTGAATTACAGGGAACAGTGAGGGTATTCTAAACCAAAAGCTATTGTGAAGCCAAAGCAATGTTCCAAATATAGCATATGTTTACCTTCTATGAAAATGCAGTTCCATCTCTGTGATAGTTTTCTAGCTAATGTTTTCTTTCCAGAACCCTTAAAATGAAAAAATAAACTTTTAAAAGAAAACCAGACAGAACAAAACCAAACACATAACACAATGAAGAACATATTTTCACATGATAAAAACAATAGAAATCTACCATTGGGATTAGGGCCTCTGAGTTATGCATTGGGCAAACACAATACATTATTTTTAATACCATTCTCTACTTTATATTATCTAGCATTACTAACATACTGCTACTGCCCCTTGGAGCTAATTATCTCCAAAGTAATTATACTGAGTTTGTTTCTGAGTAATTCTGTCTAAAACTCAGCTATGACTTGACCACAAATTCCTATGAGAAACTCCTTAGGACTAAAATTTGTTATCAAAGCAAATTATGATGCAAACCTGCTCAACTTTTCTGAGTAGGATACATAGGGACAATTTTTTGACTAAAACAACACTTAAAAACTGTCCTTGTTAGTCCACAAATCTGGTTTGATACTGACAAAATCTTTATCATTTACATGAATCCAGAGGAACCAACATAACTGAGAGTTATGAGGCCTCCAAGAGTGATTATCTGAATGGGATTTTGTAGAACTCACCATCTTCCACCATTAGGATTGTGCCCTTTTTTCAAAAGGGCACATAAGAAGATCAGTTTGGCAGTTTGTTTTTTCTTGATAAATTTTGTGATAAATAATAGCAAAACCCCACAAAATAAATTATGTTCCCTGTTAAGAGGGTATCAGCAAACACTCCAGCCTACTCATACTTTCTATCTTACAGGTGTGATGAGAATGTATGTATTTGGCTTTGCTTTAATGGCACTATGTTTTTAATTTAAAAGATAAATGTTAAATAGGATAGCTCTGCACATCAGTCATATATATAAATGATACTAACATAAAAATAAACTATTTGATTCCCTGCTTTTCTGGCAAGGTCTGTACAATTTCAACCCTTTGTTATACAATAATGTCAAGCATCTACTGAAGGCAATGGTTGAGAATATAAGAATTTTTTGTAATGACTTTCAGTGAGAATTTTATGGTAGTTTGGTCTATAAAACATAAAGTTACCTTTTTCACGTAAGGTTAAAAATTTGATGGTCATTCAAAACTAGATGAGTTAGTTCACAGTAGTTTTCTACTGAGCTGAGGGTACTCTTACAAGTGCATATAATCATATGACATGTTAAAAGACAAACTTGCACCAAAAAAAAAAGAACTCCCTTCAGCAAAATGGGGCACTAATGCAATCCCGCATGTGGAAAAAAAGAAATCTGAAAAGTTTAGGATTAAAAAGCCATCAAACTCTTCTAAATTAAGGAGGCCACAAATTATTTGAGAGAGACCTTGAATTATAGTTAAAATGTAGTACAGATCCTTTTATCAAGACTTGGTGAATTTTGAATGTTTCCAAATACATAGGATAGAATTTTGTCAAAGTTTTAATATTAAGATCTGTAATATCTCATTGGTTGTCTGCAAGTCAGTACATTAACCTGAACATTCTTTTACACCAATTTATCTCTTATCTGTCAAGTTTATTAATAATTAAAATATTTTAATAGCATCGTTCTGGTTTTGGCTGGAGTAGAGTTAATTTTCTTCACAGTAGCTAGAGTGGAGCAGTATTTTGGATTTCTGATGAAAAAAAGTGTTGATAATACAGAGATGTTTCTGTTTCTGCTGAGCAGGGCTTACAGAGAGCCAAGGCCTTTCCTGCTTTCCATACTGCCACACTGGTGAGGAGACTGAGGGTGGATGGGGAGCTGGGAGGGAACACTGAGTGACATACACAGATATTCCAGAGCGTATGGTGTCATGCTCAGTATATAAAGCTGAGGAAGAAGAAGGAAAGGAAGTACTTTTGGAGTGACTTGGTATTTATCTTCCCAAGTCACCATTAAGCATGACGGAGCCCTGCTTTCCTGGGCATGGCTGAACATCTACCTGCCCATAGGAAGTGCTGAATGAATTCCTTGTTTTGTTTTGCTCATGTGCATGGCTTTTGTCAACCCATGCATTTTGTCACTTTTGCCCTCCTGATTCTCTGTCCCATGCCACCAGGGTGAGTGAGCAAGAGGCTGCATGGGGCTTGCTTGCTGGCTGGGGTTAAACCACCACAAAAATAAAAACAATCCAGATGTCAATGTCAAAAGAGAAAAAATGTTTTGAGCAACATGGAACTTATAAGTACAGTAATAACATTTTTAATTGCAATTGACTGGTCACTGAAGGCAAAAATTGGTCTCATTAAATGAGACCAGAATTTTTACCATCCTCTGCAGGATTTGAGTGGCAAAGGTAAAAAAGGAGGTATTTGACCCTTTTGATAGCCCTGTTAAACTAATGTTTTGAAAGGAAAAGTAAAGTTGTTAGCAGAATATCTGAAGAAAAACTATCTATCACACATCTTACTGGCTTTCCAAAGACAATTAAGCAAGTGGGCTTGGACAACAGAAAGGCTCTTTCAGCTTCATCTTCGTCAAAGATGTCTGTTAAGGACTCAGCTTGGTTTTCCTCTTGCAAAGCCATGTGTTTGCTAAGGCTAGAAGAAAAAAAAGAGTTTGCTATAAAGTACAGTAGTTACATGTGTGTAAAATGACCTTAAAATGGAATTGAATTACAAGGTGAATGGATTTGTAAAAAAGAAAGCTTTTAGAAGAAGAAAAGGAATTGAGAGAACATATACAATGCACCCATCAAAAGAGAGAAACCCTCCTTCCGAAAAACAAGGATTGTCAGAGCAACGCCTGATCACTGACTGCTGATATGAATTTTCCATTACTCTCATACTGCTTGTTGCTCTTTTTTAGTTGTTTTGTTGATTTTTCCTTCCTGTTCCAATTACCACACAATTGTAACTTCCCTGTGGTCCCTGAAATGGACCATGGGCCTGTCAAGACCTTCAGTTTTGTGCTTCAGACACAGAAGGGCCCCACCATGGTCAATGGAACTATTCTCTTTGTCCACACAGGCAGGTACATGAATAAGGCTCTGCAGAATTAAATCACAGTTCATGATCTCTTCTGTCACCCTCTCACATATCCCAGCTCTTCCAGGAATGCAGGTGGTTGCCAAGTCCAATGCTGCACAACAAATTAAAACCTAAACAAGTTTCTTACTCAGATAAGTTGGAAGAAAATTTGCGTGGAGCTTTCAAACAAAATGGAGGCAAAAATGTGAGCAGCTCGCTGAAGTTTGTTTGGAAAAGGCGAAACAAAACCTCACTGTCTTTGGAGGGCCACTTCAATCTCACAGTCCCAGCAAAACCCACATGCAACCATCCAACCCAGTACAGCCCCACACAACTCCCAGTCAGTTTTAGATTAAAAACTCCAACTAAAAAAATCTACTTCAGGATGAGAATCTGAAAACGATTGTCTTGAAACGTCAAATCCAAATGCTCAGGCACTTTTGCTGTAATATTTTAATATTAAAAAAAAAAGAAAAAAGCCTCCACATGCGAACCAACTTCCCATTGCCCCGACAGAACACTCACCGTGAGCTTTACCTGCCGTTCCCAGCAGGCTCCCTCCTTCCCAAACATTCACAAGGCTGAATTTCCTAGCTCACAAAAACCACCACAACCAAAGCAAAGAATCAAACCACGCACACACACCCCTCCACACACCCAGGACGATCTCCGGTGGGAGCCCTCCCCCCGGTGGGACCCCCGTCGTGCGCGCCCCCGCTGCCGCCGCCGCCGCCCCGCGCGCNTGACGCGGCTCCGCGACGCAGGCGCGCTCTCGCGGCCTCCCGTGGGCGCGCCTGCGCGTTGGCGCGCGGCACTTCCGGGTTCCCTGGGTGCCGGCCGCGGGTCCCCGCTCAGCCTCAGCGCGTTCCTCCCGCGGCTCCGGCTGTCCCGGGCTGTTCCCGGGCAGCCCCCGCCGCGCCTCGGGGCTGCCATGCCGGTGGCGGCCGCCGCCCCCCTGATCAGCTCCGTGCAGAAGCTGGTGCTGTACGAGACCAGGGCTGTAAGTAGAGTCCCCCCCGCCGCCGTCGCAGGTCCCGGGGCTGCGGCCGCCGCACAGCGCGGGAAAGATGTCCCGGCCTCCCCGGCGTGTTGGTTCGGCCCTGCCCGCAGCTGCTGCCTCGGCCGGGCTGCAGCGTGTCAAAAACTTCGCCTTACCTTTCTTTTCGTGTGTTCTTTTTGGTCACACATTCAAAACATCACAATAACAACAACGGCAACAAAAGTTTTAAAGGTTCTTGTTTTCACTGTGTCTCTGCCTCGTGACTTAAGCGAAGGAATGGCCCCTGACGGGCAGGGCCCTGCGGTGTGGGTGCTGCCCACCAGGGTGGGAATGCAGGTTGGGCCCCTGCTCGTTCTGTCGTGCGGCTGCTGTCACACAGCCAGGAGAACAGTGCTCCCCCGTGCCAGGGGGAGTTAAAACTGGGCAGCTCAATGTGCCCAGAATTAATATTTGAATTAAGAATGGCTGAAGTGGTTACCACCCGCACCGACATGTTTGCTGCTTATGACACATTTCAGTCCTCGTTGTCTGAATGGCTGGTGAAAGAGGTTCCAGAGTTTTCATTCTGACCTCTGGAAGTAAGCTCTTGAAGATTTTCAGCATTCCTTATGCACTGTTGTAGAAACTGTAGGCATGTGTCATTCACAGTGTCACAGTGGTTTTTTTGTCATGGACAAAGGGGATTGGAGGTTGGAGTGGAATTTGTTGCTTTAGCCATTGCTGCTTTAACCATGTGATGAGCACTGTGTGAGTCAGACGCTAATTCTTGGTGTAAATACCACTGTGTTTACCATTTCTTAGCTCCCAACCAAATTTCTTCGTGTTTCATAGTGTGTTGGTTTCTCCCTTGTTTCATTGTATGTTGATTTTCTTCACTTGAGGTAGTTTTAGATAGGATTAGGTCCCATGGCTTTAAATGCAACAGTTAGGTCTAGTTCCAAGTTCAGATGTTACCTGTACTGATAACAAAAAGATAATGTATGCACTGAAGCTCCTTGGAAACTTTCTAAAATGTCCCAGATGCAAGAATGATCTCAGTATAAATAGGAATCTGTCTTCCAGCTTTGCTTCTGTCAGAAGTAGGTTTGTGCTTTTGTGATAATTCCCCACTGAACAGGCTATGAAACAGAGAGGATTAATTAATGGAGAGTTATTGTTACAAGTAAATTTTAAAAATGAAGGTTACATTCCAGAAAGTCTTTCCAGAGTGTAACTTTTTTACCTATGCCTCAAAGAGTTGTGAAGGCTACCTTATTTATCTTTCTCACTGTTGGTGGTAAAAGCCATTCTTTGTTCTATTTTCAGCTAAATTATTGTTGTACGTGAGTCGGGCACTGGGGAAATGTGATTTCTGAATCGGGTCTTGTATTACTCATTTTAGTTGTTCTTGGCTCACAACTCATGCTCAGCTGAGATTTGGCCTTTTGTGACTGGCATGTGTGGATACCTGGCCTGCTTCTCTCTGAGCTGTGAGGCTCTGCTGCTGAGAGACAACATGCTGTGTGCAGGGCCACTATTGTGCTTTGGAGTTCTGTCAGCTGTCTGCTACTCTCTAGGCCTCTCCAGCTGATCCTGTTTCAGGAACCACAGCCCTCTACATCTGGCCAGTAGCATCTTTTACATCTTTAGCTGGCAGTATCTGCCTGAATGGATGGGTTTGTCCATGCTGGGCTTTGTTCAGAGTTCAGTGAGGGGTGGGTCCAGCAGTCCTGGTCACTGCAGGAGGCAAGATGGTTTTCATCAGCTGTGAAAGGCAGTGGTTCATGGATGAGCATGTGCTGTTTGAAATGTCTCAGCTGAGCAAGGGCGTCTCAAAGCTGTTACCTCAGTTACTTCCTGTGAGTGATAAAAATGGAATTTTTTCCCTACTTTAAAAAAGTACAAATTAAAGCACTTTGTGGTTTGGTGTTCAAATTCTAGTAATTTTTTTCAAAAGAATAGGAATCATTTTGGTGTGATTATTTGAAAAGACTTGATGCACTCAATAAATGCATAGACTAAGGGACATTAGAAGGGACTTCTGGAGATCACCAAATCTAGCCCCCTGCTCAAAGCAGCTTCAGCAAGAGCAAATTGCTGAGGGCTGTGTGCAGCTGAATTTTAAATACCTTGAAGTACATAGATTTTGCAACCTCTGCAGACCACTTGAAAGAGTTTGTCTCTCTTACTACACCTTCCTGTTACATGGTTTTAGACAGCAGCAAGATGCAGCCAAAGCTTTCTGAAGGCTGCAAAATACCCTAAACTCAGCTCTCTCAGGCTCTCCCAGTGCCTCATGTGCTCTGTCCTGTGTATCATCTGGATAACTCTGCTGGAATCACTCTGGTACATTGATGTCTGTCTTGTACTGGGTAGCCCAAAATTGGGCTTCTGGTTTGATCAGTCTCTGTTACAGCTCATTCAATGTCATGTTGTGCTGCCAACAAACAGCTTTTCCCAGAGGTATCCCTCATGCCATCTCCTTTGCATGAGATCTCACAATCATGCAGTTGCCAGCTATGACAGTCACTGGTACAGCATAAGCATCACCCAAAAATAAAAATGGAACAGCTTTCTCCTGGTTCAGGTTGCTCTTCTCATTTTCCTAAGGCCATAGGCTTGCTAGATCCAGCATGTGGGATTTGGAGTTTTATCAGATACAGGCTAACCTGAGACTGTGTCCTAGGATTTCTGGGGCAAAGAAGGGGTGATTTAAGTTGTCAGCAATGAGAGAAACAGCGACGTTTACACTGGTCATGCAGCTTATTCCTGTAAAACTTTTCTGTGTTAAAGAAGGAAGAGATGAAATGGATGAGAAAGCGGAAAAAGTAGAAATGGTTTACAGAGGGCTTCTTTGTTTGGATTGCTTTTTAGATAAAAATACAGTAGTATTATTTAAGTCAAAGGTAGGCTCTGGTAGTGTTACTGGAGTCAAATGAGAGACTGCAAGAGGTGAGGAGAACTGAATTCATGGTGTCAATTGAATTAACAGAGAGCAAAAATCTATATTTTCTATTAATGTTTGTATTTAGAGTAGTTGCTGAAACCTATCTTTTCAACTGATGCTTTGGGTCAATCAATCCATGGACATGTTTACTGTGTCTCCTGCTTGTCCTAGGAAGTTGAAGGCTTGTTTAGAAGGAGTCAGAAAGATGAACAGAAAGTTTTATGCAGATGAATGCCAATTATCATTTCTTTTATGCATATATTGATTGCTGAAATGTACACCAGAGGGCACTAAAGATATTGGAGCACTATGAGTAATAAAAGACAAAAGATATTTTCCTCTCTTCTTCAGAAGATGGAACTTTTGTGTTTCCCCCAGATGAAGCCCACCTGAATGCTGTATGTTAGTTCACTGGAAATTATCATTCCCCTGGGGTAATGTGACATTGAACAAGACAATTTGTGTCGTCTCTATAAAGGCATATCACTTGCCTTTCTTTCAGGATATTATGAGACTTAATTAATAGTATTTTATTCTAATCAGGTTCTTTTACAGTCTCTATCTCCACAGTATCCAAATGACTCACACAAGCTTATTAACTAATGTGACTGGCATAATTACCTGAATATATTTCTGCCTTTTATTCACCAGGGAAAGCTATGGACGTTTGTTTTATTTTAAATGGAGTTTATCCCAATAATAACAATGTAAACATTTTTATATTAAAAAACCCAAAGGTTGCATATTTAATGTTGAAGTTAATCTGTGGTCAAATTGGAGAAACTTAAATATAGAATATGATTTCACAGAAAAAGCTGTAGAATTTTTACTGAATTATGAAGTGCACTGATTTATATAGATGGGTATCTGACACATAAAAAATGTTAAAAGTAGTGAACAGCCTACTGGGCAACCATTAGCTATTATAATTTTCTAGCTAGAGGTGGCAGTGAAATGTGGTCTCTCTGGAACAGTTTCGTTAGCAGAAGACAGCTCCTTTCAGCTGACTGTCCTGTTCCCTGTGTATTGGCATTCTAGGAGTGGTGGTGATGTCGCGGAGCAGAGGATGGAATTGGGATGAGAGGAGTTTTGTGCAACTCGAGAAAACACTGTTTCTGCCTTAACTGCCTTGATATACTGCCAGATGTATGGCTACAAAGTAAAGAAATTTGATCTACTTTTTCATCTTATTTTCTGTGCCTGTCCCGTTGAAGAGGGGGAGTGAGAGAGCTGCTGGGTGTGGGTCTGGCAGATGGCCAAGGTGAAGTCACTTCTTCGGGGCTTTGTGTTTTTAGACATATCCATGGTCTCAACAGGTATTGTTTGTAAGCTTTTTGTCTAAGATCATAAATGTTATCTTTATGCTTTTTGCAGTTTTTAAAATTGTCTGTATTAGTGTACTGCCTATTTTTCAACTCTTAATATATTTTTGTTATTTTTTTTCCTGCTGAATAATATGTTTGTAGCTTTTTAACTGAGGATTGAAAAAGTTTTTTGCTGTGTTAACATTTCTTAATGATAATTACTCTATACAAAGAAGCAAATTGTCGTTTTAGACCAGGAGTTCTGAGAAGTAATCTTAAAGAAAAAAAAGTAAATAAAAGAGGTGAGCAGAATGTTTGATTTCAGAACTATTATCCTGCCACTAAAAAACAACAAATGTCAGTAAGAAGTTTTTTATTTTGTTTAGACTCCTTTTAGAAGAAGCTGTTTTGTTTGGTTTAGCTGAATCAAAAGATTGATAAAAGATAGTGTAAAGCCTTTCAATTAGATTGCTTTGGTAAAATTCAGTCCCAGGTGGAAGTGACTAATGACTGTTCCTATCTTGTGGTTGCTTAGTGATAACTGTGCAATAAATTAAGCTTCAGTCCATCTCTTGTAGCTGCCTGGTGTGTTGCCATGGTTGGTAAAGTGTGCTTGTTAACAAATTTTAGCAAAGGCCAGGGGCAGAGTAAACCTGGAAGCAGCATGGGTCACCTCAGGTATGGTTGGAGGGCTCTGGCCAGAGCAGAGTGAGGGAGCCTGCAAAGTTCCCTCTGGAGTACTGTTCTCTGGCAAAAGTACTTTTGTTGGTCAAGGTTGTCTGTTTATCTAAATTCACTGGCTGTGCTGTGGAGTGGAATTGTTTGAGACACTTGGGAAATGCTTCAATTTATTCAGTTCAACTTAGTAATAAACAGAATGAAGTAATAAGGATAAATACTCCCAGAAAGGTTTCTATAGCTCTTTCCTTTTTTTTTTACTGTAATGATTTCTCTTAATTAAATGAGTTGTAAACAGTATAATACATTTTAGCTTTGATTAATTTTACAATTATATTACAACCATAGAAATTTGTTTGCTGTTACATGCTCAGTGCTGTGTTGATTTTGTCTTTTTCTTTATAATTTCCTGGTATTCGCGTGATGGGAAATATAATTAATTGCAGCACATGTCACTGATACAGTTTTGTTTGTGCTCCATGTCATACAGTAAGACAGACTTATTTATTCATAAGATGCATAAATTAGGTAGCAGAAACAGCTAATGCTGAAGTGGGTTTTTTGTGTACTTTTTTGTATTGTTAGTTTTCATACAATCTTTTGTTTTTCTTTCAGATTTTGAAGGTTGAATATGAGTTGGCATATCATGCTGTTTTTCAAGTAATTCTGGGGTTGTTAACCAGTCCTGAAAACTTCCCAAGTGGAAGTCTAATTTTGGGTTCCTTGTTTTGAACACTAACCCAAATTCAAAAGTTTTTGCAGATGTTTCCTTTATTACTTCCACAAGAATATCCTCTAACATGCAGTGGGTAAAATTCCCATTTGCTAAAGAGAGATTTCTCGTTGCCTGCCTTACTTTAAGTCCATTGATGCTCAGTTTTGATGCTGCTCTCAACTGACCTTAATACGTTACAGAGTCTGACTCTCTAGCTTAAACCCCATAAATTAGACTTTAAATGACTTCAGAGAGCCTGTTAAGTACCGTTCATTATAGTGGTTGCTTCTATGGTCTGCAGGTACAATTACTCCTCATCTAATCTAACTGTTCTAAGCAGCAGCAGCACCACCTGAAGCTGGTCCCATAGCTGTGTATAGCCCTCTGTTGCAGCTGCCGAGGTGATGTGAGTGATACTTTCCTCATAGCACTTCTTTATTTTTTATTGGTTAATTAAAATGGAAATTGAGAAGTATCCTGCTGAACTTCCTTAGTAATACCGTTTGCAACGCTATATCCATCTCTCTTTTTCTCCCTGTGTGTCATGTGGCTTCCAATTTTAAATGTGTTCTTTGGTCCAAACTACCATTAGGACAAGCATCTTAGAGCTGTGCTCTTCTATTTTTATTCAGTGTTATTTGTTGGTAACCGTAGGTGTCCCTTTGGGAAAAATTGCACTCATTTAGCAAGCTGGACGTAGTGGGACATCACTGAGCTGTATCACAGTATTATGGAATACTTAAAATTGTTTAGCTTTAATTATCTAACAGTTTTCTACAAATAAAGAAGCTGCACTCTTGAAATGCTTCTAACTTGTCATCTGTGTGTTAAAAATGAATATCTTTTCTTCTGCCCATTCACCTTCTGCTGCATGAAGAAAAAGATGGTATAATGGCATGGTCAAAGCAAGTGTCTGTCTTGGTAGTTTGGTGTTTCTTGCTGGTGGTGGCTGATAGCAGCAGAAGAGCTGTACCATTCAGAGGCATGCACTGTCTTTAGGATTTCCCTCCTGGGAAGCAAGAGCTTGGCGCTAAGGGACTTCCTGCAGAGGCTGCTCTGAGGAGGGCAAGCTGGGGAGCCTGGGCTGTGCACAGCAGTGCATCACTGAAAAAAACCCTGTAGGAAACACTTCCCTGTGCCAAAGTGCTGCCTCAAAGGCTTCAGTGAGGGAGGATTGTGACAGCATATGGCTTTGAAGGGCCTTCTTACTGTCATTTGGGAGTAAAGAGCCAAACTTAGCACTCAGCACTGTAATGTCGGTGTACAAGGTGGAGCAAGAAGTTGGTGGGGTTTCTTTCTATGGCTTTTAAAGTTAAGTGTCTTTTTTTCCTATTTAGAGCTTACTGATTATCTAGATGATTTGTGAACTCAAGGAAGCTGAAGAGGACTTTAAGTTCTTCTTTCACCTTAAACAGTTTGAGAATAAAGACATTTCTTAACAACTAACTGGTATAAATTGTGGAATTGTGAGGTTTGGATGAATATGATTATTGATTTCCTTTCCCACATCTTAAATCCATGTGACTGTTAAAGCTAGGAGCTGACTGCATAGATCCACGTGAATTTGCCATGCTTTCCTACTAGGCTGAGAATGATTAATGAGTTCCACCTTGCTGGGCTAGCACCACGCTGACTAAATGAATTAGAAAAATGAGAGCTACTTTTAGCAAGTCAGTCCTGCAACATGTGCTTATTGTTAATTCCTCTAAATGTAGAAATTAATTTATAATTTGATCTTGTTACATGAAAAATAGATATACTATATGTTTATCTGTTGTCAGTCTTTCATATTTTAAATGTGAAATAAAGCTAATGGTTTTTTAAAAAGTAGTATTGTTAACTGGAAAATTTTAGGACTGTGGGAGAACATTGTTGAGAAGACTGTCATAGCAAATATAAATAAAAATAGAAGAAAACTTGCAGTACTGAAGTAGTTACAATTTTTCAGTGTTTAATATGGATCAGGAAAGATTAGTTGACATAAGTAGCAAAGGAGTACAATGTAGCAGCAGAAGTTTTGGAATATGAAAAGTTAAAAACTCATGTTTAAGCTTCTGCTAAATTTTTACAAAGCAAGTGAGAAGACAGTAATGGCTGGGGAAGGGTGTGGTTGGACAGTACATGGTGTAAGTTACAGTTTATCTTCTCTAAACAGTTTTTAATCTTTGATTTTAATTTTTTTTCCTTCTTGTACAAAGGAGAGAAAGGGGTCTTTAGGTTGTAAAGGTTGATTGTGTCCAGGTATACCTACCTACAATACTGGTGTCTAAAACAGTTTATTAACAGTCCAAATGGAATATTGCATATTTGAAGTTAGTAGGAATGGATCTAGTCTAGACAATATGTAAATGGCATTGCTTTGGTTGCTTTATCTTGTATAATATTCTGACTTGTTCTGTTGGTTTTCTTGTATGTAGCGATATTTCCTAGTTGGAAGTAATCCTGCAGAAACCAAATACCGTGTTTTGAAAATAGATCGCACTGAACCAAGGGATTTGGTTATAATTGATGACAAGGTAAGTGCCTCTATATTTAGCTGTTGGGCTTTTTTCCCACTGAAATGGGAAACAAAGAGTGTAGAGCAGGCCTTTGGTTTGTTGTATATTTCACAGATTAAGCAAATTCTGCTATTCTCTGTCAGGAAACATTTAACTACCAAAACAGTAACTTCTGTGACTTCTTATTTTGCAGCATGTTTATACACAGCAAGAGGTGAGGGAACTGCTCGGCCGTTTAGATCTGGGCAACAGAACAAAGATGGGGCAGAAGGGCTCTTCTGGGTTATCTCGAGCTGTCTCTGCTTTTGGTATAGTAGGTAAGTGTTTTGATGGATTTTATAAAATCTTTTGTTTTCCTAGGAGATGAAGCTTATTGGGTCACGCTGTATATCTTTCTGTCTCCCCCTGATTCTATTTATTTATAAAACTAAAGAGGGTTTAGAAATTTTTCATGCTCAAAAATAAGTAAGTTTCTGTGTATTTTGTGAAAACAGGTGGCCAGTACAGGGGTGAAAGTTGTGCTGTAACCAGTCTTTTCTTTGTCACTAAGGGACAGATCTAGGAAATAGGCAAACTCCAGAAACTTGAAGATCTCACCAAAATCGGCTGATCTTAGAATGCAAATCAGTGGAACCTGGCTCCTGAATTCCAGAGCTCACAGAATGCTTTTTAAAAAGAAAATGAAAGTTGACATTCTTTATTAGGCTGTATTGCTTTATCACATACTATTAACAAAGATGACTTTTCTTTTTGGTTAACTTTTTGCAGTGACACATTTAAAGATTTCTTTTTCATGTTTGAACAAGTATAACTGACTGGTATGTCAGCTTAATTTTAAAATGCTGCTCAGCTGTCCATAATCCTCAAGCACTGCTTCAAGGATTTATTAGCTTCTAACTTCCACCTGAAACTCAGTGCTTTCCTGCCTATTGTCTGATACTGAGGTCAGTGTATTGATGGCTGATGTCTCTGAAGTAAATGTCAATGTGTGCTGTGACAGCTCCCAAGAATACCTTGTAGTTTATTAGAGTCAGTATGCACCTGGACTTCTAAAGCCAAAGCTGGAGAGATAGTCAAGAATGCAATTACTTTAAAGGATGCTCCTGAATTTTGCATAACAATCTAAACATAATACAATGCTATTCTAATCTATAGTGGCAAATTAAGCAGACTTTCTTCTTCATTCTTTTTGCCTGTGAAGCATTTTGAAACTTACCAATGCATCCAGCTTTTCAAAAATTCCTCAGATGGTGTTTATGTTCCTTACTGATTTAAGAGTATTCATAATATGGGCAGGCCTAAAGGAGCTTCTAACAGCCTTGCATCACTGGTTTTTTTTTTTTTTTTGCACAAGCCATCAGTGCTCACTATCTAATTATGTGATAATATGTTTGGTTGGAAAGTGGTTGCAATCAATTAAAATTTTGCATCCCAATTGTATGACTGTTTATATGGACTGTTCCTAATAGGAGAGTTTCTGTTCTGTAGCTGCAAAAATGTATTGGTTAACAGATATGGTATATTTATTTCTAGATGACTTCTAGAAGTAACAGACTCTCTATCAGATTATATACTTCCAAATTATATGATTCAGACTATATCTATCTAAACATGTAATTTGAGGGAATGCAACTGGTTGTTTATTTCTGCCTCCTGACTCAGGTCATAAGAACAGGGCATTTTTTTGTAAAATTGCAAAGAACAGCTTTGTTCTGTCCTCTAGTTATTTCATTAACCAGATGCAGCACATTCAGTGCACTCAGAATGGGCGTGCTGATAGGCTGAGTTACTGTGTCGTGTTTAAAAGTAGAAATTGCTTTTAAAGGGAGGGAACCAGGCCAAGGAGAAAGGCTCCATTGTTTATCAGACTTTGGTATAATGTTTGGTGAAATTCAAAGGACAGAGGCTGTTCACATAAATGATTTCAGTACCTGGAGGATACAGGAAGAACTGTGACTACGATATAACAACTGAAATTCAATAGTCTGACTGCTTCAAATGGAAGGTTTGTTTCTTGTTGTCAGCAGGGCCTCCTGTCTTTGTGGAGGTGAGAGCATTTTTCCAAGGGGCGCTAATAAGGTGGAAGAAAAGATTGCAGTTCATTCAATCACGTTGCAGCCTCCAGCGGTGACAGGGAGGAAAATGTGTGCTCTCCTCATCCTTCTTCTTTACTTTGTAATGCAAAGCTAAAATAACTGAATATAAATACAAATAAAAATATGAATTGTGAGGGTCTATTTGTATCATGTCCTCATCATCATCACCTCCATCTCCAAATTAATTTGTTGATTGTGCACTGGTGAGTGAGTTTCAAGCTCTCAGCCACCTATCAAAACAGCTACCTCCAAAAGCTAATTAATATAATTTATTACTTATTAAAGCATATTACTGCTGTCAAATTCTATATTTACACATTTGAGTTCAGGGCTGGTTATGTATTTCTATTTTTCATTTGAATTTCTACATTCGTGTTGTATTTAAAGGTTTGTTACACTTTTTCCTAATCATATATAATAGAGGTATCCAAAGAAGGCACTCCATGAAGAAGCATGGCTATGCCCTGCAGGGAATGAGGGTGGAGGCTTCAGAAGCCATCTTTTTATAGGCAGTAAAGCCAGACGCTGCCTGTTATACCTTCTTAGCCTTCTGCTCTTCAGCAGGGTCAAATGTTGGTGTATGAGAGAGAAAACAGGAAAAAAAAGGAGTGCCCCTGATACTCTGAATGGCTGATTTGGGGGAGATTCTGCTTTAGTCAAGGAATTCAGTTCCCTGCTGTTAAGGAGGGAGAACACAAAGGTGGTGTTGTAGCCACTAATCCTTTTGCTGTTCTGTGTCCCTCTCCAGCACAGAATACATGAACCTGAAAAGAAAATTTAGAGACTAGGATTATTCCTTGCCCTGGAAAATTAACCTTTTGGTATTTGAAGTAAATAAAGTATGCCTCACTCTGAACAATGAGAGTCCTATAGAAAGCAAGCATGTTAGTAGACAGAACCATACTCCAAATTTTCAGTGTCCTAACTCTACTGCCTTGTGTTAAACATACCCACAGTGGGAGGGCAAATAATTAATGGGAGTGAATTTTAAGACTTTGTGCATATATATATATATATATATATATAAACATATAACATTAAGAACAAACAAAAATTCTTTGAAGTCTTGAAACTATTCTGATACTCTTTTGCTAAATGTGTTTTATCAAATAAACACAAACATGCAACTAAAAGTGTTTTAATGCCTTTTTAACAGGTTTTGTCAGGTTTTTAGAAGGCTACTACATTGTGTTAATAACAAAAAGAAGAAAAATGGCAGATATTGGTGGTCATGCAATATATAAAATAGAAGATACAAATATGATCTACATTCCAAATGACTCTGTAAGAGTCAGTCATCCTGATGAGGCCAGGTAAATAATGCTGGTAATCAGTGTGTACTTTTTGAATATTTTCTAAGCAATGTTGACCTGCTACTAGAAATTTCAGTCATGGATTCTTTTGTATTAGTATGTCATTCAAGCCAGTTTATCTTGTTGGATGGAAAATAGTGTACAAGTTCTGTGGCCTGTAACCTGGACAGTAAATTCAACTGTCATAGTCTCCTAGAGTTCATTGTCCACATGTAATGTCACAGCTAAGTTCAGCAAATCTGTACCAAGAAGTATCAAATATAAGCATTGTTTCTACAAGGGCAAAGTAATGCTAATACTGGTAGGTACTGTTTGGGGCACTGTTCTTTTTTTTATTAGCTCTTGCATGATGATAATCTCACCTGAAGAGATCTTTTGTGCCCTTCAAAAAGTGCTGAATAGATAATTAAATGATTCTGTGCTATCAGAATCTTGTGAATGTTGCAGTTGTGAAGGGTGATGAAAACATTCACTGGTAAGTTTAATGGCTTCTTTCTTTTTGGGGACTTTTTTATGAAGACAGAAATTTGAGCCTTTATGTTTTCATCAGGGTAGGGTAACTTTGCTTCTATGAAATAGCAGGCAACTGGTATACATGAACTGCTTTTCAGTCTGTGCTCTGTGTGAATAGTCAAGAAGCAATGGTTTATGATAAACTGATGTCAGGTAATGAGCCAAGCCAATGGTAAATATTAAAAAAGCTTCCACTTTAAGGTGGGATTGATCATAGACTCAGTATCTCCTCTTAGTGTGCAGCTGATCATGTTATCTAACCTACATATTTATGGTGTCAGCTATTTTATCATTCATAGACAGTGTTATGGTTTCTTCTGGGAATTTGCTAAGGTTATGACAGATTGTACTAGATATTTCTTTTCTTGTTCGTTTATTTGAGAGTAACTGAAAAATTTTATTTCTTTCATAGTATTTTTGAGAGTTTGGTTGTTTAAATTCTGAAAATTTTGATGTGCATATGTGGAAAATAGAAGCACAACTTTACAACTGCCTAAACAAACAGAGTATGTATATGAGTAGATACTAGTTGTTTTTTTTGGTTTTTTTTAAAGGCTATTTGATTTATTTAATCCATATTCTAGTGTAACTACCTGTCAAAACAATTACAGTAAGATAGGAAGGGAACATAAGGCAGGAATCAATATTTATGTGTAATTTCTTTTCTTTGATCTTCTGAACGACTTCTTATGGTCTGTCTGGTTAAAATAATAATTTTTCCTTCAACTTGAATTATTTTGCCAGGTATCTGAGAATCTTTCAAAATGTGGACCTTTCTAGCAACTTCTATTTTAGGTAGGTATTAGTTGGTATTCCTTTAAAAACTGTGCACTTACACTTGGTACAAGATTATAGGTTTTGTTTTTCATACCCAAGACTTTTAGGTTGATATTCCAGAGAACTAAGACACATGATCATGCTGCTTGTCCATTTTCATCTGTGTATTTTGAACTTGCTTTCTCCTTCAACCAATTGGCTAGGAACTTAGTCTCCATTAGGTTAAAAAATATAAAACTATTATTGGCATGGAAAAAAGTAGACGCTGAAGCTACTGTTTCCACTGACTCTTCAGTCTTGCCAGATTATGCAGAAGTTCTCTCTTTGGAAAAGTATAATATTTCAGGGGGAATTGCTTTTCTTGTTATTTTTTCTTTATTTCTTCTCATTTTCCATAAGTAAAGCTTTGCCTTGATTCAGGAGCAAAGGTAGAGAAGTAGGTCCTTGTTTAAGATACACCCTGCATGGAGTATGGCTTTCACAGGGCCTTCTAGGCATTGCAGTTCTCTTGCTTATTGTTTCATAAATGCCATACCTAAGACAAGCTTCTGTGTCCCAGCTACTGTTATGTGAGATTTTTGGGACAGCACAAAAATGGTAGAAATGTGGTGATAAACCTGGCAGTAGTAGTTAGAAGACTGGATGACTTAAAAAAAAAAGTAAAAAAACCCTCTTGCAATTACCAAAAGGGGTATCAGTCTAGAAGATGCTTCCTCTTGGAGAATGAAGACTTTTTGTCACAGATGAATCTGTGAAGATAAAACTTACCCAAGGTTTATGTGTGTTTCATGCTTTTACATGTGAAAGATTTTTTTCAGTATAAAACCTGAGTTTTTCTTCCATGCTTTGGCTCCTAGCCCTAATACTATACAACTTCCCCCAGTCCTACCATCTTTGCTTGGAGTTGACAAATTTGTACTGTTTCTATGGTTGTACATAGAAGGGGAAGGAGTAGATTCTTGTATGACTTTAGTAAACACACTTATCATAAAATGAATCATAGAAAGGTTTGGGCTGGAGGGGACCTCACAGATCATCCAGTTCCAACCCTGCCACCATGGACAGGGAAATCTCCTTCTAGACCAGGTGGCTCAAAGCCCCATCCAGAATGGTTTGGAAGACTTCCAGGGATGTGGAATCCACAACTTCTCAGGGCAACCTGTTCCAGTGTCTCACTACACTCACAGTACAGAATTTCCTCCGAAATCTCTACAGTTTTAGTTTAAAGCCATTCCCCCTTGTCTAATTACCATCTGCCCATGTAAAAAGTTGCTCTCCCTCTTTTTTATAAGCCTGCTTTATTTACTGGAAGCCTATAGTGAGGTCTTCCCGAACACTTGTCCAAGCTGAAACTGTGGAATTAAAATAAACTACATATTTAAAATTTCTTGTACAGAAAAAAAAAAGAGTAAGTGAATGACTTATACAAAAGTGTGTTTTTGGCACAAATCCTGTGTGGCATAAATGAAAACTTTCCTAGTGGCAGATAATTTACTGATTATGTTTTATTTTTCATTACAAGAATCGTTATCGTAAAATGTTTTTGTGCTCTGTGTTTTAACTGCACATTTAGCTTGATTTTCACTTTCAAAAGGAGAATCATACGATGATACTAATATTCTTTCTTATTGTTTACAATCTTTTTAATTGATCAGCTTCATTGAAATTGTTCTTGGCTGAGAGCATAACACATTTTTCTGCATGATTTTCATATAAATGCTGAGGAAAGTTAGAAATCAGTTATAAGAAAACAGTTGGCCTAAGGGGAGAGTGGGGAAACAGCCTGAACATGTCTCTTATTGGGATGCTGTTTAAAAATTCTGTTGTATGCAAACAGAGCATGTTACTGACTTTTTTTTTCCCTGACAGATGGGTCAGGAGATTATTATGGAAATACGGTGGATGCATGAGTGGCACTTTATTATCATTAGTGATAAATCTAAATATCTAATGTTTAAATAATTTTTTAAATTTTTAATGAATATCTAGAACTTACATGAGGACCAGTAATCACTGATGCTGTCTTAGACTAAAATGGAAATTATGACTATTTGTGATTTAAATGTAGTGTGCATTTGGTTTCTCTTTGGTAAGAAGCCTAGTTGCTTAAAAAAATTAGCAATTAATATAGAGTATTAGTAAAAGAGACATGAGACGGAAAATTTGTAACTCTTATGGAACTAATAAACAACACCCTTTTCTTTATTCAGCAGCCCCTGTCTTAAGATGCATCTGTGCTGCAATCATAAATTTGGGGACAGATAAAATTTTTGTGGACCAGATTTTTGGCTGTTTTGAGTTCAGGTAGCAGTTAGAAAGTAGCATCATTTAAATCTCAAAAAAAAAAAAAGAGGCTGTCAATGTATATGGATATTTCTGGTGTAATAGCTATCTTAAAACTTCTGGAGTGCTTCTTGGGCCATAGTGAATTAAGCTTCTTGATGTGCTTTCTTAAAAAGGCATGTTTAGTTTTCAGTGAAAAGAAGAATATAAACCCATTTTCAGCCTTTGTAAACGGTAAACAGTTTCTATGTTTGCAAAGCATCTTTTGGAAATGATTTGTATGATTTGCCATTATAGCATAAAAACCTGTTGTATCTTGGTCAGAAGTCTTTTCTATTGGATAAATATAATATTGTGTTAAATGTAAGTGCAGATGGAGAGTAAGGGCTTTCAGAAGATTCTTCTGCATCTACAATGACTAATAAATGTTAACTGTCTATCAGTTACAGCTATGATCTATCTCACTCCCTTCAGTATAATCTTACTGTCCTGAGAATGCCACTTGAGACATTAAAATCTGAAACAACCCAGACCCGACAAGAGAGTTTTGATATATTTGAAGATGAAGGACTTTCAACACAAGGGGGAAGTGGTAAGAAAACACATCTGATTAAACCGATGTTGTCTTTAAGTGCATTGAGTGTATTTTAAATTTGTTCCACTTAGGTTTACTTTTGAGGAACATTCAGGCCTTCTGTTGTTGATCTGTAGTCTCCTAACAGTTGTGAGTTAATAAAAGGTTTTGTGAAGTGTCAGTTACAGACATTTCAATTTGACCAGCGTGATTTCTAGAGGTGGGTAGTCATTGTTTTAAATTACATTGCAACTGAGGGAGATGACTGAGCATGCTGACACTTTTCAGCAATTGATTACTCAATTGACTTCTGAGTCTCCCAACAGGAGTGAGTTGCAGAGAGAGTAGGAAGCAGTAACTGATTAAGTACCAATACATTTTTTTGGTTTATATTGGAGAATACTGTAACAACAGAGGAACTGTAAGAAGTTAGTATCATCTTGCTGTAGTAACCCCTGTCAAGACGTCTAAGAAAAATTACTCATTTCAGTTCAAAACTTCAGCCTTCAGTTTGGGTCTAACATATTCATAAGAGCATGAAGATGAGAAACCAAACAGAAAAACTATTTTCTCTCCCATTTCCTCTGTACACACACGCATACAGAGAAAGTTTCCCCTGAAATTCTCAATACTGGATTTTATTCTGTTGAATGAAAGCCCTATCCCCCCAAGAAAAAAAATTAGTAACGTGGTTGTATATATCAAGATACCAGCAACTGGTTCTCAAATACTACAATATCAGAAAGGACCAAAAGGAGTGAAAAGAGCAATAATTCCTCTTCTGGAAAGACTCCTATCTGCAATATCCCTCAGGAATCCTTACAAGGGCACTACCTCTCCTATGTCTTTGTAAAAACAATAGGAAATGAAGATGCCCTAACCTTGACCCTATCAGCAGTGTGTGCTAGTCACATATCTATTCATAGAATATGGTTAACTAATAGCCACCTGTCATTTAAGAATGAATTCTCACCAAAGTAATGCTGCTAGCAGTGAGAAAGAGGAAAAATTGCTGCCTAAGTGCTTGTGACCAGCGTCTGCTGAGTGTGTAAACTCTTTCATAAAAGTATTTTGGTTACATCAAATTTCCTTGGGATTACAGTAAGTTGGATCTAGGTAGCAATAGTTTTTTTCAACAGCTGCATTTTCACCAGTAGTCTGTAAGAACTCATCTTTTCCCTCCAGCAGAACATTTGACTGCTGCAGTTTTCTGCTATAATTGGCATTCATACTGCTATGATATAATTTATCCTGTCAGAAACTTCATTTGAAAAAAGTGTGTAAAAATGTAGGAAATAGTGTTCTTGTCCTCTTTCCTCTGTTTTAAGTTTCAGATTCATTCAATTCCCTCTACCACCTTTCAGTGGCAGTTGTCATCTTGGTCCTCATATTTGAAACAGAATAAGAGTCAGATTCCAGATATATCAAAACCAGAATTTTAATTTGCAGGTCTACAGTAGCTGTGTTTCTTGGTGTTAGTGCGAATTAGGAAAACTGTGTTGAATTGTGTGAAAAAGGATTGATGTGCACTATCTTCCAGAACCTGGTGGGTAATTAGAGGTGACCCAGAACTGAGAAGCATATAAAGTCCTGCTATAAGAGCATTTTTGCCTTAACTGGAATTCACAACTTGATTTCCCTTGTTATCAAACCCCGTGATGCTACTATGCAGAGATCTCTTTTTGGTACTGAAATATATCAGTAACTTCTGCATGAAAGCACTCAATCACAACAGTGACTGGCAATTATAAAAAAACTGCAAATCCTCATAAATGCTGGACTTCAGCATGTGCCTGGAATTATCTGTGTTTGCCAAATCTCGGGGATGTGAGTAAATGATACACTGAGTTGCAGTCAAGGGAAAATCAAAATGAAGATCCAGTGTCCTGGATTTTAAAGCAGTCCAATGCAGCTGAGCATGATTCTTAATTGCTGACGCATTTTCATTGTAACATCTTCCTAGGTGTATTTGGGATTTGCAGTAAGCCTTACGAAAAGTATGTGTGGAATGCCAAGCTTCTGGAAGCAGTAAGAACTGCTGTTCATCGTGACTGGCTGCTGTATATTATTCATGGATTCTGTGGGCAATCAAGTATCCTTCTACTGTTGTAGTGAATTTTGATTTATCAATTTAAAAAAAAAAACTGTTTGAACATTGAATTATTTCAATACCATTCAATTTTATAATTATTGTTTGGCTTTCATGTTCATTACTTTTCTAGGTATTACGCTAAATAAGAAATATAGTTATTGTAAGAGGGCCTTAACTCAGGTAGACTGCATTTTCAGTGAGGGTCTTTTATAAGCATGGGCTTTAGTAGTAAAGAACTTGAGAAGATTTTTAGGCTCAGCTGCGTTTTTTTTATAAATGTTTAAGGAAAGGGAGAAAAGCTAAGCAGAACTGAATTGCTGACTGATCTGGTTTCAGCTGTTTTTAAACCATGACATTGACATAGAAATGCTCTCCTACTAATCTTCTCTAAAAGATTTTGTAGTAACTGAGATTTGCAGAAATTCTTGTATTTACTGTCCTTCTATTGAAGATGATGGTAGAACTTCAGCCCTGCTGTGTGAAGAGGTACATGTGAAAGTCTCCTTTCTTGACTATATACGATTTTAAATGGTTAAATGGGTCTATGTACATTGTTAGCAGGAGGAGCAGAAGTCCAAATGCATACCACAGTCCAAAGAAATGTTGTGTTATATGATAAGAATTTAGTGTGTTACAAAGACACTCTAATTTATTCCTCAACACTATCATATTAGTTCAAAATTTCTGAGGAAGCAGGTACAATTATGAAGTTAAGGTTAGTGGTGTCTGCAAAATTTAATTTTGCTTTTTTATGATTGTAAGACTGTTGGTTGTTGGCTTAGTCCCCAAACAAAAAACTCAATCTGTTTTCATATACCACTACTTCATTTGTGGTCTTACTTGATGAAAGCTGGATGTGACCACCAGCATTATGCCTGCAGCTGCTTAGTGTGTGAGCAAATGTCTTTCCTCTTTCTTGTGCCTCCCTTACACTGAGGAAACAGTGATAGATGTCTAGTGTGACTATCAACTTGTTTTTAGTAAAATATAAAAAGACTGTAAAAAACTACCACTGCATCTGTAGCCTGTTTGCCTCTGGCTTTCAGTTGTTGTTACTTAAGTAGTTGCAAATTTATCTGTTTTTCTAAACCAATAATTAGAGGGTGATGAATATACTTAATCTGAAAATGAAGCTCCCAAGTTTTAATCCCACTATTCACAAAAGCAGCATTTGCAGTGCTAGGTGTATCTTGTATCTATTTCACCTCCATTGTCATTTCATAAAATAGAAATGTTGCTTCTCTTCTGTATGTTCTGAAAAGTGGGTGATGTATTGCAATGTAGTGTCTCTTTTCAGAGTTCTTAAAACTGTTTGTTGGAAAGGGCAATGTTCTCTTCCAGGTGCAAAATAAGTTTGGAAGTGATACTCATCACTGTTAAGGTGATTTTAGTAAATCAGATTATTTCAGTTTCATACACCTCTGGTAGAATTTATTTTCGTGTGCAAAAAGTAAGTGAACAAAAAATTGCATGTGGCATGTAAACCTTAACTTTTCTTTCAAGAACTGTTAATATATGGTCGCCCTATATATGTCACACTGATAGCCAGAAGATCAAGCAAATTTGCTGGAACACGTTTTCTGAAACGAGGATCAAACTGTGAGGTGAATCAAATATGATTTTAGGGGTTGTTTCCTCCTGCCCCTCCCCAGTATGAAAGCTTGAACTTGACTGACTGAAGAGCTGGTTTAGAGGGAATTAGAGGTTTGGCCATAAATTATGCTGTTAGATAATGTTATCACAGGTGTCTTTACATTTTTCTTTAACATAATAAAGTTGTTCTTAAAATAATAAATTTAAAAGTTCTAAATTGGCACTTGTTTTGGTGTTTTACAATTAGAGATACTGTTATTTCCCAAAGTGAGGGAAAAAATAAAAATATGGTAATACACATTAGGGACAAATGGGAATTTAACCCTCAGTGTTGTTCTCACTGCTGTGGTTCAGTGTCTCACAGTTTAATTGTGCTCTGTTTGTAACGATCAATACTCTGTACTGCATGCAGCTTTAAATGTCATATCTACATCATCTGTGTATTTCTGTTTGGTTTAGGGAGATGTTGCTAATGAAGTGGAAACTGAACAAATACTTTATGATGCCTCAGTTATGTCATTTTCTGCGGGGAGTTACTCTTCCTATGTTCAGGTTCGAGGGTCTGTCCCTCTGTACTGGTCTCAAGATATTTCAACTATGATGCCAAAGCCACCCATAACACGTGTGTACAACTTATTCTTTGTGGTAGATTATGGTTACTGCTGTGTCCTAAAGGAACATCTGAGACAATGAGTGAAGACTGCATTTGCAAAAATGAACAAATTATCTATGCACTTGTGCTCTGGGAAGCCATAATTTAAGGTTAAAAAAATTAGGAAAAACCCTCTGTCTTAAACTTCACATTCAGAAATTAAATAGGAAGAGTTTCTGTTTGAAGATGTGAGCCTTCTTTGTACTTACTTTGTGTATGAAGTTAGCTACAGTTCTCTTACTATTGTGGATAAAATACTAAAACTGTTGAAAATGGTGGAAAATGTCTGGGCTGAAATAATGGGGCCAGAATAATTGTTCTTTATAAGCATTTAATGAAAATTTAAGACATTGCCTACAATTTGGCAAAGGGAATATATTTTAATAGCTTTTGCATGAAAAGAGGGGAAAGTATGTAAGTATGGCATTACTACCAGAGAATTAATATGTCTTTTGTGAACAGTACTATTAAGGGAAAATTCTACAGCTCACTTACTATCATCTTGAATATATGTTTGTTTCAGTGGACCAAGCAGATCCTTATGCACATGTTGCTGCTCTTCACTTTGACCAAATGCTTCAGAGATTTGGCTCTCCCATTATTATATTGAATCTTGTGAAGGTACAATATTTTTAATATGTTCTATGTGTTAAACTTTTCATATTGTGCTCCTTTCTGTAGAGTCGCTGTGTAATCTTGGTTATGTTCTAAACTAGTATTAGCTTATAAGAGGAATATTTTCTTCATAAATCTTGTTTTACAGGATATAGTACATAACTCTGTTTCTACTGCAGCCCTTCAAAAGAAAAATTTCCCTTGCTTAGAGGCTTCTTACAGTAACCTTTCACTGTTCTTTTCAGGTTTTTGCTATTACCCTTTAGCTCTAAGTCTGAATAAATTTACCACAAAATTTAATTTAGCACTAAAAACTACTAAAATTGTATGGTTCCATGCAAAGTGACGTTTGTAGGCTTCTTGGCAGGTAGTAGATTTATTTGAAACATTGTGTCAAAGACTTGTTATCTTCTGTTGTTTGCTTCCATGACTCTGCTCTGCATAGGAGTGCTTTTAGGACTGTCCAGGAGTCTGTAGGAACAACATAGGATAGCATTTGTTGACAAGAAAATGTCTCTTGCAGTCATAGCTTTTAAGAGCTGGTGATTGTGTGAGCCTGGGCTCACGTGACCTTGACATGTGAGTAATTGTATGCTTTGAGTCACAAGGCTTTTGATGCAGTGACTGACATTGCCCCCCTTTCTTTCCTTCTTTGTAGATGTTCAATATTAGGGTGGTAGAATTAGTTTCCATTTATTACTTTGTGTACCTTAAAAACACAGTTTGGGTGGAGTGAGAGGCCAGCCATACTGATACAGAGTGCCTGGTTCAAGGCCAGGTTCAATGTTGCCCTGAGCAACCTGAAGTAGTGAGTGGCATCCCTGCCTATGATAGGGGGTTGAAACTAGATGATCTTAAGGTCTTTTCTAACCCAAACCATTCTATGGTTCTGTGAAAACATGTTATATTCAGGCAAGGGCAGCAGAATTCTAATTTTTAAAACTTATTGCAAGACTGGGAGATGGGAGCTGTTGTTCCTTATCTCCTGCCTGTAATGGAGAATTTCTCTTTGTCCTCTTATACTCCAGAACTGAATGGGATGCTTCCCTTTCTGCCTATCTTTTTGCTTCTCTTTTGTCATTCTCCATTTCATCTACATTGCCACTTTTGTTCCTGTGTGTTCTTTACTCTTACAGCATTCCATTTTCCAGCCCATGATTATGCACAGTTGAAACAGGTGACTTTTACTACTAATACAGATAAATTGTGAAAAACCTAAAATGTTCAGATTTTTCTATCTTTTCTGTTCTTAATTTAGTTGTACTATTTATGAAGAACTGCCTGCTGTTGTTACAGCTTCCACTTTTGTTTTCCATTATGTATACATGCGTGTACATGTGCATGTGTATGGGTTATATACATTTGTTAATAAAAATTGTGAGGTTAAATTTCTTTTCTTTTTGCTGAAGGAACGTGAAAAAAGAAAGCACGAAAGGATTCTCAGTGAAGAACTTGTTGCTGCTGTGACATATCTCAACCAGTTCTTACCCCCAGAGCATGCAATTATATATATACCCTGGGATATGGCCAAGTACACTAAAAGGTAGAAAAAATCCTTTCTATGCCAGTGCTTGTAGCTGCAATGAACATATGGAAGCAAATGTTACTGAACAAAACAGCACTTTGCAAACAAAACAAGAGAATGTGATTCAGCATACATCATTTTTTGTAATCATACATCCTTTTCTGCCTCATTTGTATTTTTGAATCACAGAAAGTTTGGTTGAGAAAAATCAGTGTGATGTAAATATCAAGGAGTTTTAGGTTTTTTATGTCTTCTGCTTCTAGTTTATGTAATATTTTTTATCAAAAAGAAGCAAAATTGCTCAGATACGGTCAGTCTCTCTTTTCTATAAAATCTAAGAAAACTGTAGACATAATTACTGTTGATGAAAAAAGCTGTGATATGGGCCTGGTTTTAAATCATTTTTGTTTTGGAAAAACTTTTCAAGTAGTGAAACTGTTTTTTGTATTAATGTATCTTGATTGCCTCTTTTTTTTTTTTTTCCCTTCTCCTCAGCAAACTTTGCAATGTCCTTGACAGACTGAATGTGATTGCAGAAAGTGTAGTAAAGAAGACTGGATTTTTTGTAAATCGACCTGATTCCTACTGCAGTATCTTGCGTCCAGATGAAAAGTACCTATAATTTGTTTGATGCATAATGAATAGCATTTATTCCTTAGAAAGCTGTTTGGAATTTCTATGTTTATTAAAATATTTCTTATTTTAAGACTAATTTGGAAATTACTCAGTGTCTTCTTTTGAGGCATACCAATGAGATAATTGTCATCTAAATGTTACCAAGTCTGTTGTTGACCAGTGGATTTTATGGTATTATAAATATAAAATTTAAAACTTTTTTTAAATATAGAAACTGTATTTGCTTAGACTGCTGCAGATGAAGTATCTCTGGATCCCTGCAAATCCAGAAGTAACTATTTGTCACTGATACAATCTGTTATTTTATAAAATTATTTGAAAGTCATTCTGTTTTGTTTCTCTTTCAGGTGGAATGAACTGGGAGGTTGTGTTGTTTCCACTGGTCGCTTGCAGGTACTAAAATATGCTTTTTAGTTCATAATTATAGTGATGTATATCAGCACTCCCAAAGAACAGTGAGCCATTTCACTTAAATACCTGATCAGTGGCTCACAGACTGCTCTTAAATTAGTATTTCTGGTACACATTATTACTGCTGTCTTCCCAGAAATTTAATTGGGAATTAGGGCCTAAAGTTCTTACATGGTACACCAAAACCTTATGGTGTTGAAATTGTATCTTTTCTGGACTTAGTGTGAGAAATGCTTGTATTTAAACTAGTTCCCATTACTGCTTAGTCTGTAATGTTACCAGTACTGTGAAAGTTAAACCAGCAGCATTTCAGCAAACTGCATCCTAAAATGTTGTACAGAAGAAGTGAGGACTAAGCACACTTAACCCTGGTAACATATTGATACACATGAACATGGGTTACTGACGTTTTCACCACTGCTGAATTTTCTCTACATTGTTCCAGTTTCCATCACTAAAAGAAAATAAAAACTAGAAACACCTTCCTTTAAGGAAAAGTACTGACTGAAATGCAAACCATACAGTATCAAATTTATAACTGAATGCTATGGTTTTATACTTTGAACACAGTGCATATTCTTAAGAAGCATTAGTTGCTTTGACTTGCCATTCATAATTTTGTACTTCTTGTAAGTTAGAGAGCATGTGACCTCTGATCACTGGGATATATTTGTTGAGGGCAGAGAAAGAGCAGAGCAGATAGAATTTGATCCCTTAAAAAAAAAATCAACCCTAGTTAGTTGGGTTTTTTTGTTAGGTTTACCTGTAGTAGGAAAGTGATTATTTTATCTTTACTAATTTGAGAGTCACCAGTGACTTACATGTAAGCATTTGGATCACAGTTGATCTCTGACTAGACATCTTGTGAGTGACATCCAAATTGTGACTTCTTCAAGGCTGTTTGTGAGTTGAAGGAGCATCCAGTTGCTGTGATGATAAAAGCAAGAATATTTTGAAAGCAGGCATGACAGCAGTCTGATGTAGCTTGCTAGAGATGAATTGGATTTTAACTTTTATTGGAAATGCCTTCCCTTAAATTTTTGTGAAGACATAATTTGAGATTTGATAAGACTTAGCTAGTAGTAAAAAAGTAATAATCATGATTGTAGTAATTTGTTGATTAAGATAAATCTTTTATTTGGATTGCTTTGCCAGACTGGAGTTCTCCGAACGAATTGTGTGGACTGTTTAGATCGCACTAACACAGCCCAGTTTATGGTGGGGAAATGTGCTTTGGCTTACCAGCTCTATTCATTGGGATTGATTGATAAACCAAATTTACAGTTTGATACAGATGCTGTAAGGTAAGATAGATTAATCGAGTGTGTCATAGTTTTAATTTTTGATTTTGAGTCAAGACATTATAAAGAATTATGTCCATGTAGAAGAATCATGCAGTTATTTGTATTGGAATGATTTAATGTTTATTCATCCAAGATTAAAAAATCTTCCATACTTGAAATCTTGAGAAAATTCAGTCATGCTGAAAGTTTGATCTTCTGGAAAAGTATGTTAATCAGTCTTCTTACGAGATAACTGCTTGACTTTATTCTTTTTATATGCCTAAACTTAAAGAGAAGTGTTTTCCTTTGAAATAAATTTAATAAAACCCCCACCCCAGTCTTTTACACTTGTTTCAATTGCTTGAGGCAAAATGCTGACTGAAGGTGAAAACTGAAATAAATACATACTTTCATGGAGAATGCCAAACTGTATAGATCTTACTTTGCTATTTCCTCCTTTTTCTTTGGAAAAATTTCATGGGTTTTAATTTATTGACGAAAAGCTTTTCAGCAGAACTGTTCTTGCAGATCAAATGTCAGTGGTACTTACACAAGCATCCTCAAACCCTTTATGAAAACCCTGCATTTGTATTGAAATGTTTTAGGGGTCAGGGTGACCTAAGCTACTTAACTTGTAAATATGCTTCAAAAATTAATGTAGGAGTCTTTAAGGTGCTGTGGTTTTATTCCTTTAAACTGTTGTCGTGACTGTGAAACTTGTGGCTTCATCAATGATTCTTACTCGTGGTTTGATAGTTTTAGAGCACAGAGACCTGACTTGTATTCAGCAAACACAGGTAGCTGGGCTTCTGTCCCCTTTACTTGAGACATGCCTTCAGCTTCTCCTCTTTTTTTGCATTAGTTTCCAGCACGTGCCTGGAGCCGGTATGTGCTGCAGAACCAGCCTCACCTGCAGCATGTTGGTTCACTGTGCAAGTGGTGGCTCCTGGCCTCTGCCTGGATGCCAGGGAGAGCACCCACTGGTGGCCTCCTGGGTGCGCTAGCAGTCACAGTGCTCCCATCCACCGCGTCCCAGCTGCTGGGAGCTGCACGTTTACCTCTGGGAATAAATAATTTCTGCTGCCAGTACCAGCTGCTCGGCAGCCTTCTGGGGCTACTGGCCAAACAAAAACAAACCCGAAGAAACAAGTGAGATTCTCATGGTGTCATGAGCTCTGAATGATTGGTGTATAGGGAAGTGGGGTTTGGGTTACTTCTTTGGGGGGTTTTTTGTCTGTTGTTTTGGGGTTTTTCTTTTGTTTTTTTAAAGTTACTTAGCAGATGTTTCCTCCTAATTGATCTTATTGTGCTTGACCTTGGACAGAAGGTTTAATGGACAGCTATTTAGTTTTTACAGAAATTGATTTTCTGCTCAGATAAGTGTCCTTCATCCAGATCCATTTGAGGAGGGCTTCAATCAGATGGTTGCTAGGTTACATACGCAATGCTGTCCCTTTGTTGGATACTTAGGGGAATGCTTTTGTTGTCTTGTTTTGGTGCATTTTCTTTTTAATTTCATTTTGTTTGTTTCTGTCTTCCTTTTCACTCCTCAAGGACATCTTTCTTCTACAGGTATTACATGTAGATGCCAGAGTTACTTTGTTTTCCTATACTGGTGTGAAACATGTTCCCACAGGTTTAGTGGTTGGGTTTACTTTTTAGTTTTGGGGAGGGGTTGGGGCTTGTTTTGTTCTCTTTTAAGGGTTTTGTCTCTGAACAAAACTTCCAGTCTCTTTTAGCAAAATATCATCCTTGTCCTTGTCTTGCTCAAGCAAGACCATAGCCCCCATTTCTGCGAAGCACTTTTCAATGTTATCTTTTAGACCGAGTGCCATCTCCTTAAGATAGCCTCTTTTTCTGAGACTGTTGTCTTGTTTTTGTCATTGATAAGAGGCTTGTTTAATTTTTGCTGTTTGGACTGCTCCCAGTTTGAATTCTGTCAACTTCCTGATGCTAGAGGACTTTTTCACTTTTTAGCCAGCTCTCCTTGTTCAAGTAAATTCTTAACCAATTCTTTTTGCCTTCTGCTTACACCAAGGTTTTCCAGCTCCAGCAAATGCTACCTGACTGCCATACACTTTTCTTACAAGTAATATTTATTCATTTTGTACCTTTGAGCCATCACTATTGTAACTAGGGAGATTTTTGGAAGGTTATGCTAACTTCATTCCTGGTGTACTTAACAGAAAATGTAGCCTTGAGACATTGATATGTTCTGGCCCTTCTAGTGTATTAAACATGCCTTGGCTGGTAAAGATATATTTGTTTTCTCCCCATTAAGTTGTAGGACATGTTAATCTTCCTTCTGAATCTACACAACTGTATGCTCTGTTTGTGTGAACCTCTTCTGTTATATTAAAAAGTAACAAAAATCTCAAAGTCTAAACCTTCTTAGTAATTATGTCTGAATAAAATTTCCACATATTTATCTGAATAAAGGAGAAGAATCTGTATTGCATATGCAGAAAGACTTTATTATATTTTCTCTTTAAAAATTCTATTCAGAAGTTTGATAGATGACACATTTTGCTTCTCCTTCAGATTATTTGAAGAATTATATGAAGATCATGGAGACACCCTTTCTCTGCAGTACGGAGGCTCTCAGCTTGTACACAGAGTGAAAACATATAGAAAGATCGCTCCATGGACTCAGCATTCCAAAGATATTATGCAAACACTCTCAAGATACTATAGTAATGCTTTCTCAGGTAAATTTAAGTGCTCTCTTTTAAGCTGTTTTTTACAAAGTATCTGATGCCTTAAGAGGCCTCCTGGAAACAGAGAGCAGACAGGAGTAAGAGAATAAAGATGGTTGTTTATTTGAAAGGCCTTCAAAGGTACCCCCAGGCAGCCAGAGGCTGCTGCCAAAAATGGACCCCAAGATGGACGACAGGTCACGAGCTCTTCACACTTTTATAGGTTTGGTTCATTTGCATATCAGGGTTAATTCTCCAATTAAAGCTTCAGTTTAATGATGTCATTCCCCTCAGCTTGCCCCTCTTAGAGGGTTTTTGGTTTATACTTTTTGGGCCTAGGACGGTCTGGGTGTCCTTGGAGAGCAGGCCTGGAGAGGCTTTGTTATGTCTACCTAGCAGGAGAGAGCAGAAATTAACAGGCTACAAGAAACTTCAGAGTTACACACTAAGCAGTACAGCATTTGAAAAATATGTAAGTTAAAACCTAAGGCATCACATCTTACTCATGATGTTTCAGTAATCTACACTATGATCTTATGACAGAGTTCCTCTATACTATAATTCCCAGGTAATTCAGTAACATCTCAAATAGGTTTTCTGATTTGATGAGATACTTATTTATCCTATGTTGTAGCATGCAGCTCTTGAATTAGAAAATGCACACATGTAGCACTGCATCTGTCAGTGACATTTGTAGATCAGTAGAGAAGCAGGTACATGTTACAGAGTCTTAAAATGTTGGACAGAATGTCTTCAGCAAATATAAGGAAACTGGTACATCTAAAGGTGAGTAGAAGGCTTCATGTGGAGTATTTCTTGTGGTGTTTCTGAGGGCTCCAAACAAAGCAACGTATAATGGATGTAATTGTTTTGTGTGAATAGGAGCTACAAATGGTTAAATCTGTGGTAGAAAAGACAAAATTAAATTCAAAACTCAAGTAAATAAGCTATTTTTTCAGTTAAATAAGCTTTAAAATATTAGCTTACTCCTTTACTAGCTCATATCACTCATTAGTAGAACACTGAGCCTTCTTCTTTCTTCTGGGCAGCACTGCTAAGGGAAAACATCTGAAAAATGCTGAGCTTTGTCTTATGCAAAATAACAAGAAAAAGTGTAGTGTGCTTAGAAGTCTTGAAAAAGATCTAAAAGAATGATAAAAGGGCAGTCTAAGATGTCAGAAGGGCAAGCACTGAGTGTTGCTGTGTTATAAATATTGTGTCAGTCCTCTATTACTCTTTTTCACAAAAGTTACATAGGCAGGGGTAGAAGTACCTTTTTTTTCTTCTTCCTAGTAGACTGCAATTATTTATAGACTGTGTGAACTTTAAAACAATGAGTTGGGCAATGGCTAGAAATACTTCAGTAATCTCTGACTTCTTTGGCTAAAATTATTGCTTCTGTGTATATAACAGTGCTGAGAGCACACAATTCAGAGTAACTTTTCTGAATGTAAATAGTGTAATTTGTCGATCATATTTGTCCAAATTAAATGGGAAATAGAGAATTTGTTTATTTCAGTTATATGGCCTCTTATTATTTGCATTGGCAATAAGGCTTCATCAATTCTTATGAGCCAAAGGTAGCACCCTTGCAGTGTCCCCTGTACTGTGACATAGAGGACATTTGTTCCATTTGTTAGTGGAACAAATCTCTGAGCTGGTCACTTTTATGCCAGCCACTGAAATGGTTAGGTGGAAGCCTGAGCAAAGTTCTAGATCCACATTTGGGGTTGTGCTTTGCTTGCAAGGATAGTCATGATATGCACATCTTCTAGTAATAAAAGAATTTGTTCTAAAAAAGATGTTACAAAAAAAAGAAAAACGTAGAAATAAAAAAAGTCCATCTGAATGAACTTGTAGCAAAGTACAGATACTAGTCTTTACTGAAGTCAATACTGTCTTTGAATGAAATTTTTTTAAAGGTGCTGCACACTTTCCCCAATTTACTTACGATTTTGGTATCTGATCCCATTTGAGGCAAATATTTTTGGTGCTTTATGTGTTACCTGTGCTTGAAGATGACATCACTGAAATGTGGCATTCAATGTCATATTTACTTTGTTGCATGTTTAATATGGAGTTTTAAAATATTTGTTGCAATGAAATTTAAAAGATTGACACTGTCCAACACTGCCTGTTCAGATGGCAACAGCTAGCTTGTTAATATGGCACATTGAGAGAGCTCATTTTGTTCTTTAAGTTTTTTAAGAAAGCAGAGAAAAAGGAAACAGTTTTAGAACAAGATTCTGATTTTCTGTACTGCATTGATTATTATTATTACTATCCATCATATATCCTTTAAAATGCAAATAAAATTCTGAGGGCTAGCCAGTTCATGAATCAGTATTTCTTTTTGTTTCTGATCCAATAAACTTTTTTTTAATGCTTATGTATTTTATGTACTTGAATTAAACAGACTCAGAAAAATTTAGTGAAATGCTTGAAGTCATACAGTATATGAGATTCAGAGCAGGATTACAAGAGGCCTGCTATCACTGCCTCCTAAATAAGTCTCTTAGCCACACATGTACTGTTTGTCTGTCATTAAAAATACATGAATCTAAAAATAATCTACTCTTATAAGAAAATATTTTCATCTGTTGACCTCAAAGCTCTTAGGATAATTACTATTAGTTAAGCTGTACTGATGAGAAAAAGTACGACACATACCAAGTAATAATTTGGTGGAGCTTAGAATATGAAAAACTGAATCGATGATTTAAACCAACAGGAAACAAGTGCAAATTTCTAAAAGGTGCTCGTGAAATTTAATAATTTTACTTTCTTTTGACAAGAATTCATCATTGGTATGTATTGTTGGAAACGTGCATTGTGTGGATATTGCTTCATTCATTAAATCATTCTTCAGTCATTTGGGCTGCAGTAAATTCACTAAGGTGTGTCAGATTTCCTGAAACTTGCCTAAATCTGTGCATGTGCTTCATGCACACATGAATGGGCAGTGGTGGGAGACAGAGCTGCAGTGGGAGGTCTGACTTCTGCCGAGCCTGGGCTCCTGAGGGAGAGGCCAAGGGAAGAAGCAGCGGTGGTACCAGTCCCATGTGCCCTGCAGTGTGGCAGAAGGTCCACTCTAATGGGGTTCCATTGTGCTGCTTGAAGCCCAGAGGGCCCTGCAGCAGTCACAGGACACAGACACACTGAGGAGCAAAGAGGAGCAGTGTCTGAATGGGCTTGAGCTGTGCAGTGCTCCTGGTGCTAAGTGTGCCTCTTGTTTAACAGATGCGGACAGGCAAGATTCTATCAATCTCTTTCTGGGAGTATTCAAGCCTGCAGAAGGAAAACCACATCTCTGGGAACTTCCCACTGATTTTTATTTGCATCACAAGAATACCCTCAGTCTGTCACAGACTAGGCAAAGGTATTTTGCTGTTCCATTTTTTGTTTTGTTTGGTATTGCTCTAATAAATTTTAAAACAGGCACGTTGCTAATCAAATAAATAGGTCAGCCTGTCAAAAACTCGCTTACTGTTTTTTATGTTTATAAAAAAACTTATAAAAAACACCATCAAGAGATCATCAAAAAATGCTGAGTGTTGGTGTTTCAAAGGATTTGCTTTAGTATGTTATTTTCCTATTGTACTTAAAAAGAAGTCTAATTTCATATGAAATTCTATCCTTCAGTGTAAAATGTTTCACTATTTTACTGAAGTACAGTTATGTATGAATGTAGTAACATTCCACTAAGCGATACACAGGTGCATTCTTGATTGTCAGATTTATTAATGATTGAGTTTGAGATTATTTCATGGGGATAACATTTTATTTTCCTTTATACTGCACCTAGTCTGCAGCTTGCATACCAAGAAATCCATTATTTTCTTTCAGTCTATGTCTAGCCTGTTTTGAGGACTATTTTTCTTCATTTGCACTGTAGTTGCATGATAATATACAGAAGTAATAAAGTATAAAAATTTTAAAGTAATTTGATTGCTTCACAGAGGGAAATGATTTTGTTGAAGAATATGAATACTGTGCATTGAAAAAATTCATTTTAACAAAAAGGACAGTACTCAACTTGTCAACTAAATAATCTCAGGATTTTGGCTGGTTTTATCTTTGATCATGCTGTGAGCTTTAAAGCTCTTTGGTACAAATGGTAGATCTAAATATCTGCATTTAGATATTTGGCTGGGAAAATCTGCAAGTTTCAACAGTGCCATCAGTCCCTGTTGGCTGCTTATTCTGTTAACCTGTTGCAGCAGCTGGCACATGATAGGTCTCTTCCTAAATTTCAGTCCTCTTGCATTGTCTCCTGAGGCTTTTCTTAAAAGTAGCTTACATGAGCCATACAACCAAATGCTACTTCAGACATACATTAAACACGCAATATTAATTTTCTTGACTGCTTGTTCTGAACATTATTGTATGTCTAAAATTAATTCAGCTGATATATTGCAAATATGCAAATGTTCTAGTCTCCCTTTCATCTGTTACTCTGTTAAAACAGCTGTCTCTTATTTATCTGTTTGAGAACAGATACTGTTCTCAAATGAGGTGGAATATTAAAAAGAAATGTTGGTACTCTTCATTTCCTTGTTAATTAGTTTTACCTTTCATTCTAACCAGAATTTCTTCTGAGCAGTTATAATGTACGGTCAAGATGTTTCATTATGTGAGCAAAATGACACCTTCTTGTAATAACTAGGTGAAATAAATATGTGAAAAAAAACTCCTCTAGGTAATTTTTTGGTTCTACCAAACATTTGGAGAAGTTCTTCATGTAACTTTTCCTGCCTGTCTGTGTAATACCTCTTTTAGGCTCCTTGGGCATAGCAGCAAAAGAAATAATGGCACTCATAATGAAATCAAGCATATAGGAGAAGGAAGATGATGATTCCCATCATTGAAACTTCTCTTGATTATCTGTGCTTTTCCTATATTGTAATTGCCTCCTCATCAGGAGGAAGATATTTAATAAGGTTCATATCTTACTTCTATATAATTTATGATTCACATGAAAGGACGGTGAAAGTGTTGCCATGTTACTCATCATTTTTGCAGGCAACGAAAGTGGATGTGTCTGCAGTTTCTGAAGGCACTGGAGAAAATAGTTGACTAGCATGGCCTGATATGGGCCTTTGAGAAGAGGCAGGACCATCAGGCATTACTCATTCCTTACTGTCTAGGGCATACACAGTTCTTGGAACCGAGATGTGTTTTCCTGCCTGTTCTGTACCATCTCCTCAATCCCACTAACAAGTCTATCCCTGACTGTGGGAATATACCCACTGTGTCTGCTCCAGATGGCTACATTAACAGGAGTAGGAGATGACCATGTTAATGCTCTGATTACAGCCCTCACAGTATTGTGAATACACAAGTTTTTGAAATAAAAATCAGTGAAGGCAATTGTGTTTTCATTCTATGAAATGAAATAAAAGAAACTATCAGAAAAAATCAGAAAAGAAATCAAAGTATATTTGATAAGAGACAGTAAAACTGTGTAAACATGAATGAAAGAGAAAACGTGCTTTGTTTTATGAATGTTGCTTGACTTCCTTTGTTGTTTTACAGAAATCCTGAATAAGCTTCCAGCAGGGCTTAAATGTTACTCTTAGTTATGCCAACAGTCTCAGACTTATGACACCTGTTACATCAAAATGCATTTCTTTGTGTAGAAGTCATCTACTTTGACAATCATCTGATTTTATTATCATTGACCTTCATTTCTTCATATCTTTTTCCTAAATTTTGGATCTGAATAACGTTCCTCCAATGACCAGAACAAAAGAAATACATCAATACTTTTGATATGTACTAAGACTTTAATTTTCAGTGCTGTGGAGGTAGGCACCTGAAGTGTATTTTTTTAATGGAACAAAGCCACTCTTCTGTCCATAGCTATTGGTACTGAGCTTCATTTGTTTAAATTTTCTGATTTGACAGCAAAGTAGTTGGATAAGGGCCTGTTGAACTCCACCATCCAATTCAGCAATGTTTGCTGAAGTAATGCTGTATGGATGGGTGAATGTTATGGGCAGACTGGATAGGCTGAATACAAGATCCAATCTCCTGTATCGATTGTATTTCTGTTTTTCCTGTACAGCTATACTTATTGGTGGACCACAGGTGTGCTAAAGCATTTACCTCTTCCTTTTGATGAAGGTAGGACTTATATTTGCTCCTTGACTTCCAGAGTATCTTGAAAAAGAAGTTTTATTTACAAATGCTTTTGAACTGTTTTAGATCCCAAATCTGAAAAAAAAGTGTCTCCATAATAGTTTCTAAATACTTCCCTGCCCCCTCCCCCCCACCAAGGAGATATGATTTTTCAACTGCAGGTTGCAAGAGTTACCTAAGTGGCTAAAACTTGACCTTCATATGTTTATGAGCCAGGGCACACCTAAATATTTTCTCTTTTTTTCTTGTCTATTAGCATATATTTATAATCTGTGCTGGTGGTTCTATTCCTGTTGCAGAACACGCAATATAGCTAGTATGTCTTTATTTCTCTGGGGTACTGTGGAGCATGTTTTATTAGGAATTTTCATCATGAAGTGAAATCAAATTATAGTGGTTGATAATGCATATTTATTAAAGATGTGCAATGCATCTTCTTCATGTCATATTTCCTTGTCTCAGAGGGGATATGACTGTAGGAAAAATTGCCTGGTATGGTGGCTAGGTGAGCAGGCTACTGTCTGATTAGATTTTTGCAAGAGTCAGTAATTGCTAGTAAAAAGGTTTTTTTTTTCCTTCCCTCTCAGTGACAAGTGCTGAAAACATACGCAAGTTGACAGTGAAGAAATTCCACAAATACGAAGAGGAAATTGATATCCACAATGAGTTTTTTAGGCCATATGAGTTGAGCAGTTTTGATGAGACCTTCTGCTTGGCAATGACCAATTCTACACGGTATATTGGGATGTTTCATGGCTCTAAATCCCTGACTGGAATTTGTTTTGGTGTGAATTAAATATGCATTTGATTTATTTGGTTAAATATGTGTGATTTCAAATTTAGCAAAGTTCTTGAAACTAAATCACAATGTTACATGGAAATGTTACTTTAAAAAAAAGGTCTGTTAAAATAGCAATTAGATTTACAATTTTTTTTTATTATGGAGTGCCTAATGTCTGGGCACTTGATGGCAGAGAGATGAACTTTCCTCTGTTGACTCAGATCACAGAGGCTGCTTTCGGCACAATTATTTTCTTGTTGTTCTGCTCTTGTTTTGCAGTTTTCTTCAGTTCATCCAGTTCTCATAGCTGGCCAGATATTTTTGGGGGTTTTTTGTTGGCAGCAATCAGTTGGATATTCTGAGCATAATCTGAATTATGGTTTGGCTAAAGATTTCTGAGCAGATTATGTTTCATGTAGCTGTTTGACCCATTTTGAGTGTTGGCAGCATTTTGAAAACAATGTACAAAACCCTGAGTTACTGGGCTTCTTCAGCACAGGAATAGAGCACAATGTTTTAACATCTTTGGCAAATGGTGGTACTTGGAGCTTTTTTGTGGGACTAAATAATGCAGCTGAAAGCTTTTAAATACCTAGGTTATATATACATTAGCTTGTAATGATAAAGTTAGAACTCGATAACTCTTTTTAAGATGATTTTTGGTTTTAATTCACAGATAGATGTTAGAGGTGGTTCTTCCAGAAAATTTAGAAATTTTATGTGTTGAACTGTGTTAATGGACACTTTTTCCTTTCTATTTTGGCAGAGATTTTATGCCTAAGAATGTGGGAATTGATCCAAGTCCGTTTACTGTTCGTAAGCCTGATGAAACTGGAAAATCTGTGTTGGGGTAAGTCTGAAATCAGAAATTTTGTTCTGGCTTCATAGTAATGAAATTGTAAGGAAAATAGATAAACTCTCATGTGTGTGTCTGTGAAGCATATTCTATGTTACATGGGAAATAAAAAATTCATTGGTGTTATAGTGTAGAATTTTACACTTTGAAAATCACATCTGAGTTTTTTATTTGACACTAGGAATTCTTAATTCCAACTTGTTTAGTTTTCTGTTTTCTCTTATTCCTCAAAGTGGAACTCATGAGAAGGTTTTATCTATAATATACAGAAGTTATTAAAATTTGATCATCTCTTCATCCTAGTGGCAACTCTGTTCTCTATTGGAGTTGACAGCAGTGCATATTTTCTTGTTGTCTTTAAAAAAATGATAAATTTTTCATAAATAGCACATATTCTGAAGCAGAAATAAATGCCAATTTCAGCATAGTCTTTGATAAAAAATGTTGTTAAAATATTTATTGATAGAATTATATAAAACAATCCAGCAGCAGTTACTGGGACAAATTAATGCTTCATTTATCTGCTTTTGCATCCTGGACCTGCTTTGTTACCCTATTTATTCCACTGCTGTGGTGATTGCTGTGTCACACAAGGGCTCTGCAGAATCTTCCTGAATTCAGTCTCTCTTTGATACTTCATATTAAGGAAACATTTTGTCAGTAGCTATTGTGCTGTCACAACATTATAAATTCCTCTGAAAACTCGCCGTTCTGTTAAACATTAGAACATTTGACTGTCTCATGTGCTCTGATCCTCAGGGTCTCATTGTCAATAAGTGTTGAGAGTAGACTATGCTTATGACCAGTAGAATCTTATTTCATTCTACTGGGAATAAACAGGAAGACTGTTCAACTGTTGCACAGTTTATCTCTGTTAACAATTGCGAGTTTATGAGTATTTTGAGGATAAGCTATATTCTTCTGCTTTGATATAATATCAGATTTTGGACTATCTAATTTGTCTCCAGATACTCCATTAAATTCTTGACCATTATATAATTTTCTCAGGCATTTTTATTCAAGCTCTTCGCTGTGATTTTTAGGGATTGATGTGAGACAGAGAATCAGCTCCATCCAAGCCACTTTCCAGGACTCCCTGTATATCACTTATAAGGCTTATGCTTCATTGGCTGTGTTGTGGGGTAAAAGGTGGCTCCACTCTTGCTCCTCACCCATATTTAGCCTTGCAAAAGGTAGCACCTTTGCCTTTCACATTTGTCATACCCTTTTGATCTAACAGATCTCTGAAGGATTTGGGGATCTCTTTGTGTCTCTAAATGTTCAGGTCCCAAGAACACTTAGATCTTGGCTGAGTACATGATGGGAGTGCGGTGAGGATAACGCTCTTACCAGTGTTGGGCTATTTGCTTCATTCCTCAGCTTTCAGAAAGGACTGCTTTTCTTGTGACCTTCACCTCATTTAGAAAAGTAGGGAAAAAAACCCCTTAATTTTCCCTTAAAAGAATGCTTATGTCTTCATAACTTTCTGTAAATTTCAGTCCAAGGAAATGTCAGGTTCTGCTGAGTCAGAAATCAAACTTGTCTGTGGTGTTATTTTTCCCAAGGCTTTGTTCCAGCTCCAAGATTTCTTCTGATACAGTAATGTCCTCAGGGGTGGGGTATGCTCTCAGATCAGAACCTTTGGAAGGACTTCCCTACTTGTTTGTACATGTTCCTTGAACATATAAAGTGCAGCTAATTCAATACAGGCATAAACTGCTGTGTGAGTTTGACTTCAAGAAGCAGCACTCAGTAAGAGTCATGATGTGCTCCACTAGGGCTCGAGTGATGCTGAAGAGAGCACTAGACCTGCATCTCCAAGTAGCTTTTGCATCAATCTGTGTGCTGTTTTCACAGCCTCTTAGCATGCTGCTGTCTTTCTTTTGAGTGAGTCACACACAGTGTCAGTGATATATGGGACAGTCACTGCAGCAAAGAAGAGATGTTCCCTATTTCCAGGGATTCGTCTATACACTGTCTATTCATTAGTTAATATCTATTCATTAACTGCCTTCCCTGAAAGATTGTGACAGTGTCTGAGAGGAAATTGCAGCTAAATACCCTTCTGTGGCCAGTAGGAGAGGATTCAGAGGATGCAAGGCTGGTATAATTTCTGATGGGTGAAGTAATGTGCACCTTTCAGAGTGCATACAATTAAATCCAGTGTTAGCCTACTTACACAGAGATGCTGTGTGTGGAAGGCCTCTTACAAATAAGGCACCTCTTTGCCCAGAATTTCTTGAGTGAGAAATACACACTGCTTAAAGAAATGTTGCTGATTAAAGAACTGTATTGAGGGGAAAGGTATGGAATGTAAAGGAAAGAAAGTGACATTGCCATGATGATTTGGAACCAAGGTTAAGAAAGCAATAGGAGCGGATATTGTTATTAATCAGAAAGTGAAACTTTTTCCCAAGATCAAAACCAGAGATGTTATGTCTCAAGTAATTTTTATGCCTTTTTATCAGCTGTGGGGAGGGATTTAAGTAAAGAATCAGAGAATTGGTGAAGAAAAACTGACAGAATCCTTTGGGCTTTCTTTAAATGCTCTGGAATAAGAAGAGATTGAAGAAGAGGAATCAATCAGGGATTGTAAAGATGAGCAAAAAGTTGCCCCAGAGGTTAAAACTTATTCCCCAGAAAGATTGTAACCAAGATTAGGAATTGTAAATATTCATTGCTAATATCTTGCTGATTTCATAAATACACACTGCCTTTCCTAATAGGAACAAAAATAATAGAGAAGAAACTGTGTTGCAGCGCAAAACAGCTGCTAGTGCTCCTCCACCCCCAAGTGAGGAAGCAGTGTCAAGTAGTTCTGAAGATGATTCTGGGACAGATAAAGAAGATGAAGGTGCTGTTTCTCAACGTTCAACTCCGGTAAAGGTGACTGATACAGGAGACAGTACAAAAATTACAGAGGTAAGAAATTACTGTGTTTGGCAAGAAGGCTTAAAATTCACATGCCCTTAAAAAATGTTCCAGAACAGTCTGAAGTAAAGCACTGAGAAATTTAGTGGAAAAGGTCTCCTGTGGAATTTTTTAGATGTAGATATTAGCATAACTGCAGTACAACCTCTTGTAAACCTTTTCTGTTCTTTTTGTCATGTAATAGTGAAACACAAAGGAAAATAACATTAAAAAAAAAGGAAATTACTGTCAGAAAACTAAGGTATTTGAAAGATATTTGGGTCATTACATAATGTAAAATGCACCTATATTAGTGTGTTAATTCAGAGCAGTAGTGTACTTCTGATTATTGTCCCTTACCATGCTCTGGCAAACATCATGAGGTGGCCTTTGAGCATGCAAATGAGATTCCTTGTCTCCAGGAATGTACTTGATCTACCTACTTAATCAACATTTAGTCCATGGGAGTTAATCTGGAGCAAAGTCCCTGAAAGACATGTAGTATGACCCTGAGGTCCTGAAAACCACCTCTTGGAAGTACAAAGCAATTCCTTTTGGACGATGCCACTTGCTTAGGTTGATGAACTGTAAATTAATGTTCATTCTGTCTAAATTTCAACCTGATTTATGTGAACACTTTCAAATTGCTGTTCCATAATTATATGGTCTGGCATTAAAAAAAAAAAAATTAACTAACCTCAAAAATGTGCATGATAATGTTATCACATAGGTCCTGTGCTATTACTGCTAGTAAGGTTGAAGATAATGGCAGTGAATAAAATAGTGAAATAAATTGCATTTGCCCCGTCAGGTGGAAAGAATGTATATTCTCAATTGTGGGCTATTAATCTTTTTTTGCTAGCATAACTCCCATTTTGTTGGAATCCCTTGGGTACTTATTTAATGAAAATATTGAGTTGTATAAAGAATTATGGAAGTATCTATTTTATTAGTTCCTGTAATAGTTCTCCAAATTCTTTCTTGTAGATATCCACTTTAGATACCACTGAAAATGTCTTAGCAAAAGGTTGTGCTAATGGAAATGATAGAAATTTGGAAAATACTTATGTTGTCTGAGGGGGTTGATTTTTTTTTGAAGTCACAGCTAATTTAAATGGTTATAGTATTGTGCATGTTATCACTTCTGAAGAAAATTGAGTATTTATGACCTTAACATAAAATGTAGTTCCTGATAGGCAACAGACAAGTAAACTACCTTTTTTTTTTTCTTTTCCACAATTCAGATTTTGATCCTATTCAGTCTTTAGCCTAGGGTTCTGTGTTCTCAGATAGTGGATTTTCAACCTTCGGTAGTACACTAGTGTCTTCTTCCTAAGCCATTACAAACACATTTATTTATTTGTGCTTATGCAAGTAATTTTATCTGAAAGTTTTCCGTTATCTCTGAATAACAGAGTGCCTGTTCTCCAGCAAATCAGATTGTTTCTAGATTTTTTTAACAAAAAATCCAAGTTGAAATTTTATTCTTAATTCATACTATTGCATAATTTATCTCACATCAGTTTTTCCCTGTTTTGAACACACTTCAGCACTGAGACCTAGGATACCTTTTTTAGATTTTTAGGATGCATAAATGAAGGATGCATGTAAACACAAAGTGTGATTTCAAACATTACTGAATTTCAATGGCTTAAAATTGGGTGAGCTATTCTGACTTTTTGGTAATGATGTGAAGAAGTACATTCCAATTAATTAGCAACTTTTCATGCATTGAATTTTAATCATAATTTGCATTGTTCATTCATTCTTATTACTGGGGGAACCCAAAAAGCCAGTTCCTTTCTGTTCACATCTCTGAGAGGTTAATGAAAAATGCATTTATACTTCTGGTCAGGACATACCTTTCTGAAGTTCTTTGACTTTGAATCTTTTTGAACTAAAAGAAAACTGTCTTTATATTTGACTCACAGTCATATGTCTTGTCAGAAAGCCCCCTCAGTTTAGCACTGAATCACTAGACACAGTTAGTGAACTATTGCATGTGCATTGATTCCTTGTTACAGTTGACTGACATGATTGCATAATGTATAAAATAAAAATAGTTTTGTTCAACCTGAGGTTTGGAATTATTGCAGAATTGACAGCAGGAAATGTGAAAGCAAATGTGGGAGCGTGTTCTGAACGAATATGATTTATTCTATATTAAGTTTCAACACAGAACAGAATTTAATAACTACACCAATATGTTCTATGAGTATCATTTATTCTCCTAATATGTTGTTTTATCTGGTGTTATCTTTCAAGAATTCTTTACTTGTTGAATAAATGTGTTAATATTTTTAATAAATTATTTTTTAAAAAAATATGTGTAAGCTAAGATTGCTGTGGATGTGAGAGACCTGTTTGTTTCCGTCTACACTTTTGAAATTATATTTTGGTTTGTAAAGAAGTTCTTTCTTAAGAGCAAACTTTTTTTGGATGTTATGGTATTCTTAGTCTGAATCTTTCTTATGTTCCAGAATGTAGTGCAATCAACAAAAGATGTGTATGGGGTCAATCTTTCAGATATCCCTTCAGAAGATGATCTTGCAATATATGCAAGGTGAGAGAAATTTCCAGTGGTTATCAGTAAAAGGTAATTTGAGCCAGTTAAGTGCCGTTTGTCAAAGTGCTGCCTTTGATTAAACGTATTTAAATGATAAGTTTTAAAGAAATTTGCCTATACGTGCCATCTCTTTTTCCAAATCAAACTGTTTTCAGCTGTCTCTGTCTACTCTAATTTCAGTGGAAGCTATACAGATGTCTCTGAAAGCAAAATTTGGAGCTTAAATCAAATGAAAGATCCTTCTAAAGAAATGCCTGTCACTTAATATAATCCCAGAAATTTATAATAAAGTTCATAGGAATTCCATGTTCCATTGATAAGTAAATTCCACAGGAATGGTTCCAGGACTGTAAGATTTCTAATCTGTGGAGTTTGCATTTTCGAAGCGTTGAATTACTCCAATTCAAGTCAATCACAGTGAAATAATTCATTCTGTAAAAATGCACATAAAATAATAGAAGTAGTCTTTTTTTTTAAACGTAATGCCATATAGAAATATCTGTTAACTGTTACCTTTTACTCCAAATAGTTGTGTAACTTTTTGAAGGAAACGCTTTGTGACTTTAGAAGGAAAATTACTTTTCTGATTCACATTCCACCTTTTTTTGAAATATCGTGGTGTTTTGGGCTTGAAATAAAAGCTTGTGGATATTACAGGGCGACCTTGAGACCATTAATAAATCTGGTATAGACTGTGAGAAGAGTTGAGAAAAGCAGCCAGAAAACTCACACTGCAGAAGCACAGATATCTAAGCGACAGGTATTTGTTGTGTAAGCTTAGAGGAGGGACAAATCAGCTTGGCCCTTGCTGTTGTTGGAGTTCCCTGAAACAGTGGCATGCAAATACATGAAGTGTGTGGGTTCACATGCATGTGTGTGTCCCTGAGCACAGTGTGTGTACTCATGTGCCCTTGCACACTGCATTTGGATCAGTATCTTACTGCCACTTGTTCTTCATAAAGGGTTTTGTGGGTTCAACCCATGCGCACAGGAGATGAGCAAGACACAGTGTAGCCCAAGACAGAATTCAGCTCCTTAGGTGGTCCAGCAAGTTCCCACTTGCATTGGTGGGCAAGCACCAAGGGGTCACCTCCCAGCTCCAATTAAAGAAAAGCTGCTTCTTTTATTCAAGGGCAACTTGGACTGTTATCCTCTAGGAGACAGGTGTCACCATTCCTGCAGGAGCCATGAACTTTCTGCCCCCCAAAAGGAACCAGGAATGCTGTTCTGAATTCCCATAGCCCCATACAGAGCACTGGCTACATGTTGCTCTTGTTAAAGAATGTGTAGGTGCACTATTGTTCTCAAGTTCTCCCCTCAATATCACAGAGCAGTGCTGAAGCCAAAGAGAAACTAGTTCAAATTTAACTTTATTTCTTAAACCAGAAATTATTTTCAACATTTTGATTTTTTTTTTTGTTTAACTTGAACCATAAGTGAGTAGAATAATTTCAGTTATAGACAAACTAGAGCTGAGCCAAAAAGTTACTCATTGAATTCCCTGATGGAGGAGATTCTTTCCTGAACTGCAGTGTTTTTCCTTGAAAACTAGTCAGAATCGTGGCAACTAATTACTGGAAAACAGTTGGAGAAATTTAGATCCAAATTGAAGACCCTTCTAGTTCCAAAACTCTTTAAATGCTGTTGCCAAGAGATCTGCTCATGCAAGATATTGGGAGTGCAAATCAATGAGATTTGCTTAGGAAACCAATGTTTTAAACACCTGTTTAGAATGCAGAATTGATGACGTTTGAGAGAAGGGGTGTAAGAAATCTACACCTCATCTCAGGAAAGCAGTGTGTATATTGAAGTGAATACTTGTGAGATGCATTGAAATGGCCTTGTGTCCATTTGTTTTTACTTTCTAATGTGTAATAGCAGTAACTACCTGCTTATTGTTATATTTGAAACCTTTTCAATTTTTAAGGGAACTTTTAATTCACTGTGATCTCTTCTAATTTGGTGATATGTGGTGTTTCATCCTGACTTAGTTCATTAATACACTCAAAGCATTTTTTCTTTTTATTTAAAAATCTTTTTCTGTTACTTTTTCTTTAGGTTTAGCTACTTCTCTGGCACTCTTTTGTTCTTTAAAATTCCCATTTCTCCCTATTTCCTACATGCTGAGTCATTTGAAGATATGACACTTGAATAGTGTTAAGGAGCATGTTTCTCATTGTCTCTGAAATTTTTAACTTCCCCTATGCCTCTACTTTTGTTTATTTTCAATTTTAACCACTAGAAAATCGATGTAAATTGGACAGCTATCCTTTGATATAGCAGGTAGTTACTGTGGTTCTGCAGATGGTCCAGTGTGAGCTGGTGTCTACTGTGAGTCTCTCTGTTCAGATGAATGACTCCGTGTTAACATCCAGAATTGCAGCTATTTCCAATTTTATAATTTCTTCAGGCTGAACTAACATTCAATCTATTGTTCATGTAAAACTGTAAACCCCTTGGAGGCTTTGAAGCTCCCTATTCATAATCCTTTTTAAGAAAAAAACAAAACAAACCTTGCATTTATTTCATTTCCTTCAAGCAATGCAGGTTTTAAAAATAGAATAAATTACGAATTCTTTATCTCTTTTAGCTAACAAGACATAGTGCTATTTCTGGTCTGGTGTGCTGATTTATGTAGTAACGGATGTCAGTAAAATCTATACTTTCCAAAATGTACATCGCTTGTGAATAGCAGCAATTTCTTTCACAGTGTGATTACAGTTCTCACATCAAGCCTTTTTCTGTTCTTGTAATAAGGGAGATGGGGAAGTCAGATCCTGACTTCACGTGACATCTCTGGGCATGTTATGTGTTTTTTCATTGTTAGGATTAGGGTCCTGCAGATTCAAAGTACTTCAGGTTGAGTTACTTTACATCAACTGATCTGTATTAAGCCTATTTGCAAATGCAAATTAAAAGTAATTAGAATCTATCATCCCGTTTTCACTGATGGCTTGAGATAATTCTCATCAAAACAGAAATCACAGAAGCACAGATTGGTTGAGGTTGGAAGGGACAGGAGGTCCCTCAAATAATTTGAAGATGTAGGCTTCAGATCAACTGTTCATGGTATCTTGCTGACATGGGGCAACTTGCTTGTGTGCATTTAGGTCTTGTTACTTCCAAAATATTGAATAATTTGAAGCAGTTAATTAAAATACTTATGCAATTAGTTTGCCTTTGTTTTTTTTAAGTTGGTTTCAACAGCAAGCTCGTACACTAGGAAATCTTAATTATCTTGATTTCCACTTATAATTCTCTTATTTTAAATGTGAGTATTTAATCCTTTAACTTCCAAAGTGATATTGCTTGTCTCTGAGGCTTTTGTTTCTACAGTATAGGATCTGAATGGAGCAGAAAGAAAAGCTGCAATAAGTTGTTTAGGAACATATTGGTCATTTGACTTCTGTACATTCTTTCATGCAATTGGTTTTGCACTGGTAATAGTTGCTTGTTAAAATGTAGTAAATATTCCTGAAGTAGACCAGTAAGACTTCTTAAGCTAAATGGAAGCTCACTGGTAAGAAAAACCCTCTACCTCAGAAAATTAAACTAGTAAATCACAACTAAGATTTACTTGTCTTTTCAGTGGAACAGATGTGTTGGAGAGTGAACAAATTGAGTGCAAAGTAGCTACATATATTTACATTTGAAACTGTCTGACTTTTCCTTCTATTCCGAGTGACTAAGATTAGTGATAAACTACTTTTCAAAAGATTTTGTTCCACTTCATTGCCAAGAAAAAAAAAGCCATTACAGTATTTTCCATTGTCAGTGTCTTCCAGCAAATATTTGGAGATGGGGAAATTGTCCCAAAAGGTTGTGCTTGAAAATAACTGATCTGGACTAACAGTGTTTCAAGTGAATAACCTAGATTGAATTCAGCAGTAGATTAACTTAAATCTGAAACTTGAGAGACTTTGTGTCGTTTGGTGATTTTTCCAGAGGCTATTCCTCTGACTGATTGCTTTGAAAAAGACATAGGAAGTTGACTGTAGAGGGCTGCCTGTTTCTTAGGGGAGGTCTGTTTCTCTCCCATGACATATTAGGTAACACCAATTGATAAGCAAATCTTTTTTCAAAGGAGGTTCTGGGTTCATGCATGCACCCTCTATGAAGTTTTACTTGTTCACCAGAGGTACGTCATGATCAGTGGCTTACATAGCATGACTCAAAATCTCATTTTTTAGTGTAATTTTCTTTTTTTTTGATGATTTTTGGGGGATAGTTCTTTTATTTTTTTTATTTATTCTCTGACCTACTGCTTTTTACAGGTTTGTTCAGCTGGGACAGAATCAGCATAAACAAGACAAGGGGAGCCAGCAATTTTGTTCAAGACACCCCATGGATAAGGTTATAAATTTGTAAGTATTTTTTTTCTTTTTCCTTTTAGCCTGATTTTGCTTTTGTCATTATATGTGAAAAATAATCAGATTTGATGTTAAATTGCTTGAGAGTCACACTTCCATTCTTTTACTGCATAAGGAGATTCAGTGCATTGCATAAAGAACTGGGATTTTTAGGTTTGGGGGGTTTGCGTTTTGTTTGTGCTCTTTTGGGGGGGGTGTTGGTTTTTTGTTTCATTTTTTAGTTTTTGTAGTATCAAGGGGCTTGTATTCAAAAGTCTTAGAAATCCTGAAATAACAGAAAGTGCTGAATCTACTGAGTTTAAAGGGCGATTTCTCCTTGATGTGATTACTTTTGAAAGAGGCAGTTTGAAAGATTGGTTGACTTGCATATTCTTAGTTAAAAAACATTCAAAGTTGCATTTGAATCTTCTTTGTACTAGGGTAAAAAAGGAGTCATTCTATTATCCAAATGTCATATTGGACCAAGTCTTAGAATTTAGATGATCAAGTACCACCTTCCCAGTTGACATCTTCCTGTACTGTAGGCAGCTTAAATTTTCACCAAGACAAGGCAGATTTTTATGTACTTCTGTCTCTGGGGTCCATGATCCTTTATCCAACAGCATGGCCACTTCTTAGAGCTGCAAGAGCTTTACTGCAATCCATTGATTTGCAGAAACCTCAGCTTTTTTTCCTGCACTGCCTCTTGTCCACCCCTCTGGGCTGATGAAGTGAGAGAACCTTGAGCATAGCATTTATACCTCAGTAGGGAGAGAGACTGGGTGAGTCTCAGCTGGGCTGAGAGAGAAGAATGACATGAAACAGATGTGATGCTGTGCATGAGACACTGCTGTCTAATAGCAGTGTTTAGTCACTCGGTATTAGCTACATTTAAAGTGATGATACCACATTTGTAGGTAAATGAGCCTGTAGTTTTATGATAAAACATGTCTAATGGGTATTAAAGTAGTAAATTAGATTGGCAAACTGTAAAATTGTTTTTCAATATGAGGGAACAAGCCTGAATGTTTTAAATGGACGTGTTTATTAAGAAAATATTTTGTAAGAAGAAGAATATTTTTGCTATGAATGAAGGCAATTTCTTTTTTGTAATTGCAAAATCTTCCAGCATGTAAGACAGTGTAGGAAATAGTAATTCCTTTCTTACCCCTTTAAGTGTAGAGTAAATTTTTTTCCCAATGCTCAGCTGCTGTAAAATGAACACATTAAAGAGAGTCTATACACAGAACTTTGGTGGCTTTGGGGTAGTCAGATATTAATTTTTCCCTTTTCCAAGCTGTAATTTCTGTGTGTTTTTGAATAGTAGAAGTGTAAAAGTCGTAGGGCACACAAATCTGTGCCTCCTGTCACTCCTCTTCTTGAAGTCATGTAGGTCATCTCTTCCTGCCAGTTCTTCCAAACATGCTCCTGTCTGCAGATCAGAGAGGAAATAGGTTATCTTAGAGTTGGTAATTTCTTTATGACAGTATATCCCTAGACAGCTTAAAAATTTTCTTTGTGTTTTGTTCTGTAACTTTTTAAAAATGTTTAAATACTGTTTGGATGGTGACAGATTGTTCTTTCTGTTAAAGTCATAAATGTAGCCATTCTTTAAAGGCATGTTGTTCAATTCTGAAACAAGGAAGCTTTCTCTTCCTGAGTTTGAATTGCTGCTCTGAATCAGGAATTTCCTTGGAGAATACTAACTTTTTAGAGATAAAACAGAATGAACATAAGTGTACTCAAGATTAGGGAGAGAGGGAGGGTTTTCAGTAACAGCAGCTGAGGCACAGCTTGCACTTGTTTCTCGAGGAGCTCTTGAAGAAATTGAAAAATTATACTAGCTTGTATTAATTGGATGCTAGATGCATTTTAAATTGAAAAAAAACCTGACAAATTTAATTCTCCAGTAGTTCCTTCATATATGATACAAATGCAATTAAACTCTAGTTCTTTTCATAGTAAAATGATGTACTCAGTCCAAAATTTTGGTTTCTTATCAGCAGTGAGGTATAATTTAGGCTTAGGTTAGTTACTGTCCTTTCTACACTTTTCAAGAAAATCTCTTTTAATAACTCCACATCTCACAACTTTAAAACACTTGACCATTTAAATCAAATACACAAAGCCACTACAAAAGAAGAAATATTTCTTATTTTTATAATGTCACTGCAGTGATATTTATGAATTCAAATATGAATTGTATAGATACTGAAGAAAAGGTTCTGGCTTAAATTTAGAAACTCTAAGTATAGACTAGGAAAAAAAAGGGGGGACTTGAATAGGCACCAAAAGTGATGCAGTAAAATAATACTAAAGTTGAGTGGAGAATTTAGAAGGATATTGAAATTCTTCTTTTTGTTCTTAGAAATTCCATGATGGAAAAAATGATAGAATTTTACTTAGAGCTAAATAGAGCTAAACAGAACTGGACTACTTTTAGCACAATCTATTATAATGTATATGAAGAGAGATTTTAAGTACTGTGGTGTAATTACTGTTGGCTGACACGGTGCACCTGTTCCTAATTCCCTAATTCCCTGGTATTCATTGTGGTATGATATAAATAATACCATTGTAAAAATATACTCTCAAAACCTTTTCAAATGTACTTCATACATTTATCTAGGAGTACAAGAAATTTTATCCCCTCCTGAAAAGGGAATTGAGTGTTTTTATTCACTGTAGCACAAAAGAAGAGTGTGGACACACTCAGACATCTTTACACCAAAGTGTGGCTGGTGCATACACCAAGGTCCAAGCTGTCTTCAGTGCCTGTGCTTCAAGTCAGGTCACAAAATGGTTTGAGTTGGAAGGAGTCTTAAAGACCAACTGGTCTCAACCCCCTACTGTGGGCAGGGACACTTTCCACTAGACCAGGTTGCTCAAAGCCCCATCCAGCCTGGCCTTGAACATTCCCAGGGATGGGGCAAACACAGCTCTGGGTGACCTGCTCCAGTGCCTCACTGTCAATGCAGTAAAGGATTTTCTCCTACTGCCTAAATTAAATCTGCCTTCTTTTCAGTTTAAAGCCACCCCCCTTGTTCCATCACTTCAAGCCCTTCCAAAAAGTCCCTCTCCAGCTCTCTTGCAGCCTGCCTTAGGCAGTGGAAGGTGCTGTGAGGTCTCCTCAGAGCCTCCTCTTGTCCGGGCTGAATAACTCCAACTCTCAGCCTGTGTCCATAGGAGAGGTGCTCCAGCCCTCTGATCATCTTCATGGATATTTGCTTAGGATTCAAACAAAGCAAAAGAGTGCATTTTTTTTCCTTTTTAGATATACTTTAGAGACTTGAGGAGAGCTAATCAATGTCGAAACAAATGCAGTGGCTTTGTGGTGACTGCTGTGTGTCTGAGGGCTAATCCACATCACCATGCACTTTTTCTTGGATGTATGGAACATCCTCATTGTAACTGAAGGTTTGAACTGTATCTTTTACTGTAGAGACAGTGATACTCTTGGTGAGACTATAACACCAGGAAGCCTACTCACAAGCGGGATGAAAAAATTGAAAATTGCGTGTCGAGGGTGCTGTCCTTCATGACATAATGTTTATGTTCCTATCTACGTAATTTTCACTGGGAGGCCATAAAACTACAGGTCTCTAGGGAAACCTGATAGCCAAGTCATAAATAACATGCTCTCCTTATGACTATTGTAAGATATTAAACTTATTAAGTAGAATAGATTTTTACATAAATGTGTTAGAGAAATGACTTTTAATTAAATGACTGGATAATACAAGCACTCTACAAATAGTTACAGCTTAATACAGGGTTATTAATCAAAGTTGGCATGCATGAACATGAGGTTCTTGCAATATATTTTTATCATGTTGATGCAAGTAGGTGGAAAATTGAGATTTAGTTACTAAATGCTCAAAATGAAATGCACTTTGCTGCCCAGCTTCCATTGTGCCTAGGAAGGATTGTGCAAGGAAAGAATTTTTGTGACATAAGTGCTTCAGAAATGTCATGTCTTTAGAAACTAATCAATAAATAGAGAAGGTGTCAATTTAGTGTTACAGCTCTGGTTTGCTCTTTCACTTAATTGTCCACTTGCTAATAGACCAGTTATTTTGGAGTAAGTGATGTCTCTTGTTGTTAGATAGTGACATTGGTAAATCAGTACAATGTGCTAGTGTCAAATGCCATTGCTAGAGTCTCAGCTTGGATGCTTTACTCTGGTTAAATAAGTATCTGCAGAAACTATGGATGCTTTGAAAAGCAATCTACTTTTAAAGCATCTAGATATAAAGTTGGATAGACTAATGCTTTTTGCCAGTTCTGAAAACATCCACCTTAAATACACTAGAAATGATAATGAGAAGAAACTATCACATTGTTGAGAGAAAAAAATTAAGTTTTAGAGTGTACAGCCAAACTCTGTGGGTGACCAGTGAGTTTATTTTCTCAAGTTCAATAGTATACTTGTATAAGTAATTCTATCATTGCAAACGAAGTGTAATCAAATGAAAGTATGACTATTCAGAGTTGAAATACAAAATTGAAAAGTATTGCTTTAATCTGGAAACCTTTCTGTTTTATATACCATTTTCAGTTGTAGTGGAATATTAGGCAGTGTATCCTACATGACATGCTGCAGTAATTTTTTAAGACTAATGAACTGTCACACAATGAAACATCCAAAAGACAATATATTTTACTAAAATAAAAGGCTGGAAAATGAGGGAGAAAGGGTTTTTTTGGCAGTTTTAGTGGAGATCCTAATTTAGAAACAGTGTCAAACATTAGTTTATGCCCACAATGCAGCTAGGAGTTTATTAGGGGATTTTATTTGTAGAAGGACTTTCCCTTTGCTTAAGTGTTCCACTTCTTACTTTTTTTTTTACCTTTAAAAGAGGAGATTCTACACATAAAAATAACTTGTTGTCTCTTGAAAAGCACCCAGATAGTGAGTCACGACTGTGGCTTCTGTAGAATGTGGCAATAATGCTGATATCTGAATCTTCATTTCATTAGGCTGGTTGATGTTTGCTTTGGGAAATAGTGAGCTTTGACAGTAAGTTTCCACCTTACTTTCTTACCTGAGAAGGTGTGTATATTGGGATTCAAATATGGTATTTGTTGTATGAAGATGATTTTAAAAATACTTCCGTAAAATATCTGAGTGCTGTTGCTGGTAATAAACTGTGTGTTTCCTGATAATTAAATGGAAATTTCTTACCTAATTAATCCTTTCTCTCTGTTGGCTCAGAGTATAATCACTTGTTATAATTGCTACTAAGTGGATAGCTCAATGAAGTCTTTCTTTTATCTGCTGTAGTGCATGGCACAGATCTACTTTAGCTGGGGTACTTAGTGACCATAGCAGACCTGAGGAAGGATGAAGAAATGAGGGCAGGGCAAAGGCAAGTGAGAAGGTGTTCTGTAATGGGATTAATGACAACTTACCTAATCACCCTACTTGGAAAGCTGGGTCTTATCCGGTCTGCTTTAGTGATAAAAATCTAGGTAAAGGAATTATCTGTGAGGAACTTGCCCTCTCATTGACTTTCCTGTATATTTCAAGGAAAAGAAGTACTCTTCTCTCTGTGTGGAAAATTTTTACCTAAAGCTCCAAGTATTCTACATGCTTGTTTTTTTTTTTTCCAGAATACCCATCTCCTCCTTTTCTCAAGACAATATTTACGAAGTGCAGCCTCCAAGAGCTGATAGGAAATCGATAGAGATTTTCCATGCACACATTCAGGCTGGAAGAGGGAACATGCAGCCCCTGGGAAAAGATGACTTCCTCATGTACAGAGAGTACATTCGAAACAGATACATGTAAATCCAAGCTGGATTCTCCTGCCAAATCTACTGTACTGATAAGTCATAAAAATAATTTTAGAAAGGAAATCTAGTTTTGCTCTTTTGCAGTAATGAATTCATTACTAACTTTTCTTTTTATTACTCTTTACTGTTATCCATTTGTTGTATTGTGCTTTAAGGAAAAAGGTGATTTAATATCTGATTTAAAAGGTTATTTAATATCTTTTTAGCTGAAAGTGTATCTTAAGAGACTGAGTAAATAATCAGAGCACCCAGAGTCACTAGAGAGTATGTAGCAATTTTTTGCAAAGAAAATATGGCATCTTTAGATTTTTTATATTAATTTCTTACATTGTTATGTTTGCTAATAAAACTGAAGTGATTTGTACACAAGAATCAGAAGAGAATAATTTTCTTCCTCTTTCTTCCATGATAGAAAACAATCTTTTTTTTAAAGCAGAATATTTTCTGATATTTCTTGAGGTTTTTAGCCAAGTGGGTGCTAGAATGACTGCTTGCAATTTGCTGCTTTCTTAAGCAAAAGTGAAAAATATGTCGCTTACATCAACATCAAAATTTTCAAAAACACTAGTAAACTTTGTAACCCTATTATGAGTCAAAACTAATCTCACTGGTGCTGGTAGCTACAGAATCTGTGCCACATACTGCAGGGTAAAGATGGCTTGTGACTAATTATCACAGACTTCTAATAGGAGTCTGAGGAGAGCCCCATAATGACTGCATCTGCAAATGAGCAGATGATCTTCATGGTATTGGGTTTGGACACCTAGAGAGTGCCAAACCATCCTGTCATTTTCCTGTATGACAGGCATTATCTTTTTTGAAGCATACTCTTCCCATCCCTGTAAATTTGTTCCTGTGAGATGCCTTCAGGTGCAAGCCTAGAGCCTCCCTGGAAAGTAGTGTCAGTAAGGGACCTGGCCAGCTGGGATGATCATGTAAGAGGAAGCAGTAGTTGGGTTAGGCAAGACTGAACATCGTGTCCTGAGCTGGCTAAGAAGTGCAGAGGAAGCAGGTGCCTTAGTAGCTTCTTTTGGAGTTGTAAGTCAAACATTTCTCAAATTAAAAAAAAAAGAATTTAAAAAAGGAGGGGAGGAAGCCTACAATTTGCAATTGCAGGCTAAAATTCCTAACACTTTGTAGCCCTTTGCCTTGAAGAATACTGACAGTATCAGCAGCATTCTTGACAAAACATTTCGTTCCACAAGCTTGAACAGACCATGTTTCAGAATTTTCTGGAATAGCGGAATAACTGTTTTAGGGATGTAGCCAACTGCACCTAACAGATGTAGAGAACATGTTTGTGTTCACAGGAAATTGCTTTTCATGCAGCTACTGCAGGTTCGTGGCTGCTTTCTGCAAACATGTTTGCATATCTTTGAGTATTTTATGCAGTAAGTTGCACATCTGTCAGTAATTCAATATAAGAAAAGATGTGGTGGGTAAAGAAAAGAAAGGTTTCTTGTGGTACAAGTTTGTGTGTCTCAGGGAAGGACTTGCATGCAGTCAGAGTGAGAACATGGTACCTTGAGCTACCAAAGTATTTTGGTGCCCATTCTCTTAAGTTAATTGTTTTGAGCCAAATGGTTGTATTTTAGGAGATGCAAGAATGAATTGTGACTTTAGATAATACTTCATTGCAGCTGTCAGTGGTTTTTTCCTCTGGAAAAAGAAACCTATACTGAATTATTTTACTCAATATGAAAATAATTAGAAGGAATAAATGCTTGCTTTGAAAAAACATAGAGCTGGAGTTCAAGTCTTAGTGAGACAAATGCACACTTTCCTTATTGTGCCTAAATTATTGCAAGGAATGTTTTCTAGACTGTCACAGACCCTACTGTTGTTGTTCACAGATACTGGTAATTCACAGAAGTTACCCTTGAAAGTGTATCACTTACCCACAGATCATTCAAAAGATGAAACTCCTTTTTTCAACAACCAGTTTGCAATGTTGTTGCAAACTTTAGGGATTGTAATAATTTTACAGCTCTAAGAGAAAATGTGTTCAGCCCTCAGCAATTCAGACACTCCTCAAAGAAGAGGATTAAAGGAGATTGGTTTACAGTTCAGAGAGATGAATGTTATCTCAGTGATGGCTTGTGTGACCTACCATCAGCATACTCTTAGCAGCTGTTCAGAATACTTCAGGTTGCCAATGTCAACTTTCAGTAGGTTTGTTTAAAAAATAAAAAAAGGCCAATGCATGAATTAAGGCTCACAGCTTTACTCTGAGTGAACTCAACAGTCTGAGTGGACCTGCTGCCTAATGCATGTAAATGGTTATTTAAAAAAGAAATACACTCAATCACCCATCACTTAATGACCCAAGTTCAGTCAGATGAAGGACTCCCAAGGTGCTACCTCTGCATCTACCTCCTTTATCCCATTCTTGTGATAATAAGGTTCAGTTCGCAAGAGTGTTAGAAGTTCTCTATAGATGTATTTATTTCCCTTTCAGAAGCTGGGGAGAAAGTGCATAAAATAAGAAGAAACACGAAAAGAGTGGGCTGTGTTGGCTCTGAAGAGTAACATGGTGCTCTTTTTCACTTTAAAATGCTAATACCTTTAAACTATATGGACAAAAGAAATATTTGAGAAATATGTTGATTTTTCTCCAAAATAGGTTTAGTTTGTTTCAGTGTGTTTGAAGGTTACATTGCAATACAATCCTAAAATGGACACCTAGAAAATAATGACTTCGGGTTCTTTTCCTGTCACATCAGGAAGCACAAATACTGGATTAGGACTGATTTCAGCATTTCTGTGCCATTTGTGTGCCAATGGATTTGGATGCCAGTCCAGCATCTTAAGCTTTGTGCTGTGATTGCAGGAGCAGTTCTTTTCCACTATTTTCATTAGTAGCTTCCCTTCCTTGAGAGTCTTGTGTCCACTTGCAAAGCCCACTGCCTTTTTGTTCTCTTCCTCTCATTTTCCAGAGGGACTCAGCTGTGGTCCTGATACAGGACCCTTTCAGTGCTCACACAGCTGCCAGCTGCCAGGGGAAGGAAGCAAAAGTGCTGTGTGTGACTCTGGGGTGACACTTGTGGCAGCTCCTTCTTTTGTTACTGACTCTTTGAGATCTTTCCACATCATCCAGGAAGGTTCCCTTGGCTTTCACAGACTCGGGCTAGCCTTCACTTGTATAAACTCCAAAGCACATGCCCTGTTGAATAGTCATGTTTTACAGTCAGAGGAAATACCAGCTTCACTCTGGAGATCATTTAATTCTCCATAGGGCTTTCACCCTATCAGTAATTACACGAACAAGTTCAGTTCACTGAGGATAAAACTGAGGTATGTACACAGGAGCGTTCCATTTGCTGGCATAGTTTCAATCCATGTGATTGCCTAGAGGCTGATAGGGAAAAATACAATGTACTTGGCTTCCAACTGCCTCCCTCTGTCTTGTATATATTTAAAAATCTAATTAAAGTTGTCACTTTTGGTGGTGATTTAAAAGTAATGTGGAACTAGTGCACAAAGTTACAAAACATTAATTAAAAAAAATACATTGAAATTACACCCCTTGCAGATATTGATAATCAGCAATTCCCTTCTGCAGTTCTGAAATCTACCTGCTGCAAAGAAAACCATTGCAGCTGCTGATCTGTCCACTGGAACCAAGCAAGAGAGCACTGAGAAAAGGCATGAAAAACCATGTTTAGCATTACGTATTGCTCCTCCAGAAAGAGATACTCTTTGCATGACCCAGGGTTTGACTAGAACATTTATATTCCTTTTTAAAATATGTTCATCTTTGTAGAATAGATAGTGTAATCAAGATAGGACAGCATATGAACCATCTTCCATTTGCATCTCCCCATTCTAGGTGAGTTGTGCTGCCAGAACTAAATCCCTGTGTGGTTTTCAGTCATTGCAATAGCCACCTCTCATTTTCCAGAGAGATTCAGGTGTGGCCCTAAAATAGGTCTGTTATTTTGTATTCCCTGACAGCTCAGGTACTCTTTCTTTTTTCATAGGGGTTATCTTTTGTTTATTTCCCTTCTTTTTCATCTGATTTTTTGGTAGTGTGTTTGATTTCTTCAGCATCTGTTTTTCAGAATCCATTTTCTCATGTGTAACTGTCTCCCAAGTTGTAGTTTTCCCACTATATCTATCTTCTCCTTTTGGAGTTTTCGCTTTTGGAAGCAAAACTCTGTAGCTGTAATACACTGTCTTGCTTGTTTTATTACTGATGTTTGCATCAATAAGACAGTTTAACTTTTCCCTGGAAATACCATGTGGATTATGTAAGGAAGAGAAAATAAAAGGAAAGTGGTAAGATTTTGACTCTCAATCAAACTTAAACCTTGCAAGCAGACATTCTCCGCAGGCTGGAAATCCCATAATAACTTCTCCCATAATAAAATTAAATACTCTGTGCCACCCTCTTCCTGGGTTTTCCCCAGATCAGGCTATTGAATAATTGACTCAGATGCTCACAAGTCCAAGCTGTGAAGCCTGATGCTGGGTTTAAGGTTCTACGCTACATTTTGAGGGTTTTTTAAATTTTTCTCCTCCACAGGTATTTTGTAGGCTCATGAACTCTCTTCTTAGCAAGAGAGAGACTGCTCCGTAAAACTTTTCCTAAGAGAAGCAGGATTTTAAGGAAGAGTTAGACCTGTTACCTGGTAGAAAATCCTTTTGCCCGGATGCTCTCACAAGCTTTCTACTGTAAGTCCTAAAGGAGATTTTTAGGTATTTTTCCTTCTGGTCTCCCTTCTTTCCCCATAAATCATGATCCTTTACAGTGGGCTGAATAGCAGGGCTGAGCAAGAGCTGAGATGCATCTCAGTTAGGCACCTAGAGGCAAGGGAAAAGGGCAAACAAGGGAAGAGCTGGAGCCGTCTGGGTGAAAAGAGGGGGTTGGACGCCAGTGAGGTGTATTTGAATAAGCAAGCTGATGTTCGGGGAAGAGTAGATTGGCGGGGAGGCTGCAATTTAGTTGCTAGGAACTGCAGAAGAGCTCAGCACGCTCCTGGGCACACGCACAGCGCTCGCTCTCACGTTGTCGGCCGGGTGGGCAGGTTGAGGGTGAGGAGCTGCAGCTCACGGAGTCACAGAGCCCAGCTCAGGGTGTGAGCATGGCCCAACATGCTCAGGGACACGTGGAGCAAAGGGCTTTTGCTGCAGTGGCAGGGAGGAGGCTGGGTCACAGCACGTGGAAAACAAGCAGCGAGCCTGCCATTGAGACTCAGCCCGTATCCACATGAGCCCTGACGGGAGTCACAGCAGTCCTTTGGAAGACAAATGTGCCAAGCCTGATTTGAATTTCCAAAGGTCACATTTGTCATTCTCTGTGAACCGTAGTTCTCATTAACAAGTGTCTCCAGCTGGCCCTGTGCAATGTCCTCAGGACGTGCTGTTGTAACTAAGTCACGCACACAGGGCTTCCCCCAAGGCTTTGGGCTCATCTCGCTGCTCTCCACTTATGGGGTGTTGTAGGAGAGGGGCCTGGAGCCTGTGTCCTGGACACACTACATAGGGGATCAGATTCTGACCTAGCAGGCACGTCCTGGTAAGTGTTGCATGAAACCTATAGAGCAACTCTCTGGAGGTGTAGGCTGGTTTGTAGCACCACCTGATTGAATTCCACCTGACCTGTTGGCAGTGGCATCAAAGCCAGGAATGCTATAAACAGAGAAGAGGGTTTCCAGAGGTGAGTCAGATCACCTCCCTAGGCTGGGAAGAGTTACCCCCCTGCAGGAGCTTATTTCTCCCCACTGTGCCTCCTTGGAGGAACATACACAAATGACTTAGCCAGAACACCTGCACTTGGAAAACTAAAATTAGTGAGTCCCTCAGTAGCCTTTATAAAACTTGGCAGAGCTGTCAGATAAATAAACAGCTACACTATAGGGTCCCTTACAAAGGATTTTATGGCTTTAACCTCTGTCTCATCTACTCCAGACACAGCTAGGTACACCTCTGGTACAGTGCTTCTCTAAAATAAGGGTGTGTGCCACCCCAGGGCTACCCCGTGTAGTCAGGGGTAGATGGGACTTCTGATCTATCACCAGCCAGGGCAGAGAACAGGCTGCTCAGGGTTAAAGGAGCTTGTCAATCATCACTGACTTTGAACAAAACAGGATTTTTTCTGTGTCTCCATTGCTGGTGGGTCATGGCGACTTCTCTGTCCATGTCTGGAGCCTCATGCAGGGACGAGCTCTCCCTGGCTCCCCTGGGACTCACAAAGCTTAGCTCTGCTTCTCCTCTGCCTGATGGCAGCGTGTTCCCCATCTGCTGCCTTGGCTTGAATCTCAATGAATATTATGTTATGGAATGGCTTCTCCAGTAACATTTATACCACTAGAGAGTCCACAGAATTATCCACTTCCCACTCAATAAATACTTTCCCTTCAAATGCTGGTTTTGGAGAGTGTTTGCACTGCACCCTGCTGAGGAAAAGGCACATGGGGAAGTTCCTGGGAGACCTTCACTCTGCCCAAATCATGGGAACGTGTCTACAACCTAAAGATGAATTACCTTCCTTTTTGATCAGCAGTAATTGGTCACGATTAGTAATCTTCACTTACCTGCCATAGGAATACTATCTCACCCTCGTATATCTCATGTATCCTACTTTTGGGTGTTCAGTACTAAGTGTCCCCCAGATCACAGAATCTGCTGGCTTGTTTTAATCATCACCACTCATCTCCTTCATGCTCCCATTTATAAGATGTTGGTGAATTATTATTCTCCCATTTATTAAATGCAGAGAGTACAGTGATAGCACAAATACTGCATTGCTTTAGTTGTTTTCACAGATGGCCCCTTTAAATTTCTTATAACTTACACACATAGGTTTTGGCCTGCTTTCATTCTACATATCATTGCCACTGTTGATTTTAGCAATCTTTTTGCACATCTTCAGTATCATGAGTCTGAGCCCAGGGTCACAATTCCTGCTCTGATCAATCACAAAACATCCCTTCACCTTCCAGCTCTATAGTTGCAAATGTGAAGCTGAAAGGTTTAATCAAGGACGTGTTTCTTGCTAGTTCTTCTTGTAGACATTAGTTTGTTCCTTCATTGCTGTTTTTGGACTGCACATTTGGGCTGACTTGGAACTAGGTGTCTCTGATTATATCCCCTGATATTTTCCTTCTTTTAATATTTTTTTTCTTTCTTAGTGATTTGGCTATTAACTGTGCTTGTAGAAATAGAGGTCGCAGTTCAAAAAGGCAGCTAAAATCCCTTCCATGCTTTCAGGTTGTGACTGACTGAAACTGCAGCAAGGTCCAAGTGCTGAGGGTGCAGTCCCAAAATACCCTTCTAGGGCCACTTCATCACTTCCTTGTAAGAGGAAAGGCTCTTCAGAAAAACCCTGAGGAGACATAAACACAAAGTGTCTCTTTTTCCTCTTGATCTTTATCAAAGGCTTGTCTCTCACCATTGTCTCAGCTCTCTCCTATTGCCTGCTGAAATCTCTGACAGCTCTTCACCCCTGTGCACATGCAGGGAGCCGGCTTGTCCTGTCCCACAGGTGATGGAAAACATTCCCAGACCCAATGATTTGAGCATGTTCCAGGCTGAGCATCTCTGCACAGCTGTACATCAGCACTCAGGGACAGGCAGCAGAGATGGGCCAGCTTCTGTTTGGTCACAGCAGGAGGTGGGAGACGTCCCACAGAATTTCCTGAAGCTGTTTTATTTTCTGTTAGAGCATAAGTTTTCCAGTGCAAAATGAAAATATCATTAAAGCACTGTCAGTATTACAAAGTGTTTGGTAGAGTATGAATTTTTTCAAAGGACCTGTTTACCTTGAGCTGATTATTAGCTTAGTCTGTAAATCCCCTGGAAAATATTTATCCTCAGTGTAAGTGCTGTGACTCTGAGAAGGATACACATGTACTCCTCATAAGCATAAGATGTTTTTCAGCTTCTAATTATGGAGCTATCACAACACGCCTATAAAGAAATTAATGAGTTTTGATATTTGTGTCTAATGAGTATTTCTCTATTTCTCAGTTCCTATCTTGTTACTGATTTTTTTTAAAAAAGAAATATTTGCCAATGCTCTTCAGTTGTAATTTTAGAACATACATTTGCATTCAGCTTAGGGTAATTTTGCACTGCTTGTAATCCAACAATTGCATGAACAGGAGCACAAGCAGGAGGTCTCCAGTTCTCATCTATGCTGAGAACTGGTCCTGGCGTTCTGTATTCTCAGCCTTACCCTACTTCAAGGGGCTGTAGTGCAGACTCATGCCAGCCACTTGCTCTTTGAATCCTTACTTCAAGACTCTAAACATCCTCTTTGCTGACAGTCTGCTTTTTGCCAACACGGCTGTTAAGCTTCCTCACACTCACACTCCCTTCTTCACTCCCTCATTCCCTTTTCCTCAATCTGCTTTGTAGTTTGTTCATGCTGGCACACTTCACTCCATGGTCTCCATTTCAGATAGTCATCCAATAGCCTCAAGGGCGGTTTGTAGACTTCCTACTTGCTTTAATGTGCCTAAAAACTGTTGCTCTCACTTCAGTCTGGGCAGAATATTCTTCGTTTCAAATGACACCAACACGAAGGGAGGTTGCAGCTACAAAGCTGTGATGGAGTTTTAACTCTGGAAACCTGATGGCAGAAGGAAAGTGCACACATTGCTTTGTCTCTTGCTCATCAAGAACTCACTTGTCAGGACACTGATACCTAGTGCTAAGTCTTTCTCACATGGAGCTTTGTAGGAATACTGCTTTGGGTTCAGTGGGAATAGCATCAGGCTTAAAATGTGGGCATAAAAATTTCCTGAACCTGTGATACATGGGTAAAATTATGCCATACAGTAAATGCACAGTATTTTCTTCACATTGTCCAGCAGCACCACGTTTAACAGCAGTGAGGTTACAGTTTAACCAGGGCAATCATTACAGTGACACCCTGAAGATTCTGTGGACTACAGATGTTTTTTGCTGGCAGTAAAAGTGTTGTTTTCAACCTATATTAGGCAAGAATAACTGAAAGAATACATTGCAAAACCTATCTTTCATTTACTTAGTTTCCTAGGAAATGCAACCAATAAAATCAATTTCCATCAGAAAGGTATTTTTGGAAGAAGTTGCCTCTTCCCTGGTCAGACTCACAGCTCTCAAGTCATTGTTTTCTGTGCACTTTGCTTTCCCACCTTATTCAACTTCTCTTCCTACCTTGCCATCCAAAAATGATTTCTTTTTGGTGCTCACCTGGGCAGAGCACAGTGGCTAGATACCAAAGCCACCATTCCTAGGTGGGGATGTAGGCAGGGAAGGAAGCCCAAGTGGGAACCAGAAGGAAGCAAAAGCAATTGCCCAGAGTCCTGGTGCTGCGTCTGCGGGCACTGCCTTTCGTGGCAGGCTGAAAGGAAGCCTCATGTTCTCCCTCAACTGACAATTGACAATTTTTTTGGCTTTCAAACTGTAATTTTTTAGAGACTGCTCAAGTGGTCCACGGCCAGCACTAAGTCAGTGGATCCATGGCCCTGCTCTTTATGGCTTCAGACCACACAGCAACCAACAGTGCTGCAGGATGTGACCTTCTGCACCAGCTAACACAAGGACAGTGTGAAATACATGTTTCCCTGACATCCTCTGACACTTCTGGAAGGGGAGCATGGGGGGTTCAGATTCCAGCAAGAATATGGTATAATTGTTCCCCCCTTCCTTTTTTCACCATGGCTTCTTCTCATCTGCCTGGTGTTAAAACTCACTTGCTTTCACTCACATATTTACACTCTTTTGCCCTAATATCTCCCTGCTGTTCTCTATCTCCCTGTCAAGCAGTGCTGGCCTCAGGGGTCCCTGGGGTGTGCTGCTGGGGAAGGCAGATTCTGGGGCACTCTGCTGTATCTGGGCTCTGAAAGAGGGCACAGGGAGAGGGGACCAGTGGTCTCTGGCTCGTACTTACGTGGTTTAGATTTAGGTGAATATTGCTGAAGGCCTGTGGATTGATGGACACTCCTGGATGGCTTTGCAAGAGAAATGGAAGGGATCCACACTGGAGCAGCTCGTGGCAAGGACTCATGCTGGAGTTCATGGAAGACTGTCTCCTGTGGGAGAGAGCCCACACAAGAGCAGGGCAAGAGTGTGAGGAGTCCATTCCCTGAGGAGAAAGCAGCAGCAGAGACAATGCAGGATGAACAGACCACAGTCCCCGTTTCCTGTCCCCCTATGTTGCTGTGGGGGAGGAGGTAGAGAAATTGAAAAGTAATTGAGTCTGGAAAGAAGAAGGGGAAGGGGAGAAAAGGTGTTTGAGGTTTGATTCTTTTTGTGCTCATTGTTCTACTCCGAATTGTTTGGTAACAAATTAATCTTCTCCAAATCAAGTCTTTTTTGCCCTTGATAGTGACTGGTGAGTGATCTGTCCCTGTCCTTATCTCAACTCAGGAGCTCTTTGCTATATTCTCTCTCCCCTGTCCACCTGAGGGGTAGGGGGGGTGATAGAGTGGCTTTGGTGGGCAGCTGGTGTCCAGACAGGGTCAACCCACCACTGTGGAACATGTCAGTAGAACCCAGGAGGAAATAGTCCAGGTTAAGGATGAATCATCAAGAGTTAATGAAAGAAATGGCATCTATTTTTAAAATTATACGATAGGAAAATACTGACCTGCATTTGGTTTGAATTTTGAGTGGTTTGGCTTGTCTTTCACTTATTTTGAGCTGAAAATGTACTTATTTTACAGTGTTTATCCTGCAGAATCTGTGACACTTTATCCATCATCCAGTGCACACGGTGCACACAGGCATTATAATCACCAGAGCATACAACCTGTCCCAGTCCCTGTGCATCTTCCTCTGAAATGCATCCCAGGATTGTGCAGATTTATGAAACACTCAGAGGCACGTGCATCTCAGACTGTGGTTGTGTTTCCAGCTGTCTTCTCAGCAGCAGTGTAGGTGGCAGTGACATCCATTATGCTTCCCTGACCATTTCCAGAATCCTGATTTTGGTTGCTGCGCCTTTGCTGAATTTCACTCTTCGGGCTGAATTATTTTATGGCAGGACAGCAAGAAATTCAAGAGTTGTTTTTGTTTTCATGTTGTTGCTTCAGCATATGTCACTGTTTGCAATGAGGAAGACAAGGGTCCACCCTCTACATATATATATTAGATATATAATATTAGATACTATATTTATGCTGTACTACAATACACTATCATGCACTGTGCTGAAATATAATCTGTTTTTTAATGTGTTTATATAATCATAACCCAAACTAGATAAGCTGTGTTGTTTGCCCTAGCACTCCTAGGAGAGGAGCCAGATGGGCAGCCTTTCAATAGGAGAGTTCTGTTTGTTCATTTGGGCGAGTCCTGCATCATTGCTGGAAAAGAAAAAAAAAGGCATTTTAAGATCTCACACATGTCGTTTAGCCTTGATTTGGATCCTGAGGGCTCTGTACTATGGATATTTCTGTCAATGGTGCTGCCTAAATACCTATAAACAAGCACGCCTTAAGTGCTTTGTTGATGGCAGGCCAGAGCATTTAGCAGCCTCCTGGGCTGAGCCCTCTCCCTCTCCTCCCTGCAAGGCACAGTGCTGGGTGGGAAAGAATTCAGCTATGTCCTTCAGTCATAACTATTTTTAAAAATTCAAGGGAGGAGAGAGAATGAAACCAAACCAACAATGGGAACACCTTAAAGGGGGACTTCTATCTCCCTTATCCTCCTCTGACCACCTTTATGTCCTAGCAATTACACTGATTTCAATGGCATAGGCTGCTCTCTGACCTAAATTCAACAGACTGCAGCCATGACTGAAATCAGTGTACACACTCACAAAGTGACTGCAAGTAGCTCGAAGATGACTACAGAGAAAGCCAAAATCCATCTGAACTCTAAAGATCCATACCATGGTCCTGATGGCCAGGCCTGTGAGTATATCTTTTGCTTCACACTCTGTTTTGAATCCTTTTAAAATGGAAGAAGGGAAATCGGCTATTTTGACCTTTAGAAGAAATGTCCAGGCCACACACCAGCTACATTTGGCATGGCTTGGGTTCTCCAAACACCATGCATGTATTTCTGGGGGTGATTTTCCCCAGAAAAAGAGGCAGGAGCGCTCCCAGGTGCAGACCTCAAAGGCACTTAATGCAATGCACAGTGTGCAGTGAGAGCTTCAAAGGATGGAAGCATCAAAGAAAACCTCTGCAGCTGCTGCTGACTGCAGCAAATACATGAAAGGACAATATCACAAGGATACTCCTTAATTTTTTATTTCTTAACAGGGGATCAAGCAACTGATGAGAATTTCACCTGCATTGAAGTGATGGGCTAGACCACAAAAGACTGATTTTTCCAAGCTGACTGTGAATGGATTTTGAAACCAGGTTCTTAAAGCACTGCCCTGGCACTGTAAGAGAAGGGGGTGCACTGGCATCCCTGGAAATGAGGCATGGTTACCCCTGAAGGGCTGTTGAGGAAGGTGCTGTCAGCACTGTTACAGCAGGGAGGGATTAAAAGGCTTGCAGCAATCTAATAGAAAGGAAAAGATGACCAGAATCAGCATTTAATAAGTTTATTCAGCATCTTTTGAACTCAGCTGCCCTATTGATGCAATTTTTTTTATACCTTAGACTTGGAAATAATAACCTTTATTTAAGTGCTTATGTTGAGCCATATCAGCACTGCATGTTCCAGCATTAAGGCTTTGAAAGGGATATTTGATATGAGGTGATTATTTGCTAAGCCATCGAGTTCAAAAGTAGATTTTTTGGAAATAGGCATGACCAGAGGTGTTTTTTTAAAGTGACCTGCAAACAGCTCTTTAAAACTCAGGAGCTTTGCCTTTTCACAATACACTGCCTCATATTCACCAGGAACTGAGTTTATTTCTGAGCACTGAAGTCCTCAATTCTGATGTCCAGCAAATTAATTTTCTTGGTTTTTCAGGTGCCCCACCTGTGACTTTGTGGGACAAACATATTTAGGAATTGATAGTATCATAAACTACACCATGATGGTTACAGTTGGGTCTTCCTTTTGAATTTTGAAATGCTAACAGTCACGTACTCCAAAAGAGTACTTTGTGTGTTTTGGTGCTAAAAATATATGACTGTGTAATGAAAGGCATTGTAGTTAGCATTAAATTAATGCTAACTGTAATTAAAATGCATTCCTAAATTCTTTAGCTTGGATTTTTTGTGACTCACCCAGTGCCTTTTGCTCTGTATCTGGATATTTTTGGAGTATGGATGAATTCTGAGCATGAAATCTCAGTTTAGACAGGACAAAAACCATAACAGCGGGTTGGGAAGTGACCAAAATAAAGGCAAATTTATATCTGCTGCTTTGATGAAGAAGGCTTCTTCTTTTCTGCCTCAGTATCTTGACTCGCTGCCCTCAGGAGATGAGCATGTTGCAGCCATGGCTGGGACAGGCTGGTTTTTCTCACACGCTCTTGAGGTTTTGCAGCTCCCCTCCTGGTGCAGCCAGTGCTGCCCTACTCAGTGACCATGTCATGCAACCAGACTGAAACCCACTGCGAAACCTGCCTGGGGATAGCTACAACCCATAATGTCTGTTCCACACACCCCTGAGCAGCTGCTTGGGTAGGCAGCAGCCATGGTGCAGACCTGCAAGACTGATGAGTCTGTGTCTGCACCTGTGTTTAAAAATATATAGGAGGCCATTGATTTCACTCACCCAGAACAAACAAATAGTTTATTAATGCTTCTGGGTTTGCAATCTGGGGCTTGAAGTTTTAAAACCCTAATTGATTTAGAGGTTGGGAGTCCACACCTCCACGGTGTGATTAAGGCAATGCTTTGTGGGGCCTACTGGTACAGCAGAGTTATTTTATGAAGTCCCTTGAGTGTTCAAACAAATTCCACATCTCTGCTTCCATCCCCACAATATGATCAGAAATAACTTTGATTTCTTAAGCAGCAAAGCTTTCAGATCTTGATTTTCTGCAGAGCTTTGCAAATGGCCAAGGTGTGATCTGTGGGAACTTGGTGACACAAAGGAGCCATGTGAGGTCTGGGAACAGGCAGTGGGAGAGCATGTATGGAGGTTTGCTGACTCTTGGCGTCTGCTGCCCAGATGGGAATCAAGTTATCCCCATGCTGGAATTTCAGGCAATGCCTTGGAAATGCAGGAGCAGCACCGCACAGGTTCCCCTCTCACGGCAGTGAGAGTGGTGGGGAAGAGCCAGTGGCTCCTGTCACTCTTTCTCTCCTCTGGTACGAACAAGAGCAGTGGGTTATGAGGGAAGGATTAAATCCCACTGGTTACCCATTCACAACAGGCTGTCAAGAAGCAGCTCCTTCATTTGGAGAGGTCCAATGGGGTGAAAAGCCATGTGCTCAAGGAAACAGAAGGTTTTTCTATGCCAGTCACTTCTGCATCACATTCCTCCCCTTGCTCATCAACTGTATTTTTCTCTACAGTCACTCAGCTTTTCACTTCCAGGGGTTTTTAAAAGTCCACGGTGCTGCCCAGGAAAGGAATAAAATGAAGTTGTGTGGTTAGAAATGGAGGCATCTAATGCAACCCAGGAGAGCATCATCAGACTGGCAACTCTGATAATGGTCCACACCAGAGGTGTGTATCCTCACTATGACAGATTAGATCAATTATATCACTTATGGTTAGAGTACAAAAACTGTGGCTTAACTGTGAGTGTTATTAGAGGAAGGTGAGATATAACCAACAAAGGAAGCACCATTGGAAGGCTATCAGTGCACAAAAAAAGGCTTGTGCTTGCTTTTGACACTGCACATGAAATCAAAACCAGCAAAAAGGACATCATTACAAATACACTATCTAGTGATGCTTCCCTTAAAATCAGCTTTCTGTCTTTTTCAAGCCAGAGCTGAAATCTTGCCCTGCTCACAGAGCAGGGCAGCAGCTGGTCATGCCACGGGGGTGCGTGGGAACGAAGGACTGGCTCATCTTTAAAGTTGTACTGGGTACTTCCAGATAATTTAACAAAGATTAATTTTTTTTTCATCTTGAAAATCCAAAATAGTTTAGAAAGTTGTCTGATCTTATTGATCTACAACATTTCTTTAACTAGAGATTAACCCTTTGGTCATTTAAAAATAAACATTTCTATGCCTTTAGATAATAAAGACAAGTAAAAGCCATATTAGCATTTTAAATGTCAAAAATATAGGGAAGCATCGTTTTTGGAGAGGTCTTACAAAGTAATTGGGTTTTTACATCTTTTGACTCCCACAAGGAGTTCATAAGATTTTCTGAAATATTTTGCTTAAATACCAATGTTACTGAACAATTTGCTCAGAAAATGGGATCTGAGCATAAATAGTATTGTCCTTTCGCTGAATTAATAGATTTTTGTGAGATACATTAATGTAAAGTGCCAGTGTTTTAAAATGCAAAGAGAGGCAAGGTTCCATCTGAAGTTTATTTGGCTAATGTGTAACTGCAAATAGCAGAAGGTCAATAAACAAGAAGAGCTTCAGGGCTTATGGAAATCGCTGACTCATGTTTGATGATACAGAGGTTGTCCCAAAGCCACTGGGTCTGGGATGAAGCAGGCAAAACACAGCCAAGTTGGGTGAGCAGCATCCTCCCACAGAGCAAAGGAAACGTGGATGGTGCAGAAATGGTGCTGCTAATCCACTCCTCTGCAGAGAGCACACATGGAGGGGGGCTCTGCGTCCTTTCTGGCACCACCTGCCTGGGGAGGGGTGGGCAGTGAGAGGGGGGTCTTCCAGCCTCCCCTGCTGGTGTCCCCACTCCCAGCTGTATCACTGCCACGAGGTTGAACCCCACTGTTGTGGGGCTGTGCTGCTGAATTTGCTTTGGCTGGTCAGTCAGCTTTTGGGTTTGTTCCTGTAAAGTGAAACCCAGGATCTTGCAGTCACTGTGAACCTCATCTGCTGGGCTGACTTCTCCTGGGGATATTCCCGAAGAGTAGGACTCACTCATTCTCCTTTTCTGTCTGTGCACAGCATGCAGGTGTGTGAGTGTGTGTGCATGCATGTAAATAAGGCCTAATAATGCCATTCAATTAATTCCTCCTGTTGCTATGGGAACACACACTATTGCCTCAAGCATGTGCAGCAGAGGTAGGTGCTATGGATGATATCAGAGCAGACCTTTGGGTTTAACTTCTAAAACTTTGGGGTTTTTTTCCAAAGCAGACTGCAGAAATACTCGGTTGGAGCTCCCGAGGCTGGGAAGTGCAAATCAGGAATTGCCCATCTTTTCCCAGCTTGCAGATGAACCAGTCTTCACACCTAATGTTAGCAAGCCACACCTGGCACATCAGCCTGTGCCTGGGGCTGGCTCCCAAGGAGAGGAGCAGTGGGCTGGAAGGGTGGCAGGAGCAGGCAGTGTTCAGCCTCATTCCTTCCACAGCTCCCAGTGATCCATTGGCCTGAGGGAGAAAAATCCCAGGCCCCAAGACCCACCTGAGGAGCAAAGGCTTTCAGGGCAGCTAAGGATCCCAAGGTGACCCTCCCCAGTGCCAGGCAGGGTTTGCTCCTGAACTCTCTGTGCTTTCAAGTCAGAGCCCCTTTGCTGGATGGCAAAGGGGCACACGACCAACAGGCACGATTTTGAAGGTGTCATGGTATCGAAGGACTGGAGGAGAGGAACCCTCTGCTTTGACCACCACCACTGCCTGCCAGGTTATTAGAAAGTGGCAACAGCAACAGCAACAGCAACGATAATAGTTGGGATACACCAGTGAAGGCACAAGCTTTGATTCCCCCCTACAGCCACTTGCTGAGATCTGACAGCCAATCAGTTTTTGACCCTGTACACCTTGTTAACACCACATCACAAAAATCTCTAGTGTCCTGCAGTACCAAATCACACACTTTGGAGAAATCCAAGTGTGTTTTTCTGCACAGAGGTGTTGGTCCCATCCCAGAAAGGTGTCTGATCCCATAGCAGAGGGAAAGAAAACTTATCTAGAGATCAGATAAAATATCTGAGAAGCCATGCTAACGACATCACTTGGGTTTCCAGTGTATGATTCTTAGCTGCTAAAGCTATCTGCACAGCTTTTTTTTAACCAGGATGGCTTCTCTTCAACAAAACATGCTGTGGAGGGGTTGTTTTTTTGGTTTTGGGTTTTTGGTTTAGTTGTTTGTTGGGGGTTTTTATGGATCATTTTACAACATTTCTGGAACTGCATCTGCAGGAGCTCCCACAGAATGATCTGAATGATATCCAGTTGGCATCAACATCTCCACCATTAAACTCACAGTCCCAGGCACTGCATTACACTTTGGAAAACCGGCCACTTTCAAAGCCCTAAATATACATCTGAGTGATTGGTATTGCATTCTGTTTGCACAACATAAATGTCAACACTGCCTGACCAGGGTACCTAGGCAACAGCTAATTTTGAGGTCAGTGATTAACTCTTCTTTGTCAGAGTGTACTTTACCATCGAATTATCTCCAGCTGAATATAGCACTTTATGGATTAAAAAAGGTCTTCTTGCTATTTTAAGGCACTGAGAGCTTTTATTAATAGTGGCAAGTGATGCTTGCTGCATTTTCTCCTTGTCAAAATAGGGATGTTCATGAGAGAAGCATTCTCCTGTGGATGGTGACCCCCTACTCCAGTATTCCCAAGAAGAGGAACTGGAGGCTGAGCTCAGCCACTGCACACAGTGCTGCAGTGTTTGTGGCCATAGAAGGGAGCAATCAATTTTTATTTTCTGTGGCACATATACACACTTCCTTGATTAGATAAAAAGTGGATGCTACCAATTAGCACATACATCATCAGTGAAGTATTGATGCTCAGCCTGGGTTTTGCTCTTTCCCTGCCTACACAGAGCACATTGCTACCTTCAGCTCTGCAGAATCCCTTATTTTTTTCATTAACTTCTAGCTAGTGACCCAACTCAATAATTTTGAGTTTAAAGCTCTCTATATCCTAGCACTGTATTTCAAACCCATATTTCTACCTCATAAGGCTTTTTGGAAATAACAGTGAACACCTGACACAGAAGGTCCTTCTAGTGCTCATGTCAAGAAGCAGACCCTTCTGCAGGGATTAGAGAGGTGAAACAATCATCCTTCTGCCTGGAAAATTACTCATTACATCAGCATGAGCATTTGTTTGGAGGACTCCAGAGCTATGGAGATTACACCCCTGGGTCCCTGCATTTGGTGCTGCCAAGCTGAACATGGGTTCACCCATGGGATGAGGAGGAGGGGTGCAGGCCGGATGTATTGCTTTGTCTGTGGATTTCTCCCAGCCTTTCCTGCTGCCTTGGGAGCTGCAATCATCTCAGCCCCTATGCCCTGCCCTGTAAGCACCCTGCAATGCTAATAACTTCAGCCTTGCCAGCTCTACCTTTGGTTTCACTATTGTAAAGCTGACATCACCAGGGGCAAACAAACAAACAAACAAACAGAAAGTTTTCTGAAAATTCGCAGTTATTACTGACACTGCTAAATATTCATCAATTTCTTTCTTGCTGGCAGGCACCCAGGCTGCTGAGCAGCAACTGGCTTGTTCTAGAGTTGCTTTAATTTGTTCCCTTAGAGGAAATGTCTTCTCTAAAGTTTGCCAAGCTGACATGTAAAGAAATATGAAACTATATTTGTATCTGGAAGACTCATATGAAATATGTTAAGTACTAAACTTTATAATAACAAGGGTGTGTATATATAAAAATATAGATGCTATTAGTTTACACCTGAGTTATTAGTGTCTCTGAGCAATATCTAATCTGGTATATAATATATTTGGCTGGGATGTATGGATTTGTGCCTGTGATGTCAAACTCCCAGGCCAAGCACCCCAGGACAACATTCCCACCGGTGGGCCAGGGTGTTGCTTTTTCCCCATAAGGTGCCCCTCTGCTGAAGGTACAACCTTCCTCTCTGAAGAAAAGAGCAGTAGCTCTTTGTGCACTTTCCTGCCATTAACAGAAAAGATCCCACCTGTTCTACTATGTCTTTTTGGGATGCAGTCTTCTCAGATGTCTGGGATTTCTTACAGTTTAGTGACTCAAGGCCACTCAGTGTTTCTTGGCTTCCACCTTGTAATTAGGGACATTAGTTGAGCCCCAGGAGAAATTGCCTATGGAGATCAGACCAACTCCATCACTGCAACTTTGAGGGCAATTTTAAAGGGTTGTTTTAAGGGAAATTTGGAAAACCAGCTGCAGGGGATAGCTTCAGTACAGTTCATTTTGTACTGAGGCTGTGTGGAGATGTACCACAGCAAGCACAGGGAAGAAAGCCTGAGTACAGGCTCACAAGGTGAGAAAAGATGGAGATTTGGTCCTGTCTCAAAATGGATGTTTCTGTATTACATGTAGTGGCTGCTTAAGATGGTTGTTGGCCCAAATTTTTGGTAGGGCATATAGTGAATTCATTCCTGTGAGAGATGTGGGGCAGAGAATCAGACCTCCTCCACCATTTCCACAGGACTTGTTCAGTCAGTATGTGAGTACCTAAAGGGCTGTGTCTGGGAAAACATTCTCTCCTAGATGTTAGAAAATGAGTGAATAAGCTCTGCTCAGGTCTCTAAAAACAAAGACACGAGTACCAACTTTTGGGAAAGGGTTCTAGGGCAGATCCTTCTTGGGCAGAGGTGCAGATCTGCTATCTCAGCACATCCCTCTGGCCAGCTCCATGGAGATCAAGGCTGAGCTTATTCTATTTTCCTTTTGGATCCTATTCTGAGCTCTACCTGCTCAACAGAACCTCAGCATTGGGCTTCCTGGCTTAGAAATAGATTTTTTCCCATCTTGGGGAGGCACATACCTTACTTGTTTTTCCCCAAGCCCTTTATAGGGACTGGCCCACAGAGCCAGTTCTGCACTGCAGGCAGGGAAATTACTCATGGGTGATGATGGGGCTGTCTCCTTGCAATTTCTAAGAAACCAATTTCAGAGAGGAAGATGGGCATAGTGATTTCCACAATGAAATTTATTTTTAGCTTTCATTCTAGTATCTGGAAAAATTGTTCCCAAATTTGCTATTAACTTAAATGAAAAAAATCTATGTACACCCTCCTGTGTAGCCACTGTTCATCAGCTTATAGGATCACATTAAACAACAAAAACCAGTGTTTTTACTTATTTTAGTGAAATAAATTTGCAGTTTCTTTTTACAAAGCTGCAAAATGACATTTGTTAGGTGAACTCTGGACTCCCTCTCTTAGATGTGCAGAAAAGCCCTGGAACAATTTAAAGGCTAGTTTGAAGCCTTTTAAAAACTTGACCAAAATGGTTTTGATAAAGTTTAAAAGAATAAGAACAATAAAAGACCTTGTTCCACTGCACTTGATGACACATCTAGTGATGAATGACCTTTGCTGCTGCTGTTTTCTTTCCATCAATAGAACAAGCAGGGCAAGGCAGGAAAGGTTGCAAAATATGTGTATTTAGCTTCAGTATATTTATCACTAATCTCTAGAAATAAACAGAGTGGACCAGAAGCTAACTTCAATGACCATACAAACCCATGTGCAGCTCTTTCTGCATCCAGGAGTTGCTGGTGTAAGTTACTCCTTTGGAAGCTAAGCCAGCTCCTCTGGCTTAGCCTGGTGGGCTTGTGGCAGCAGGCTAGCAGATGTGGAGATGGCTGAACATGTGTGTTGATAGCTCTCATAGTATCTGTGCCCTTTCTAAATGATGATATGAGAGCTCCAGCACTAAAATAAATAAATAAATAAATAAATAAACATCTCTGGGTGGTGAACACTCAGAAAAGGCATCTCTGTCTGATTAAGCTTAAGAGGTCAAAGCTGAATACAAAAGTCATCCTGATTGAAGTGGGAGTGGTAGGAGGAGGAGGGATCAAGGCCAGGAACCTTGCCCCTGTCAGCCAAGGGCAGAGCCAGCAGCTGCTGAAACTGTGAGTGGGGCAGGGTCAGGCGAGGTTGGGTGGGAATTCTACCCCAAAACAAAAAATTCAACCTAAGGTTCAGCCTGAATCCATTCCTGATGACTGGTATTTGTTGCACTGTTGAAAGCAGATTTTCACCTGCTTATGTGGAGTTTGTCCCTGTACTTTTTGCTAGTGATTCAGAGGTCACATAAGACACAGCACCATTTTCCCAAGCAACCATACAATCCATTGGAGAAATGCAGCTTCGTGAATGCCACAGACTAAACCAGGATCTTCAGCCCAAGTGTGTGCTAGAAAAAGTGTGATAGCTGTTTGCTTGTGTTTATGCAGTCCCATGTAGCCTCACTGTGCAAGTGAAACAGATTTTACAGACGTCCAGGCTGTTTTCTGGAATGGAGTTTTATGAGGGGCAGAGCAACCAAACGGCTGGAAACTTATCAAAAAGGAGTGGTGGCACCCTGAGTGCTGTATCAAGAAGCACAGTCAAGGACCATGAGGGAAACACAATTTGTGGTGGAGAAATGGGACTGTGGAGGGTGAGACTGAAACTCTAAATGGTGTCTGAACCCCTCTGAGGTTTCTGTCTCCAGCAGGTTTTGCAATATGGCATGTTTGCAGGTGGACATCTGTCCAAATCCAAAGGATCAAGCAGAGGGTATCATTAGTAAAGACCTAGTAATTGGTGTCACCAGGCGACTCAGCTGAGTTCACCAAGTCAGGAAAATTACAAACTTGAAAAAGTGCCTAAATGGATTGCTAAGGGCTTAAAACATCTTTTCTTACCAGCTGCATAGACATCTCTGAAATGCCAGCGCTGGTTAGCTCACCATCTGTGTTATTCCCCCCACCCCTTCCCCTCCTCCTGCCTTTATTTTAAGGCTTCTTTATGTTGCCAGAAGAAAAATGACTCTTCAATATTTTCAGCATGTTATTGGAAAGATAAATTTTGAAGCGAAATTTTTTTGGTTCCAACTCTTGCTATGTAAAGCACATTTAATAATACTTAACATTTACTCAGCCTGCTTATTAATCATTAAAGAATACCAGCTAGCAAAATAATCCATAGTTAACTGAAATTAAGAAAGCACATATTAAAATTACACGACAATACGGCTCAGCTCTCAGAACAGATGGAGAAGTCAAGCAGCGAGGTTTTTAAATCATTTGTTTCAGCAACTTTTTAATTTTGTTGCTGTTTAATTTTCAGAAACTTACTAAGATAATTACTGAGTTATATCATTCGCTATGCTTAGGTATGCACTGCTGGTACAGAGCTTTTTATGTTTATATTCTCCAGTGAGAGCTGCGGATCCAGCCTCAGCTAGGAGGGCAAGATGAAAACATCTTGGTCATAGGGCAAGAGCTCTGACCAGCTTCTGTCTCTGCTGCTCCTTATGGTGCTGTGGGAAATATGGTGGCTCTTAGGCACCAGCTTTATATCTACTCTTTGAATCCTCTTTGTCCCCACAACCAGTTAAACTTAAGAGCAATCAAGATGGCTCACCTTTTGCTGGAATGACTGATGCAAGAAGCTGTACTAAGAAGATAAAAGGCCTTTAATGACAGCTCTGGAAATACAAGCAGTTCCCAAGGAGGTGTAACCACTTTTATAAGCGTGGAGTTGGTCCCTAACCCTGCCAGTCGATACTCAGCAACGTGAGGGAGATGAGGAAGATGCACAGCACTGCTCCCTGGGCTCTGTAAGAACCTGACAAGGACTGTAAGAGCATCCTCCTCTTGAAAGGATAAAAGCCTAGGGAAATGAGGGAAGTAAAGAGCCAGAAGAACTCAGAAGAAAACCCAACACAAGGAGCAAAGGCAAGATGAACACGTGCATCTCCCTTTCAGAGACACACTATGGTGGTTGAGCAATTCTTTTTCAGAGTGAAATATGTGACCACAGGCAAGGAGTGTGAGACTGGCCTGCTCTCAGGCTAAAAACCCTTCCTGCATCTCACTCTTAGATCAAGCACCCTTGCAAGGTTTCAGCAGACATGAAACAACTTCTGTCTCAGCAGCATGGGCTCTTAATGTTTTTAGTTAAGGAAAAGTATTTAAAATCCATGATATAAAAAGCATACGCTGCCCTATGATATACATGCTATTGTAGCCAAGACTTGCTGCATATTTATTTCCCAGCAGTAACAGGCTGGTCAGAGATGTGAAAAATTGCCCACAACCAAGACTTCCCACACCACATCTCATTACTGTAATCCAGATAAATTACATTTCTCTCTCTGCTTTATAGATGCCATAAAAATACTGCACATCCTACAGCTTCAGTGGACCCCAGCTGGTTCATGTTCACAAACCTGACTTGCTAAGTTTGAATGGCAGCATTTTTAATCAGTTTTGAAAGATGTTTGGAATAATTTATTCTGACACAGTAATTTTAATTAATGTTGAAAATAACCACCTCTGTTTGAAGGGTAGATTGGAAGATTTCCTCTGGGCAAATACAAAATTTTACTTTACCTAAGGTTTTACCTTCCTTATTGCTGCCTTGCTCTGTAGCAGCTCTTTCAGCTGTGATTTCACTATTAATCCAAGTTTACACTGGCCATACCTGTTATCTACTTGGCAAAGGGAATAGGGCACCTGCTGTGTTCTGAACTACAGTAGGGGTACTTGACCAAGTGCTTGAGCTGTGGAGACCTGCAAACCCTTCTAAACTCTTCTTGAAACTGGTTTTGCTGCAGTTACTAATGCTGTTGTAATGCCTGGATAGGCAAGGGAAAATATATAGATGGCAGGACACTGCACAGGGGCTGTGGACACAGATTGCAGTGAAGGCAATCACTAAATAAAAAGGAAAAATCTTTACAGTTGAGGATGAAGCAGAGACGCAGGTTGCCCAGAGAGGCTGTACAATCTTCTTCCTTGGGGATATTCAGACTTGACTGAATGAGACCCTGAGGAAAACTTTTGCACAGTTGATGCTCTCCCTGCTCTGAGCAGGTGGAGGGACAGGAGAGATGCCCCAGACCTGACTTCCGCTGGTCCCTTCCAAATTAAGCTATTCTGAGATGTGTGTTTCAGAATTCCTGGGGAGCAATGGCTTCAGTTGTTTACAGAGGTACAGAGTGTCCACAGCTTGTCTTGATGATAGTGTTTAGCCTGCAGGAGGACATTGATGGGGGTGGATGTAATGAGTGCTGACACTAATTCTCTTTGAATGTGCCCACCTTTTACTGTTGCACAGCCTGCATGCTTTCTTCATTCGGACTGTTCAAGACAGTAAACACATTTTCTTCTAATGTGTTTTTCAAAATTGTATCTAGATGGTTTGCATGCTGTTCCCATAACTGAGAGGTTATTTTATTTCCACATTGTTTTGATCACCAGTCACAGAACAAACACTGTCTGCCAGACTGGGGTGGGGACACATTTTGGCTTGTCCCCTAGGAAAACTATTTTGCTGCAGAGGGAACCTACCCACTGCCCACGTTTGTTTGATACTTGTTTTGCCAGCAATGGGCACAAGAATGGGCAGGAGTTATCCTTTGACTGTATCTGTACATATAAATATCTTAAAGGCAGGTGTAAGTGGATGGTGCTAGGCTCTTTTTGGTGGTGCCCAGTGGCGGGATGAGGAGCAATGGCTGTAAACTAAAATGCAAGAAATTCTTCCTCAACCTGAGGAAGAACTTATTTACACGGAGGGTGGCAGAGCACTGCAACAGGTTACCCACGGAGGCTGTGGAGTCTCCCTCTGTGACATTCTAACCCACCCGAACATGTTCCTGTGTTATAGCCCCCAGACTGACCCTGCCTTGGCAGGGGAGTTGGACTGCATGATCTCCAGAGACCCCTTCCAGCCCTTGTGATTCTGTGATTCTGCTTCATCTATTCATGCTCTAGAGAAGAAACGTGCTGGCTGCTGTTTCATTGCGAGACTCAAAGGATGAGACAAGAAGAGAGCTGATATCTTTTATGTCCATGAGACTGATCCTTCTATGATTTGACCTTACCATTTTGGGGACCTCAAAAAACAGTGCGTATGCTTTCAGTGGTGAACAGACTGCTAACCCCAGAGTATGTACTGTTCAGACGGCGTATCTGAGGAACAGGCTTTTTCACAGCTGTTTCGAGCGCTATTCGGACACATCTCCATCCGGCGGAGCACGGAGCTCCCGCCTGGCTCAGAGCCCTTGCAGCAAGCGCAGCACGGACGGCGCCCACCGGGGGAGAACGGGCTGCGGAGCTGGGGGAAAGCAGCCGCGGGAGGAGCGGCTCCCTGTGTGTGCGCGCCCGCTCCGCTGTCCCGTGCCCCCGACCAAACCCTCCCGGGCCGGGAGCCGGGCGGGGAGAGCGGGCCAGCGCTGACCCTGTTGCCGCCTCGGCACCGCGGAGCCACCCCGCGCCCCCCCGCCCGCCGCCCGNCGCCGCCCCACCGCCGCCCCATCGCCGCCCCATCTGCCCACCGCCGCACCGCCGCGGTCCCCGCACAACCCCGGTCGCCCGGGCGGCGATGGAAGCAGCGGCAGCGCTGAATGAGAGCGGGGCGGCGGCCCCGCGGCTGCCGGCCGCCGGCGGCAACGCCTCTCTGGAGCTCTCGTCGCGGCCCCCCGCGCCCGCCGCCCTCAACCCCTGGGATGTGATGCTCTGCGTGTCCGGCACCGCCATCGCCTGCGAGAACGCCCTGGTGGTTGCCATCATCTGCTACTCGCCTGCCCTGCGCACCCCCATGTTCGTGCTGGTGGGCAGCCTCGCCACGGCTGACCTCCTGGCCGGTCTCGGCCTCATCCTCAACTTCGTTTTCCAGTACGTGATCCGCTCGGAGACGGTCAGCCTGCTGACGGTGGGCTTTCTCGTCGCCTCCTTCGCCGCCTCCGTGAGTAGCTTGCTGGCTATCACGGTCGATCGCTACCTCTCCCTCTACAATGCCCTCACCTACTACTCGGAGAGGACGGTGCTCTGCATTCACACCATGCTGGCGGGTGCCTGGGGGGTCTCCCTCTGCCTGGGGCTGCTGCCCGTCCTGGGCTGGAACTGCCTTCACGACCGCACCGCCTGCAGCGTCGTCAGACCCTTGACCAAGAGTAACGTGACGCTGCTGTCTGCCTCTTTCTTTCTCATTTTCCTCATCATGCTCCATCTCTACATCGAGATCTGCAAGATCGTCTGCAGGCATGCCCACCAGATAGCTCTCCAGCAGCACTTTCTGACTGCTTCGCACTATGTCACCACCAAAAAAGGAGTCTCTACCCTGGCTATCATCCTTGGGACTTTCGGAGCCAGCTGGCTGCCTTTTGCCATCTACTGTGTGGTGGGGGATCCTGACTACCCTTCCGTGTACACGTACGCCACGCTCCTACCTGCTACCTACAACTCCATGATCAACCCCATCATTTATGCCTACAGAAACCAGGAAATCCAGAGGTCCATGTGGGTGCTCTTCTGTGGCTGCTTTCAGGCTAAAGTGTCCTTTCGTTCCCGGTCCCCCAGCGATGTCTGAGTGACTTCTCTGTCAAACTGCACCGAGTGACAATCTACCCAGTGAACTATTACAGTGCCTGTTTTAAACTTCAAACTACGTCGTGAAGTCATTGGAAACATGCTTAAGTATTAGCACTTTATACGTATTTGTATCTCGGAGAGTGGTTCGGGGTATGAAGTTTCGGGTTCCCTGGGGGGGGGAAAAATAACAGTGTGGTTGTATATAAATTTGCACATCACATTTGTAAAGTGAAGACATTCCAGTACCGCTTAATTATAGCACCTTATTTCTAGCTGCTGACCTGCCAAAACAGTGTTGCCTTCCTGAAGGGCAGAGAGAAAGGAAGTTGTGTTCGTGTCGTATTTGTAAGCGTGTGTGTTGGGGGAGGGAAGGGGGCTGGGCTGTATGTATGTGCTGTATGTGTCTGTCTATACTTTGCTGCACAACACTGATAAATTATAGCATTTTGTATACAAATAAAAACGTATAAAATGTACTATAAGCTTGTGTGTTTAGATGCTTTTAGAGAGAAGAGACTTGGTAAATTTGCCAGTTGAGCAAAGTCCCTTTGTTTACTCTTGAAGGCTCCCCATGTAATTCTGCCTGAAGAGATCATCATTTACTATGGAGATGATATACTGGACCAAGAAAGGCACCTTCCTGCTTGTTTGTTTGTTCTCTTCTTTAGTCTGGCAAAGAGTAATGAAGAGCACACACTCCTTTTTGGTTTGTTTTTTTTTTTTTACCTCCAGAAACCAAAGAAACAAGTAGCCTGGTTAAATAGGCTGCTTATTACAGTTATTCAACAGGTTCCCAGTGGCTTTAATTTTCAAGTCATAAATTAGCCCTTTACAGTAAAGGTCCATTTAAATATTATCAAAGTCTGGGGAAAAATCATTCTCTAAGATGGGTTCTTTTTTCCTCTTTTAGCCTAATTCCAAAAGGGAAAAAAAAGGAAAAATGAAAAAAAGAGGCACAGTATTCTTTCCTAAAAGCGTGTAAAATGCCACAATATGCAGACTTGCCTTATCATCTGTACTTCTGAGGGGAATCTGAATTGTTTCTCTGCCTCCTTGTTTTTGGACTGCATGCTGTAGAAAAATCATTTAAGTGCATCTTTGCTGTCTGCCTGTCTCAGAGCAGTATACAATCTTCTGACAATCCCACAGCTTAGTGGCTTCAAAGAGTCCACAGAGGTCAATGTGGTTCTGAGTTTGGAACACTCCTTCACTCAGGTTCAAATCCACCAGCAACTGATTTATTCAGAACAATAGCACATGCAGCAGATTTCAGAAGCAATGTTGCTGTTCATTTATTTGCAGTAATGCTACATTTACATCTTGGTTATGTTATAGTTTATCAGTACCATTTCTATTTGTATTTAAGGGCTGAAACAGATTGCTTTTATATGTATGGTACCATATAAAAAGTTTGGACTAGTACTTTTCCCAGTTTGTGACTGGGCAATGGATCAAACATCTGCCTGCTAGAGCAGTTGGGTCCACAAGGATACAACAAGTCTCAGAGAGGCTGTGAATCAGTAACATTTTATTATGTGCAAGTATTATGAAACCCAGCATAATTTCACTGATAATACAAAGAGATTTCATTTAAAAGAAAAATTGGTATTCCAGAGATTGCTAGTTCCACTATTTTTATCTTCTAATAATCACAAATGTGACATTGTAATTGATGAATACCTTCAGATGTGTAGTTCATCAGGAAACTGTTGCAGTGGTGTTACAAATATAATTCAAACCAGATTTTATTATACATAAAATACTGCTCAAATTAGGAACTCTCAAGTTTTTGGTAAAAAATATAATTTTTTGCCCCCTTTTTAAGCCTTCCTTCTAGCCCTCTGGCTGGGAGGCACAGACCATGCTTAAGCTGCCTTCCCCTTCAAAGCCAGGGACTAAACTGCTGGCTGGAGCATCCTCACCATCTTCTGGTGACCTGCAGAGACTCAGTCAAAGGTGCTGCAACACCTGCAACAGGAACTGCTCACAGAAAAGACCAGTGAGTGCCTCAGACAGGTGAAACATGACAAAACCTGCTAGTAAAACTAGAAAATGTGCCATCTGCTAGGCTTCAGTCTCATAAACCTTGTCGTTCCTGTGTTGACTGCAATAAAACCACGGGAGGGGGTTGCTGAGTGCAGATCCTCACACCCTGGCCCTGACCCTGCACCCAGGTGGGAGATGTTGAGTAGGACCTGAGCAGGCTTCTGGGAGCCCTGTACAAGCTCTGAAAACCCCTAGGAGAAACGTCTTATCCTTAATTTTAGTCCTCAGAGGGGCAGAATCTGCCACAGATCACCTCTAATACAACTTCACTTCTTTAACCCTGTCTGGCACTGGAGGATTCTCACCATGAATTCAATGGATTCTCACCCTTGCACAGTGACAACCTGTATAAAAATTAGATAAAGAACTTAGCTGAATAGACTCCTACTCCAGTAATAAACCACTTAATCAAGGAATGTAAAGGATTTAGGTGACTTACTCTTCCAATACTTGTCCATGTTGCTTTAAATGAAACTTTGTTACTTTTTTTGTTATATCACATTTTCAGATACCCCTTATGATTCACTTTATCTGAAAAATAAAGCTGGATCACTCCTGTTAAAAATGTGACACTTTTAAAATGTTTCCCCAAGCATTCTTCTCTTCCAGGAAGAAAATTCTGGTTAGAGTGATCTTAGCCATTCACTATCCTGGGACAGTATAAATACAAGAGATTTTTCTATATGTCACATTCAGAAAGATATGCTGACTCATATTTTCTAGGAAAAACTAAGGCAAAAGAGAAGAGAGTATTTTGATAGGTTTTGGTTAGCCCTGACAGTGGAGTTGACATCTACCCACTGCAGTAAAATACAGTTTTTAATTTTCAAAGTGAATCCAGATCTGCAGGAATACTTGAACAGAATAACATAAAGGAGGCTACCTAATTTCTTCTCTCCCCAAATAACATCCCATTTTATATGATGGAGGAAGTCCAGGAGTTGTGTTTAGAATTGCACAGTAATTAGTATTTTCCTTTCTGAGTTTTTTCTTGAAACAACAGACATTTATTTGAGAAAATGGTGTCACATTTGCAGTATCTGGACCCACAAAGTCCTCCTGTTATCAGATAATGGCACTTTTACCTTGATCATGAAATTATTTGGGGAGACAAAATTCCCTGGAGCCCCATTTCCAGTCACTGGGCAGGGCAGGGCTGCAGCCCTCATGCAGCCCTGATGGGAAGCCAGCCCAGGGGACAATCACATGTCTGCTCAAGGGGGACTGTGTCTGATCTTCTGCTTTGTAGAGTCCATGGGCAGCTTTGCCTGCACAGACTGCACAACTGCAATGGCAATTGCCATTACTATTTCCTTGTCCCTGCAGGCCCATGGGCTCAATGGTTTTTATGTTCTCACGTCAGTGGTGCAGTCTGTGAGTGGAGAAAACACACTCTGAGTGAGGTGCAAGGACAAGGCCCAGTGTTTGGTAGTGGTGTGTTCTTTGGAGCCTTTGCTGGAGATGGAAATGGGATTTCCTGCTTTACCACTCTTAAAAAATTTTTGCCTTATTCTAATGTAGGTAAAATGATGTCAGGCTTGGTCTAAAGGGCTCCCAACCTGTTCCAACTGAAACCAGGGATGCTCTACTGCACTTCAGCCAAGATTATGTCAGTATCTCATTACAAAAAGTTACCATTTTGAGACAGGCAGTCCTTGGTCTCAGCTCCAATTTTCATTAGAAACTAACGGCTTATTACCAACCTTGAAAATCTTACAGGACTTGCAGTCATTTGACTTGCTTGAAGTACCTCTTGCTGTGATGAGCTCCCTTGTTTCAGCAGGAGCAATTACAGAATGAAGAGCACAGCCCTGGTGAGGAAAACCTGGTTGGGAACCAGTTGGGGCCAAAAGCCCCACACACTGCTTGATTTTCTGTGGGGCTTCTGCCTAAATCAGCAGTAGAACAGTGGAAAAGAGACTGACTCTGCAGGCTGCTTTGTATGAGTCACTGTATATTAAAAAGCCAGCTGGATTCAAAATCACAGGTCAAACAAAACCTCTTTATTTAGCTAAGCAAACAAAAGGACAAAACACTTTTAAACCTGAAAAGTGAGTCTGTACATATTTTTATCAATGTAATGATCCACAGGTACTAAGTAACACCCGACAGAGCACTAGAACCTCTATTCTCCATTCTGCCTCTCTCACTCTAAAAAGGATAAATTTTTATAAGGAGTTAAAAATAATTTCTCATAATGCAGCTGCTCCTCAGCATTTCAGCTCACTGTTGTAGCAGTCATTATTCAAAAGAAAAAAAGACAAAGGGAAATAAACAAAAATACTTTCTCCTTCTTACTGCTTTATGATGGAGATGTGTGACTTGGAAGGAGTGACCAAGCAGGTGAGATTCAACTCTGCATGGAGAATGAGCGCATCTGGATCTCAATGCTTGCTGGGTTTGTTTGTTTGGGGGACAGTCTTTGTTGTGAGGTGTCTCCACATCACCTGGTCCTCCTCGAGTGAGCTCCTCCCTTGAAAGCTCACAGCAGGCAGCTCCCAGGCTGATGCATTTTTCTCAGGAGGGCCTCACAAAAATCCCCTGGGTAGAAAACCACCACACCTTTCCCTGCCCTCTCCTTCCTCTGCCTACATTCCCCCAGTGGCAGTCCCATTTATTGAGGGCAGTAACTCCAGTGTCCTGGAAATAACCCAGCTGCTGCCGGGGCAGCTGGAGGACGGTAAGCGCTGACTCAGTGCTGACAGCAGAGGTGGCAGCCGGTTCAGCGGAGGCAGGTCTGCTCCTGTCAGCTCTGCCTGCTGCAAGGAACTGACAGAAGGCAGAGGGAGGGAAGCCATGCTCAGGTCTCTGGGAAGGCTCCACGTGTTGCAGCAAAGCGTCACAGTAAAGGGCATTTTCCAGCAGATTCCCACCCTCTTAAAAGTGAATTTCCTTTGTTGGCATCATAATACAAGTGGTGGGAGAGAAACTGCAAGAGAAAAGAAGAATTCGCTCGTATCTGGTTAGGGAAAGAGCACAGTGGTTCACAGAATGGCTCATGGTGTGGTAGCAGCTTCTCCAGCAGGTGCCTCGGATACATCAGCTGGCTGTGTTGTTCCCTTCTAGCAATGGGTTGGGGCCACACACAAGACAAAAGGCCAAAAATGTTTCTTCACTGCAGCACTGCTTGAGTTATCCTCAATCCTAGACCTCCTGAGCTGAAAACCGCAAGGGCGGGCAGATCTCTTGAGCTGCCCAACCTACCATTCAGGCAGTGAAGGGAGAAACAAAGTCTAGATTCAACTTTTGTCCTGCTTTTGGACACAGTTAAACTTCTAGCTGCAAACCCAGACTTGGCAATCACCTACAAGACAACATCCTTTCCATTCCCTGCTGCTGTCTGTGTCCCTGACACAAGGTGCTGGGGTAGAACATCTTTGCACTGTCCCTTGCACCATCTTCTGTAGCACAGGCTCTCTCCCCACCTGTGCAAGATTGCCATACAATGGCACACTTTTATGGATGTGTCAGCACTTTAAAGTGAGACTCAGATGCTTAGAATCAGAATTAGGAAAAGGATTTAAGCACCCATAGTCCTGAAGATGGGCCTCTCAGCAATCTGGCTTGCTGACTGGACACCTAAGTACTGAATCAATCAGCTGCTCCATGCCTTTGTCCTCCATGCCCTTAGAGCCAGGCAGCAACATGTGCATGGAGTGCTTTGTCCAGGCAACACAAGCAGCCTGGAAGCTGCCTTTCCCCACAACACTCAGTGGGGATTGAGGTGTCTGTACATTTGTGTTTTCTGCACGGCTTTGTTTGGTAGGAGAGCATGGGAATACTGGACAGGATGAAAACTATCCAGGTTTTTTGTCTCTGCGCTGTCCAACACTTCCCCACACTCAAGTCACTCCAGCAGGGAAAGGGGCTGAGCCCAGGACACTGGCAGGTGGGGGTGTTTTTGTGCAGTGGACGTTTATCAGCACTCTTGAGAACACTTGTTTCTCGAGCGGGGACGAACTGCTTGCTATGCTTCAGGCACAGGAGATGGATGGGGTCAGGAGAAGGCAAACTGACTGCTGGGGAAGGAAAGAATTTCTGTACTGGGGGAATATTTTAAAGTTTCGGTTCTTTTTTTTAATGCTACTCACGGTCTAGCTCCTGGTTGGTTTAGAAGAATGTTTTCCCAGGGAAAGTTTTCTCCAAGCAAGCTGCTTGCTGTGTGGTTGTTTCATTTGGTAGCTTAATGGAAGGACTGAGATTTTTCAGGAAAGAATTGGAAAAGGTTTTGAAAATTAGCTTGAACCTTCTGCCTCTTTTGAGATAAGGCATATTTTATGTGGATCAGGGCTCATTTTATCACCACCAAGAAGGTGGTATGCATATTAATAATTATATTTAAAACCAAGGCAGAAAGAGTGGTTCTGGAAATATTCTCCAGGAGGTAGACTGTTTAAATAAAGGTTTAGTCTCCTAAAAAAAAAATGTAATTAGACCTATGACACTCTTTGAATGACTGAGTTGGGTTTTTTTAATCAGCACCTTTGTATCACAGAGAGATAATGTGATTGTATACCTGCAGGCAGATATAATTTGTCACTTCTAGTTGTTGCTGCTTTTTACAGAAAGGAGTACATCTAGGTAGTATTAAGATGCTGTCAAAAGAAATCTCTTCTGATGGAAAATAAATGAGCCAATAAATATGTGGATTGTGCTACATTCCAGTATCAGTCTGACTTTTGATACTGTGGCCAATTTTTGTCAGTAAGTAGGAAGCTGGATTTTCCTGAAGAGTTTATCTGATTTTCCCAAGCAGGATGTGTTTTGTTTAAAACTTCATTGTCCAGTGGCAAATAAGGAAAATGGGAGGCAAATAAGTCAAGGCTTCCCTCTTTCTGTTCTTGCTGTTCTATAAACGTCTCAATGAATATAATAAATTGTATTGAATTATGCTGCTGAAATAAATTCATCATGAAACCTTTTGCAGGGAGAGTTTGGGTATGGGGTGTGATCTGTGCATCAAGCACAGCCCCAAGACTTTGAGTTGCTCCCCTACTTGGACATGGCTGGAGATGGACTCGTTCATCCCAGGGATCTCAGCTGCCCCGTGGCAGTCAAAGGCCCTCATGTGGGAGACAGGCATTTGCAGAGCAGCCCATTGTGTGAGGCCTCACTGGTGACACTGGAATAGTGAGCTCCGAGAGCAATCAGACACTGCCTATTCATGAGCAAGAACAGATAATTGGTTTATTTTTATTTTGAATGAAATGGGGAAGATTAGAACACTTTGCTGTATTTGCTGTCACGCCGTTAGTTCCACATGAGATGTGTTTGTGGGAAATAAAGGCTGTGTGGAGCCCCACAGCTCTCCCAGCCATGCTGAGGTAAATACCCTGCTGCTGTCTTGTCTCCTGAAGCCCATGGCGATGTTAGCAGCACGCAGCCCTTACTGTGTCAACCAGAACATTTTTGTCTTTCATATGACATTTTTAGAAGTTGGAAAAGGCTCTGTCTCTGCCTTCATTGTCATTAAAACTGGGACTTTTTTCCTGGCCATAGTGTTAATAGTATTGGTCAGACCCACAAAATCTTCCTATTAATACCTTCCCGTCGTGCCATGCTTGGTCTGAAAGGAGCAGACAGAAACATGTTGAATGTGTCTGATACTTGACCTGGCAATGTCAGTCAAGCTCCTCTATAGTGCAGACAGCAGAACAGGTTTACTGCCCAACCATTTGCTTATCCCATTTGTCTGCCAAGCTGTGTGGCTGTTCCCACCTCTCCAGTGACCCCCCGAGGCCCCAGCCAGGGCTGAGTGGGGCACGAGCCCCCTGACACCCCCTCCCCATTTTATCCCTGCCACAGAACAAGGAGCGTGTTGGGAGCACTGAGTGCTGAGGGGGCTCCTCACTTCCCATGAGCACAGCACACTGCTGGACACTGCAAGGCATGCTCTGTGTAGTAATAACTGAGAGACACCTGGATGCCTGTGTGGAGACCTGTGCTTTGTGATCCTCCTCTTCTGCAGGGCAGAAAATGATGATATGGGAAGATCAGGTAGCAGTGAAATTTGCCTGAGAGCTACCAAAGAACGTCAGAAAAGTCTTTTTCCTCCTGGAAAAAGGTATCTGCATACAAAGCACCAATAGGATGCCTGCCTACTGTTCTCATTTTGGCAGCATCCACATGCTTCTGTTATTCCTATTTATCTGTCTTCTTGCCCTGACATTCCTTTCAGGGGGTCCCTTTTTTCCCCAAAGGTAGCCATCAATGGTATGTTTCCTGCTAGTGGCATGAGCTGCCTGCCTTTCCTCAACCTTGTCTCCATTACCTCTTCAGATGGCACTGCTGCTGCTTCCCTCTGAGGGGTTTCCCATGTGAGGAGTTGGATGGATTTTATTTTTCTTCTACAAGTCCCCTCCCTCAGACAGTATTGCTCCAAGGGGAGCAGTGTTACTTCTGTACCACTTTTGCTCTTGCTACATCTGGGAAAATCATAAATAAGAGAGGTCTTTGGGCCAGTTTGGCAGAGAGGCAAGCAAAATGCATCTATCAGACCTGCAATTTGCTTTTCTTACAGTGCTCCTTAGAAGCACCTGTAAGTGATTGGTGGAGTTTATTCCCTGCTTTTTGAACATCACCTACCACCAGAGGTGAAAAGACACAACAGGGGTGGTATTTTTCAGGACACCCAGTGTATTGCACTCCTAAGGGCTTCAGAGTGAGTACTGAAGGCTTAGACTGCCTCACCACTATGTGCTGTTTTATGGCTGGGATAATTTTGAAGGGCTTGTCATGCCATTGGGCTACCTGAAGGACATCTTCAGGAGCTGCCTTTGGGGTGCAATAGGCAGTGCAATGCCCTGTGGTTCATTTATTCCACACACCAGGGTAGGAGCAGAACAGGTCAATGTGGGTGTAGTAGTGTAGTCCCACTGACAGAGCACAGCCAATGTGTTCAGGCACACTCAGGTTGGTCCAGAGACACCCCACAGCTGCTTTTACACACATCAGAGAGGTCAATCAGACCCCTTGGTGGAGGTAAACCCTCTCACTCTGCAGCAGGTGGCCTCATCTGGCTTCTAGTGGTGGCTCCCATTTGGTATGGACACACAGGCCTGGCTACCCCTGAGAGGAGGAAGCAGAGAGGAGGGATCAAAAGGGGCAAGATGGGGAGAGCAACCAAGTTCAGGGGATCTGCAGCTGTCAGCTCCACCACAAGTCCCTCTGTGACTCCCTCAGGGAAGAGGGTGTCTTTTCTCTCCTAGATTGCTCACACAAACCCCAAGTCTGGGGCAGGAGGTGGTGCTGCTCAGAAACCTTCCTCCCTACTCTGCTTTGCTGCCTCTCAGAGAGGCTCCAGTCATGGACTGGAGTCAGCTGGCATTTTTAATCACAAACTGAGACTGAGAAATACACATTTATGTCCTTGAACATATCATCCACAGGCAATAAAAATATCTTTTAAACAACCTTAGGCAGCTCTTACATCTTCTTGCCTTTGCTCAACTCCCACATGCCTTAATATGATGTTTATAGCTTTGTCTGTCCTGGTATCACCTCTCTTTTCTTCCACACAGAGGCTGTTCCTGCTTCTTAAGATTACTCTCAGGTGGCCTCCCTTGAAAATGTATAACCCTATATAAATCCATGGCAACAATTTCTGGGCTGTTGCAGCACTTGGGGCCATCGATTGGCTGCCATGTGCTCGCTGTGCTGTGCTTAGCCAGGCCCACAGCCCCGCTTCACCCCAGCAGAGGCGAGAGAAGAGCTATTGCTCGGCTCCACTTCCCCTCGAGCTGTGCTTCCCCTGAGCTGCTTGCACACTCCACCTGTCACAGAGGTGCTGTCTTTCTGCAAGCTCCTTTATGCCGTGACCCAAAGGTGAAGGTTTCTAACTTTTGAAAAAGAGTCTTTGTAGAGGGAGCAAAACCCTCTATGCTTTATATTATTCTTTACTTATTATTCTGGTTTTAATTGCTAAGGTCTTACCTGAACCTGATAGAGACAACACGTCTGAGGAATCTACAGAGACTGGGAGCCTTATTATTGCTTGTTTGTGCCTTGTTTGTGTTTACTTTTCTTTCTACAAATATGACAGCTGCTTTGTGAAAATATCTTCACAGCTGCACTGAAGGAAAAAAGCCTGACACAACCCCCACTTCTTCTGTGTAACCTCTCAAAAGCAAGGGAGGAGAGCTCAGTTTGGGTGAAATATCTTTGTAAAGTCCCCTGTGAGAGTGCTCACTGGGGGTGTGCTGCCAGAGCAGGAGGATGTACTGAGTCACAGGTGTCTGTCTCATCCAAAGTGTGATTTAACTTTTTCATAAATTACTTGGGTGATGGAGCAGGGACAATACTTAGTGGGCAGCTGTCAGACATCAGGGAGGGGCTGCAGTTACCTCAGAGGATTGATTTGGTATTCAACATAACTTTATCAAGTCTGAAAGAGTTTCTGGAAAAAAAAAAAACCCAAAAGACATTTTGTTAGAGGCAAGCACAGCAACTCAGTGGGAAAATCAGCAGTGGAAATCCAGATGGGGTGTGAACAGCAACAGAGCAAACACACAGAGGAGTATAATGAGCTGAGCATGGTCAACAGCTTCTCCTCACCATTTGTGAAGTCTCAGGGGAGCTCCTCCAGTATGTGAAAGCTACTGTAAAAGAAAGAGAAGAAATCTTGTGCATCTAAAACCCATGGTTTGTAAAACAATGAATGATGAGCTTAATGGCAGCAAGGAAGGGTCAGGCTTGACACTGGAAAACTGCCAGAAACAAAGGAGGGCTGGAGCAATCTGTGTAGGGAGGTTATGGAGACTTCATCACTGGAAATCTCTCAAAGCAAGTTGCAAAGATCCACCTGAAAAAGCACAGAGAGAATGATCCTGTCTCCAGAGAGAGTGACAGGTTGAATAAACTGCTGCAGTCTCTACCCAAGCTTTTATTTTGTCAGTGTTACAGCCATGTGTACCTCTTCAATTTGCACTTTGAGTAGTGGGTAGTCAGGTGTTACAAATGCCACAGTTCTCTGCCTTCTCTTGAGTCCAGCCTTTGTGAATACTTTCCAGTTCATACAATGTCTAGACTCCAGAATGGAGCCCATGGAAGCAGAATTGATTGTGAATAAATATGGCAGGCTTTCCCCTCAAAATGTTTCCTGCAGAGCATCAGCATCTTCTTAATCAAGCATTGAACTCTGAGGTTGCCTGTGTATATACACACAGGCATATGTAGAAAAGATGTATATATATATCTTTCAAAATCATCTCTTCTTTTGTTGGACTTCCTTCTGAGCAAGCCCGTTGCCAGGAGAGAGTGCTACAAATCATCCCTCACCACCAGAGGTGCTTTTGCACATTTCCTATAATTACTGCACCCAGCTGACCTCCAGGTTTTTAAAGATAAATGACTGGAGTCTGAGGACTTCTGTACCTGCAGGTACCAGCCAAAGCATTCTATTTCGTTGAGATACCATGCAAAAATATTATGGATTAAATCACCTTTTCTCTTTAGCCAAAGCTGGGTTTGGAAGCAGCAAAAAAATAACAGTTTAGGAAAAATGTCTCAGGTAATGTGTTTTCTATGGAAACGTTCTTTATTCCAGGTTGCCTACAAATGATGTGAGGGAAGGGTTATTGAATCACTATGAGCTCCTAATACCAGCCTGCCAGCCCCAGACTTCAGCCCTTCTCTTTTTTATGGTGTGAGTGGCTGCTCACTGGGCAGAGTGAAGGGCTCCCAGTGAGCAGGGGCCCAAAATATCAGGGAGTGCAAGAAAAATCTCCTTGAGACACTCGTGTCTGTTGTACGTGCTCTGCAGCACTGCAGAGACTGCAAACTAAGTCATAACAATGTGGACAAGCAAATGGGGCTAAATTCTACTCCATGTGATTAGGACACAGATGTTAATTATAATTCAAGGTAACTGGCAGAATTAATGGTGTCTGATAGCAGAACTAAGGTAGGTGTGCACGTGCATATGCAGCCTCAGAGGACAGACCTTATGGCTTTGACAGAAAGGTCAGGATAGGAGGCACCCTAAGGGATCACTCAGTTTCTGCCCTGCCCAAGCCATTCAGGGAAGCTATGGAAAGCAGTAGAGAATAATGCTATCAAACCTCAGCCAAGTTTTGCTGAGAAAGCTGGTGCAAAGCAAAGTGTCTTCTTGAAAGTCAGTCCCCATAATTGTCAAACAACTGCACTGACTTTTACAGCAGGTAAATAAAAGCAAATAAGGGAATCAATAAGTAATAATACAGCAGATAAGCTGATGAGTGAGAAGCTGCATGTGTTCATATGGGGCAGATCACATCAGACAAAATCAATAGCTGCCTTTGTCAAAGTTATAGGGTAGGTGATGGCAGCAGACATTCATCTGAATTACACTAACTTTCCACAGAGAACCTTGTATAAAACCTGGGGGAGGTAATCTGTTCAGGCAATCATGCTGCTGAGTTTGAATTAGTCAAATTTTGTTAGATTAAAAAAAAAAAAGACGAGAATTCAGTTTTCTGGACTCACTCAGGGATGCTGACAGGACAGAATAAGTATCAGGGGCCAGATGCTGTCCAGCACCCAAAAAGCTGTACGGATCACCCTGTGCGGAATCCTGCTCACTCACTGCCTTAAGTACTTGTTGCCTGAAAACCTTTATATGGCTTTGAAAATCTGTGTTACAGGGCAAGCTCACTGCTCATTTTTCTTTCATTTTTGGCAGCACACATCTGTAACACTCTGTCTCTGTATTCACTCTGCTGAGCACACCCAGGGCTGCTGGTAACCACCTTTAAAATGGTCATAGCAAAACACATAGGAGACATGTGGGATCCACTGCCAAATAAAGTGTTACCCTTGTTGATATCCTCTCAGAGCACTTACTTTTGTGTGAACATCAGGTTAATACAGATATTTAGCACAGCCATGTGACTGCAGAGTTAATACTGTATTTCAGTTGGTTCTTCGTGTCAGTTTTGTCTTGAGGAGAAGGGGAGACATTACAGCACTTCCTTTCTGTACTATTAAAAAATCTTCCTGTTAGAAAGGTGTGTGACACAGCAACAGGTGCAGATATCAGCAACAGGAAAAGTCTAATCTGCAGATAACTAGCCAAAAGAAAACTAATAGCCAACATCATCAGCCTTATTTATTGCAGATCATAAAAGGAAAATCTGCATTTAAACAAGATCTGTCAAAGTCACAGGCACTGATAATTTCAATGTCTGGTAACTAATAAAGGTGCAGCCCCACTGTTTGCACAGAAATCTTTATGAGAGGGGGATCAGTTACTTAATCTGCTGCCTTTTGCTGCCTCTTTTAACTCCTTGCCTCTCTTAAAATAAAGAAATAAAGAAGGGGGGGTGGGCGGGGGAGGAAAGTTAAGGAAAAAGAGGAGAGCTGTAACAGGAATAAGCAGCGAATGTAGAGTATGGCAAACTCGAGCCTTGAAAGCAAAAGCATGACAGGCTTTTCTGCTGCTTTTCCCTGGAGCAGAGCAGCGCGGGGCTGCTCTCCCCCCGGGCCGGGCTCGGCGCGGCGGTGAGATGCTGCCACCTCCCGATGCGCATCCCCGGCGCGGCCCCGGAGCCGCCTCCTCCCGCCAGGAACCCGGGCGCTTCTTGGATGCGGGTGAAACGCCGACACTCGGGCGGCTTTCGGCACGGCCTCAAGTGGTTTGTGGTTAGCCCCGGGGGCAGCCAGCTCAGGGACAGAGCAAAACCGCACACGCCGCCTCCAGGCACAAACAGCACAGAAAGGAGACGTCAGCTGCATCCTAATTTGCGGTGGTTCGTCAAATATTATCTGATCGGGGGTGTTAATGAAACAGCAGAGCATGAAGCAGCTTTTCCACGGCAAACAACCAAAAGGAAAGTAGTTCACTTTAAATTGTATTTCTTTCGTTATAATTACCATTTAACTATAATTCTTGCACTGAAATAAGAGAAGTGAGAGGAGGGATGTGGTGATGAACAGCTCTTACCAGCCAGCAGAAAGAGGCACGTATCTTTCTTCTAAAGACATATAACCTGCAAAGGGAGAACAGAAAATTCAGAATTCCAAAGGATGGCCATCCTGCATAGGCAGATAAAAGTCTACTGGTGGATCCACCTGCCCAAAACAGAAAGGCTAAAACACACCCATGGACATTATGGCAGGAATGGGGACCACTTCTGAAGACACTGTCCCTTCAATGGGGTTCAGCATTGCAGCGTGTGGGGCACAGAGTCAGGATGCTTCATCTGCTGGGGCACCTGGGAACAGGCAAGGATACAATTTTGCATCCAGAAGGGACTTTTTACTAGCAAAGGGAATAATGTAGACTCGGGGACAATGGTAATGTGGACTTAGGACAAAGGTTAATGGCTTTAAAGTGAAAGAGGGTAGGTATAGACTAGATACAAGGAAGAGATTCTTCACTGTGGGGGTGGTGAGGCACTGGAACAGGTTGCCCAGAGGAGCTGCAGATGCCCCATCCCTGACAGTGTTCAAGGTCAGGTTGGATGGGACCTTGAGCAATCTCATCTAGTGGAAGGTGTCCCTGCCCATGACAGGGGGATTGGAACTGGATGAACTTTAAGGTTCCTTCCAGCCCTAACCACTCTTGTTCTGTTTGGGCCAGGGGAGCCTCATGGCTGGTACCAACCAAAGGACAGGATGCTTTTCTAGAGGCTCCCAAGGGGATGCTGGTGGTGCCAACCCTTCATCCCAGAGCTTGGATTTGATCCTGCACCATGTCACGATGAGGACAGAGCTCACATGGACTGCAAGTGCCGTCCCATCTTGATGGATTCAGCAGATGCTACTCACCCCTGCTCCTCTGCACTGACATCCCCAGGGGTGCAGGAGGGCATGCCTGACACAGAGGGCTGTTTTTTGGCCTGGCAATTACAGCACTTTCCCTATTTCTCCCTTTCATCTATTAGATAAAGGGCTGGCAGCTGAAAGATCCCAGCTGGCACATGTGCCAAAGCGGCTGCAGACAACTCACCCAGATGCTATGGAGCACCCAACCACGCTTCTGAGCCTGTTTTGACACAGGGTGATATTTTCTGATGCAAATCCCAGCACTTGCTTTCCACTTAAGAGGGTGTAGCTATGTATTTTAAGAATAAATGCAGTATGCAATCAGCACACTGCCCTGGGTGCCATGGGAGTGAAGAGGCTTCCCAGTCAGGGAGGCAGCCAGAGGCAGTGGGAGCAGGGTCTCACTCCCCATCTCTTTCTTGCAGAGAGAACATGGTCTGAAATTTTGCTCCAGCAATGTTAAGAATAATATATGAGATCAAAAGGCTAGTTTCATCCCCGGGGATTGCAAGTCTGCTGAAGGCTTGCTGTAGGAAGTAAGAGAAAAGCTGTTTTGGAGAGGCAGGAATGTCTGAGAAGCAGTGGTGATGCTCTGCTCTATTTTTGGATGGCTTTCTGTCAAAAGCAGCCTGTAGTTTGCTAACCAGCTTCTGATGCCTTAAAGCATCATGCTAGTTAAAACTGCAGGTTTGCAAGGGTCTGCTGCACTGAATTGGAAGAAATGTTTTTAGGTGCATATTGAGCACAAATGCATTGATACATCCTCTTATCTCCAGCTGACAAATGGGTTGAAAGACAAAGGGCACAGACCACCTTCAGCCCTGCTGTGGCCCCAGTAAAACCAGCCACAAGCACAGGCCAGGGTGGCAATCCTGGGAGCATGACCCAGGTGCTGAAGAGCAGCACAGCAGTGGCTGCAGCCGAGGATGGATGCAAGCACAGCTCTCCCCTGGCTCCTTCCCGCCGCTGTCCTGCTCTGTGCAGAGCTCTGCTTCCTTTCATGTAATCAACAAATTAGGTTCTGTAATTTGCCTTACAAACAAGACTCTCATATACTCACTGCCTTTTTTTTTTTAGAGGTTTAGCAAGCAAACAGTGGGAGACCAAAGAATTAAAGCCATAAAGTAATCTGCATATAATCAGTAATTACCATGAATCAAACCCTCCTTCAGTTCAGCTGGTTATTATTTCCCTGATAATTTAATTCCCTGCACTGACAAAACTAGGAAATACTCATTTTCACCAGAATAGCAAATAATTTCCTGCTGTGCCTATAATACTGTATCATGCAGTTTAGTGACCACATAAATCCGGCTAATGAAATTTATGGAGAATATGAGGACTACTAAAAACAGACTTAAACCCTGAAAAAGTAATTGCTCCCACGTGTGTTGGGAGGGGATGATATTTTGCCAGCAGACCTCTGCTAAACACTTCTTACAGGTGTCACTGGCTGGCCAGTACTGGGAGCTGATGTGGCTGACAGCAGGGTGCTCCAGCAGGGATTTGGGTAGACTGAATGTGGGGTGATGGTCACTTGGGGCTGCAGCCACGAGAGCCCCTTCACCTTGCCCTTGTGGGATCTTCCCAGGCCTTGTGGCAGAGGCCACAGTGGCCACTGCTGGGGCAGAGCTCCAGCCACATGTTCCCAAAAATGCCTCCTGGTTTCAAGGGATGTGAAATCAGCATTGTGGGGACACTGTGGGGATTGGGCTGGCTGTACCCCCAGCTGCAGGTTCTTCAGGAGAACCTCACATCCTGGGATTTTGCAAGCTGCAGAGATGTGACAAATCAGTGGAAAGTTTCAAAACCCAAGGAGGCATCAAAGCCTGGCCTTAAAATTTCTGGGATTTAGGGTGGTAACTTTTCCATGCAACCTTAGAGGTCTCCATTAGAGAGATCCACAGGGAGTGAGTTGCAGGAGCTGTCTGGGAAGCCCAGATACACTTGGCTGCTCCTAGAGCTGGGCTCTTTCTGCTGTGGGAACAGGGACTGAGTTGCTGCTTTCTACCTCTGATTCATCAAAGATAATCACCGGCCCTGGAACTTCCCCTGGCAGGTGCTGGTCCACAGCCATCGTGCAGAGAACAAAGTCTACAGAAGCAAAGGAGTTATCCTAATGTTTTCCTCTCACTAACCACAGCTGAATTACTGCCAGGATTCCTACTGACCTGCAAACAATCCTGGCCTGTGGGAAACACCTGTTTGGGAGCATTGCTAATTTCTTTGTGCTTTTAAAACCCAGAAGAGGCAGTCCTCTCTGAGGTGTAGTGTGGGAGTGCAGTCCCTAGCCCAGGTTGCTTGATAGCTTCCTACATCCCTGCATGGGGTTGTGTTGGCTCTGTGACCTGCTGGTGATGCTTACAAGCTGGTTTGGCTTTGCCAAAATGCAGCTGGGAAAAATCCAGCCTCCAGCATTTGCTTGGCATGAAGGGGAATTTCTAAACTACACCAGATCTGGGCTGTGAGCTGCTTTCTCACAAGGTTAGAAGTCTTGGGCAGTTCCTGGAGTTATTTCTGGCTGGTACTGAAGTGCAAAATCAAGCTGTGATAATATATCACTGAGTGGATGCTTGCTCCACAGGAGGCACTGGGGTGGGTTGGGAAGGAGACCTGCTCTGAGATTTTAAAATTGTGGTGAAGGAAGTGCCTTGCAGAGGAGTAGAAGTGACTGAAACACAGTGTAAGATCTCATGAAAGGGACATATATTTTTAAGCTTTTTGTGGACTGATAGTGCCATGAAGCTGTGAGAAAATATCACAAGTTTTGCAATAAATAACACTCTGACATTAAAGGCATTAAAATGAGGGAGGTGGAAAATGAAAACGACCTGTCTGTAGGGGACCCTCAGCTGTCTTGTGTCTGAAGTTATTGAACCATCAGATAAAGAAACATAAGATGGGGAATACTCAGCCCCATTTGGTGAGAGATGCTTGATGACTTCTCTGATCTGTACCCAGACAATTCCAGTTGCCAAAAGGAAGGTAGATGGAGAAATTGTTCAGAGCCTGCAAATGTGGCAAAAATAAGAATTTAGAAGAAATGGGATGGATGCAATTTTCTTTGGATGCTGTTACTGATGCTGCTGTCAGGGGTTGCTGGCAGCTGAGGAGCATGAGCAATGACTAATGTGGCAGAACCCCTTCTCCAGGCGCAGGAATTAGCAGCAGGGAAGGATGTCTGCTTGCAGAGGGCAGAGATCAAAGGAAAAGCACAGGCTGTTCAGTATCAGACCTATCAGTCCCATGGCAACAGAGTGGGGTGCACAGCTCCAGCCTGGCCGGATCTGCTCTGTACCCCAGTGCCCGTTTCCTGAGGTTTATCCAGGTGTCCTCTTCCAGCAGCAGCTGGGATGGGGTGAGGTGCCCATGCCCACCGCTCCTCTGCAGCTGCCAGGCCCCCATGAAGCCCTCAGAGCTGGCAGCCAAATCCCTCGCTCGCTCACGGGAGCGCTCTCTGCACACGCGCCGGCAAAAAGCGAGTCCCCGAGCTGCCAGGAACCTGCCTTTTCAGCACTGAAACCCGACCCAGCTCATCAGGGCTGAACGAGGGCACGGAGAGCTGTCCCAAGCAGCTCAAAGGACACACGGAGGGGACTCACGTCTAGCGAGGGCTGGTGATGTGCTCAAGAAGCAGTTTGGGAATCAGGGAGGTCTCTCCCAGCTGCAGCCCCGAAGGGAGTGGGAAAGGTCTCCTGTGGGCAGACTCCCAGCCGCGAGAATCGTTCACGTGTGAAGAGCAGTCGGGAGGGGAAAGGAGAGAGGACAATTGGCAGAGGGTCCAAAAAGGGACATCTCTGTTGCTGTCCCTGGTCCCTGGTTGTGATTCCGCTCCCGGTGTTTAATGCCCCCACTTGCAAAAGAGAATCGGGGAGAGTAAAACTCATTCTGGCCCGCAGCTGAGGAGGCAGAGCGGACACTTGATGGAGCTCGAGTCGAATTTCTGTCAGATCTTTTGCTGATGCAGCCCTGGGTGGCAGAGCCTGTGCGGAGGCTTTGCCTCCGTGTCTCCTCTTGGAACTGCTGCGGTTTGTGGGAATGTGGAGTTTTGACTCTCGCTGCTGCCATAAGGCTGCACTGCTCTGGGTACGCCGCTGTGAGCTGCACCCGCCTGTCAGGCAGGGGCTTCTGCACCATGCCCTGAACTCCCTGCCCGTGGGGATCCATGGGCTGGGGAGACTGAGATGTGGCAGCCCATGGCAGAGGCTGTTCCCATCTGCATCCTCCGGGCGGACACAGGCTTACAGCCTCCAGGGGAATCGCCTGGGGACGCACTGCAGGGGTGGCGGCTGCATCCAAGCCAAGATGGCCCCATCAGCCTGGAGAACCTGTTGCAATGCCTCAGGGACTGCAGGTACCTGTTGGTATACTCGGGTCCCTTGGCACATTTTGAGGAACATTAGTCTGTGCATCCATTGGACAGGCAATGGTGTGCCAGTGTCCACCTAGATGCTGGGGAGTGCACCCCTGTGCAGCATGCAGAAAAGAATAATTTTATCAACTAAAAGTCTTTTAATACACCTCCTGCTTTTTAAATCCTAATTTACTGAGAGATAACATACTCCCTTAATAACATCTAGTATTTAATGGTTACTGTTCATATCACAGAACTAAAAAACCCCCCCAGATTTATGTCTCTTTTTAATTTTTGTTTGTTCAGTCCTTGTTCTCTTCCATTTACTGATTAGCTTTTGGTTTGTCCATGATGGCTGCATCATTACTGTTTTATCTTTTGATAAAACCGCCGAGTGACAAATTCTGCACCTCCCTAGCCTTCTGCCAAGTAGCTTTTGTTTCTTCTTTCTATGCTTTTTATATTGTTCTTTCCCCCCCCCCCCCGAATTCTCAGTAGGAGAGGTAGATAATTTTTAACTGTCCCAGATTACAGGTTGAGAAAAGGGTGAAGATGAACAAAGGTTTCCCTTCACATATATGGAACATTACTGACACATTATTTTTGTGTCAGACTGAGCCTTGGTTTTAAGCAGCTGCTGCAAATGTACAGAGGTAAACAACAGACTCTGTAAACAGCTCAATACAGAAGACTTGATTTAGTACCTTACAAGACAAAGCAATCAATAATCTATTACACATCTAATCACAGGCATGAAGAGCCCAGCAGCCCTCTGCACAGCATTCCACCAAACGAGAAAGGCGGTTGGAGAGCACAGTAAGAGGGACACAAATCACTGAGATTGCAAATGCACAGCTCTGAGTCGATCTACAAACACAAATATTCAAATTCAACAATCACCTCTTGCTACTAGTGAATCATGCTACTGCTATCTGGAGACAAGTTGCTATGGCAGAAAGCTGTAGCAGTGGCAGAAGGCCAAGAATCCTGCCTTTGAAATGTTAACTGAATTTAACTCTTGACTTTTCTCAGACAAGGTTCATTACTTCGTGTGACTGTGTCATATTAAATGAGTGCTTTGTCTGCCCTGGGTACCAGCTTGGAAGGGATACTATTAATCAGCAGGACAGTAAAGCAGGTCAGTAACAACTATTTTTTTATAACTTCAAGTCTGCTATGTGATAGCTGCAGTTATGTAAGGGCCTTTTTATTTGCTGTGATTTCTTCCTTTTTCTTCACTTTAGCTAAGTTGTACCCAGGTCACAGCTCCTGGACACACTCAGAGCACACTCACAAATGCAGGCATGATGGTGAGATGCTCCATTTAAGTGACAATGTAGGCTGCTCTCTGTAACATCCAACAGAATAATTAGGATTTTATAGAGACTTGAGCAAGGAACAAGTATAAACATCAGTTGAAATGTAATTTTTGTGAATAGCAGAGCTACCTACACACAGAATTTAGGGACATGATCTTCTTTCAGTTGCCTGGAGCACAGATTTGGATCCCTGGTCAAAGGCGAGCTGCAGGTGCATACAATGCACTTTGCTTTAAGATCTCAAATCTTTACAGCTGAGTAAATAGGATCTCTCACATTTAGTTACTGGGTGGGTTACTTGGTTTGGTGAGTTAGGATTACTGAGACCCAAGGAAAGAGTATCAAATATTCATGCAGCAGTGCCTCTGGCATGCTTTCTTTACCATTACAATGAGGGCTTAAGAAGGACACGCACTTGGGAAGCTGGTGGAGAGAGGCAGAACAAACCAGATGGTGTTACTGGGAAGAAACTATCAAAGAGAGCAGTGCACTGAAATCTGCAGCCGTTGTTACAAAGATGCAAATTCACAAATTGTGACAATAATTTTTCTTCCACAAAACCAACAGAGGCATTACTGTTGAAGTTGAAAAAGTCTTGAGTGTAGTAGGCCATGAGCAAAATTACAGCAGAGGCTGAGATGGTGACAGAGGAGTTGGAAGGGTTGCTGTACACTACTCCCACCCCAGCCTATACCTCGGGAGTTTTGCCCAGTTCCAAGACAAGGCTAACAACCACATGTCCCTGCAAACTGGTCTGTAACACACAGAACATTTAATGTTCCACCTCCAGAAATCTCATTCTGATTTTCAAGACTTATTTTCCTCTATTACACAATCCTATCTTCCAGGAACGAGATCACAGGATAAGAGAGCTCTTGCACTCTCTCTCATGCTTCCCTTCTCAACAGGGTTTTGACTATGTGCTCAGACTTGAAGGAGTTACTCCAGGGAAGAGAAACACAAAAACTGTGCAACACATGCACTACACTACTTGACAGCACTTAAAAAGTCATCTTTCACCAACCATGATTTTAACTGCTGCTTCTCCTCAAGATAGACTGATGGTAAAGTGGTTTTTTTAAAAAAGAAAAACAACCCTAAAGCCAATTAGCCACCAGCTCCCAATTCTGTACTTGTATATTTTTTAAAACTAAGATCACAGTAAGATTTCAGCTGGGCTCTTTTTCCCCGGTAGATTTGCATATAGATATCATTTAATTACAGTTTCTTGTTAGATCAGGTACAGAATATTTACCACAGATTTAATACTTGAAATCCAAGGATCTCTCAGATATATCAGTGAAAAGCAGGCTTCATTGAAATAGCAACACCCAGGAACATTTAAAATGAACCATTTATTAAATCAAACTGTTATTTTAACAGTTACATAAGTTACACAGCATGTTTAAGTCAAAAGATTTCACAAGGAAAAAAAAACTTTTAACTTTTATTATGCAGGCAAAAATAGTACCACACAATATGTACCTGGGAGGGAAGAAGGGAAGGGGAATCTCTAAACATTCAAATAAGGCCATAATTATTTAAAAACAACAAGAAAACAATAA